>VXBL01002760.1:586180-617325 GCA_013400195.1 Aramus guarauna | reverse complement strand
AAGAGGTTTTTTTTTTTTTTTTTTTTTTTTTTCCCCCCCATCTTTTTCTCCCATTGGAGAATCTTGTGACGCTTCCCTATCCGCCAGCCGCCGCGAGAACCCGGGGGGTGGGGGGGGATTGTTTTAAGAAAAAAAGCGTGTGTGGTGTGGGGAGGCGGAGGAGAGCGGTGCTTTTAACAGATGACTGCACACTTGAGCGGTTTGCCAGCGGCGTGCCTGCGCCGGCCGCCCGGCCCCNAAAAAAAAAAAAAAAGTAGGGGAAGAGGAGAGGGGGAGCGGGGCCAAAACGTGGCGCTGCCGCCGGCACGGTGCGGCAAAGCGCGGTGGCTCCGGGTTGGGGCCAGCTGAGGGTGGGGGTTTGCTGGCTGTGCTTCGCCGGAGGAGCCCCACGTTCTGGTTTTGGGGTTTGCAGGCTGGTGGGGGTTTGCAGGTGGGTGCTCGGACAGCAGCCGGCAGCCCGGCGCGAGCTGAGCGTGGCGTGCCCTGCTCTGCGGGGGTGGCATTGCCATCGTGGTGTGGGACAGCAGCGTGCCGGCGTCGTCTTGCTCCTCCCATGCCCTACTCGCAACGGCTTCTCGGCGCAGCCGAGCCAGGGCAGAAAATCCCCTTTGGAAGTGGTGTAATGTGAGCAGAGCTGGTTGGGGACAAAACGCGCGGCATCTCGTGTTGCAGACGTGATACAAGAGATGTTGCACTGGGGAGGTGCTGAAGGACCTCGTCCCCGTGATCTTCTTTTGACGTCCGGTGCCCTCGGTCTCTCTGTACACATCTTTGCTCCCTCCTCCCTTTCCTGGGGGGCAGCTCCCCCGCTCTGCGGAGTCCTTTGCCGGCCCTGCATCCCGCCCAGCCTCGCCGGGATGGCCGGCAGGATTTGCCCTTGTGGCGTGTCCCTGAGATCTGCCCCGGTCCTGCAGCAGGCAGTTGCTCCAGCCCTGTTGGCCAACGGTGACAGATGGTTGAGCCGGTGGCCGCGTCGTGGGGCTTTTTCTCAGGGCCCCCACACAGAGGGACGCGGCAGCCGGGGCCACTCGTCCCTCCTTGCGCGGGGGTTCGTCTGGGCTGTGAGGAGCAGGAACGTGTCCCACCTGTTACCAGTCAACGCTGAGCCTGCGTTTGATCATGTTTGAGGGATTTCTCAGGATGGAGGGAGGAAAAGAATCACCCTGGTGGAGCAGGGACCCCGGCGCAGGCAGGGACGGGCAGGGGCACAGGGTTGTCCCCGTGCTGCTTGACCCAACGGGCCACCGCAGGGTTTCCTCTCCCTTGGGGTCTGAAGGCGCCCGGGGTTGGGTGCGGGTGTGGGGGTGCCCCTCCTGGCTCCACCGCGTCCTTCCTTGTGCCTTGGTTTCCTCTTCAGCGAGGAGGGGGGGGCAAAAACCCCATGTTGTGATGAGAAGCAGGACGTCAGCGCTGGAGGCTGCGGTTTTGCAAGTCGGTGCAGGCCTCTTGATGGGGGACGCCTTTGTTCCCGGCGCCTCTTTCATCTTCCTCTTCTCAGCCCAGAGCGGCCAGGGCAGAGCCTTGCAATCGCCCAACCCGATGTGCCGGGATGCGGTGCGGGGTCGGGCTCGGGGAGGCGTTCCCGGAGCCGGTGCCTGGGGTGGTCGGGTGCCCCCAACCCCTGCGGGCTGATCCCGCTGACGGCGTTTCTCACCCCTGCCAGGTGTAGCGGTGCCTACGTGGGCGAGCGGTGCCAGCTGCCCAACCCCTGCCTGAGCTCCCCTTGCAAGAACGCCGGCACCTGCAGCCCGGTGGTGCGCGGCAGCACCGTGGACTACACCTGCGCTTGCCGCCTGGGCTTCACCGACGAGCTCTGCCTGACGCCCCGCGACAACGTCTGCCTCAGCAACCCCTGCCGCAACGGGGGTACCTGCGACCTGCTGACGCTCAGCGAGTACAAGTGCCGCTGCCCGCCGGGGTGGTCAGGTGAGGGGGTGCCACCGTGGGGCACGGGGATGCAGTGACCCGGGTCGGGGGGGGTTGAGGGGGAGGATTGCTCCTGGAAAACCCCCACGGATGGAGAAGGATGCTCTGATTTCAGCTTGGTCCAGTGCTGGCAGAAAGGAGGGGGGTCTGCACACCTGAGCAGGGGCTTGGGGGGATCCCCGGCTGGGTGAGCTGCACGGATGAGGGTTTTACAGGGGCAGAGGCGCAGGGAATTAGTTGCACCCCCTGAGAACACAGTCCCAGGTCTGCGCCCCAGCACAAAGATCGTTCCTGCCAAATGCCTGAGCTGCGGTTTACATCCTCATCCTCCCTCCCTGCCATCCCCAGGCAAAACCTGCCAGCAGGCCGACCCCTGCGCCTCCAACCCCTGCGCCAACGGGGGCCAGTGCGTCCCCTTCGAAGCCCACTACATCTGCCGGTGCACCGCCGGCTTCCACGGGGCCAACTGCAAGCAGGACGTGAACGAGTGCAACATCTCGCCGCCCGTCTGCAAGAACGGCGGGAGCTGCACCAACGAGGTGGGCACCTACCAGTGCTCCTGCAAGCCGGCGTACACCGGGCAGAACTGCGAGCACCTCTACGTGCCCTGCAACCCCTCGCCCTGCCAGAACGGGGGGACGTGCCGGCAGATCGGAGACACCACCTACGACTGCACGTGTCTGCCAGGTAGGCGCTGCTTCTGGGGGGCACGGGGGGACTGGGACCAGGACCCTCTTGCAGCCCCTTTGTCCCTCTTAAACAAGTAGTGCCCGATCTTGCCTCGAGTTGTGGCTCAGGGAGGAACAAAACCCAGGGGCTGTGGGCTCGCTGTGCCGCCTGAGATTGGGAAGATGTTGAGCAGCGATGCCCGAAGAGGAGAGGTCATCTGGGGGCTTTTTATACTTGGTGACTCACCAAAACAGCTCTTCCAAAACAACTGTTTGAGCAGAGGCCCCTGTGCGGATGCTCATATTCCAGAATAAGAGTGCCTTTTTCCGCTTTAGCTTAATCCACTTCCAGAATGGAATATTTAGCCCGGAATAGCTATTTTGGAAAGTTTCCGAGTGCTAAGGGAGCTGGGGAAGGGAGACCCTCTCCTTGCTCATTGCTGCTCCCTCCAGCAAGTGCTGGAGCAGCCCGGCCGAATTACAGCCCCTGAAATGAAGGGCTTTTGTCGGGGGGGGCCACAGGGACCCTGTCCCAGGCGCCCAGCACCCTGTAGAGGAGCTCAGCACCCTGCACACCAGGGGAAAGAAAAGCAGCTGTGAAAGGGCCCCCTGACCCCTGCGAGCCCTTTCGCTTCTGCCCTCAGGCAGCGCGGTCTGCAGCGCAGTCGGGGCAGGGAGCGGAAGGAGCTGAGCACAACCCCACGCTCCTCCTGGCCCCGCGCCGGCTGGAGAAATGAAATAGCTGAGTTTCCTGCCGGTGGGCGGCCGGCGCAGCCCAGAGCCCCGCGATGCAGCCCCACGCTCAGACCAGGCTGTGTTTGCCGGGGAGCGAGTGCCGTTTCTTGCCCGAGCCAGCCCTGCCAGCCGGCTGCGGCAGACGCAGAGGGGACGCGTCTGCCCTCTCCCTTGGAAGGAAGCTGTGAGCAATGCTAAGCTGCCGGACAAGTCTCTTGTGGGATTGCTTTGATCTCCTCTGGTCACCCGTAGCCCCGCAGGAGCTGGGGCAGGACGAGGGGTAGGCGGCTTCTCTGCTCTGCACCCCGAGTGGTGCTCGGCATTACGGGGGGGGGCTCTGGCCTTCCTCTGCCACAGCTCCTGTCCCACCGCCACTGGGGACGTGGCATCGGGGTGGGGATGGGGTCTTCCACCCGGCACGGACGTACCTGCATCCTGCCAGCGGCCCGGCCCGGTGCTGGGGAAAGGCGTGCGATCCCTGCAGGGCAGCACGGGGGGTCTTATCTTGATCTCTGACACAGGCTCAGAGGTTCAGTCCCCTTCCCAAAGCTTTCAGCTGCAGTAACTCAGGAGGCTCATTAACCGTCCAAAATATGCAGGGCCCTGCAAGATCTCCTGCTTTCCCTCCACACCTGCTCACCCAGGCTGGAACAAAGCTGCTGTCCTTAGGGGCAGCGAGGCCTTGGGGCTGACCAGGTGAGCGGTGCTAGGGAAGGAAGCTTTTCCTTCTGGGATGAGCCGGTGCAGCCAGGAGCTCCTGGGGCGATGCTCTGCGGGAGCAGCTCCACGCCCTGGCCCGGCAAAGCACCATTGCCACAGGGACAGGCAGGTGGAGGGGGCAGGAGGAGCGGTGCTGGCCCTGCCCTGCCGTTCCGCTGACGAGACACTTTCCCGGGAGCAGCCCAAGCATCGGGCATGTCCCGGTGAGGTGTGGCCCTGGGGGAGCATCCCTGCTGCTGGGGGGGATCGGCACTTCCACACCCAGCTGCGGCTTCGTGGGCTGTTTCCAGGAGATTTGCATGCTGCAAGAGCTGGTTCGCTTCCTGCGGGGTGGCACAGCATGGCTCCTGCTCCGGGGGGACGGGCACGGGGCAGGGGGGGGTCCCTCGGCACCTCTGCCATCTGGCATGGCTCGCTGCAGGAGCTGCACCAGCTTCGGGTGGAGGCAGGAGGGACCGGGGGCTGTTTCTCGTGATAAGAGGGTGATTGATACGCTGGTATGCAGCGCAGCAGACCTGAAACAATGTCCCCTTTTCATTCCTGGAGAGGCCTGGCCGTACCGAATTTCTTCAAGTTAAACTAATCTCAGCTGTTTTATCATGCCATCGCTGTAGAATGTAACCCTGAGTTTAAACTAATTGCAGTACTAATTACTCATTGGGATGGTTCACAATGAGTTAATCCTGGTATCTAGGACATTGTCAGTTATTGCTGTTCAGTCTCAGCCCAGCTGCTTAAAAATGAGGCACAAATCAACATTATCTGCTTTGGACTCCTACCAGCAATCGTAAATAGCTGGTGCTGCTCCTCGTGTGATGGGGCTGAGGCTATGGGGGAGAGGAAAACACAACCCTTCGAAGAGAGCGGGGACAAAACCCCAGCTGGGACAGGGTCTGGGGTCCCACCGAGGATGAGCCTGGGCACCGCGTCCCTTCCCCGTGGAGGTGATGCAGTGAGCTGCCTGCGTGGGGGAGCAGCCTGGCTGGGACCTGCAGAACGCCTTGGGGAGTGCAGGGGAGCTGCAGGTGCGTGCCGGCACCGCGGGGAGCTGCGACGGGCTGGCACTGCCGTCCCGACCCCGAGCGCCTGGGAAAGCTGACGCCTGACATCGGCCGGGTCAGGGGCATCGGAGGTCTTACAGTAAATGCAGCTCTTAACTCACGTGGCAGTTGGAGGGGGACGGGGTGGCTTGGCGAATCCCCCGAGAAGGGCCTGGCCGTTTCATTTCTGCTGCAGACGCCGCGGGGAGAGGCCGAGAGCGGTGCAATTTCCATGCGTGCCACGCTATCGAGCGGAGGCAGAAAAATAACCGCGAGCAGCCGGGCTCACCATGCGAGAGGCGGGCTGGGATTTGCGCAGCGCTGCGTGGGGCGGTGGTTCACCCTGCCAGGGACTCGGATCCCCCTCCGGGGGAAGCGCTGCTGATGAGGCTCTTTACATGTGAAATTAAAAGCCGGTGATTCAGCACCGGGTGCTGCAAGCCTTTGTGGGAGCAGTGCGGGTTTATCCCAGCTTGCCACGGAACCGGATCCTCCACTGCTCGGGGCGAGCGTCTCCAGAGCCGGGGACGCCCCGTCTGCCCTGCATGGAGGGAGCCGCAGCCGCTTGCCGGGCTCTGGCGATGGTGCCCTGGCAGGGAAACCCACATGGCAGAACCGAGCCCTGGCAGAGGTGGGATGGGGCTTCGGGTGAAACGGGGCAGCTGGCTTCAAAGCTGGGCTGGGAGCGCCTGGTGCATGTTCGGCACCCGGTATCGAGCAACCTGCCGTCAGCTGGGGGGTGGTGAGGGGCCGAGGCGGTGGCACGGCCGGTTGGTCGGTCGGCATCACAGCAGACGTCTCCTCTGCGCAGGGTTCACGGGCCAGAACTGTGAGGAGAACATCAATGACTGTCCGGGCAACAACTGCAAGAATGGAGGCACCTGCGTGGATGGCGTCAACACCTACAACTGCCAGTGCCCGCCCGAGTGGACAGGTAACACCGCTGGTGGCAGTGAGGGTGGCGTGGGGCTGGCGTGGGCGGATGGATCCTGTCCCGGGGGGATGCCAGGGACTGGGCGGGGAGAGCCATCCTGCTTCACAGCGATGCTCGAGGAGCCTGCGGGCGCTGGGCAGCGCCAGCCTCATGCCGGTGCCCTGTCCCCTGGCAGGTCAGTACTGCACTGAGGACGTGGATGAGTGCCAGCTGATGCCCAACGCCTGCCAGAACGGGGGCACCTGCCACAACAACCACGGCGGCTACAACTGCGTCTGCGTCAATGGCTGGACGGGCGAGGACTGCAGTGAGAACATCGATGACTGCGCCATGGCCGCCTGCTTCCATGGGGCCACCTGCCACGACCGGGTAGCCTCCTTCTACTGCGAGTGCCCCCACGGCCGCACAGGTGAGGCCCCGTCCCATCTCGCCCCCCCGCGCGCAGCGCAGGGTGGCAGCTCCCCGCGTGTCCCCTGGCTCCTAGCCGAGGTCTCGGTGTACGATGACTTGTGTGCCCATCACCCTTGACGCGCACCTGCCTTTTGCTGCCCAGGTTTGCTCTGCCACCTCGATGACGCCTGCATCAGCAACCCCTGCAACGAGGGCTCCAACTGCGACACCAACCCCGTCAATGGCAAAGCCATCTGCACGTGTCCTTCGGGGTACATGGGGCCGGCCTGCAACCAGGACGTGGACGAGTGCTCGCTGGGTGAGTGCTGGGGCTGAGCTTGTGCGGGCGGCCGAGGAGCAACTGGGGAGCGCCAGTGCAGCTGGGAGCTCGCATGCAGCCGGGAGCGTGTCCTGTAAGCCGCGCTCGTGTTTTGCAGGAGCCAACCCTTGCGAGCACGCAGGGAAATGCATCAACACCCAGGGGTCCTTCCAGTGCCAGTGTCTGCAGGGCTACTCGGGCCCCCGCTGCGAGATTGATGTCAATGAGTGCCTCTCCAACCCCTGCCAGAACGATGCCACCTGCCTGGACCAGATCGGGGAGTTCCAGTGCATCTGCATGCCCGGTGGGTGGGCAGCCCCGTGGACCCCTGCCTCAGCGCCGAGTGTGGGTGGTGGGAAGGCTCCAGGTGCTCCTGAGCTCAGCATCGGTTTGGGCAAGGAGCCGTGGGAGGCACGTGTGCCTGGGACAGCACCGAAAAGAAAGAGCTTGGTCAAGATTGCATGGGATGAGGGGATGGGAGCAGAGGGCTGGGCACCGTCAGCCCTGCTCTGCACTCCTCTTCCCAGCCTTGCTGGCTTGGATCAAGCCAAGGGCAGGGAAATCCAGGGTGGATGACCATGGAGCAGCTTGTGCATCAGGTCCCACCACCTGTAGCGCATCTCCTGAGCTGCCTGTGTAAAGACGGGGGGACTGAACACAGCGTGGTGTAACCCGCCTGTCCTGTGCCGGTCCCGTGCCACGGCACTGACGGTGCACTGCGTCTCTCCGCAGGTTACGAGGGGGTTTACTGTGAGATCAACACGGATGAGTGCGCCAGCAGCCCCTGCCTGCACAACGGCAACTGCCTCGACAAGATCAACGAGTTCCATTGCGAGTGCCCCACCGGTACGTGGCGTCCGTCCCGCTGCCTTCACGGTGGAAACAAAGCTGTGGTGCATCCTGGCTCGAGCCGTGAAGGAGCCAAAAATGGGGTCCTTTCATTTTAGACCCCCAAAATGGGGAGGAGGATGCTGAACACCTCCCGGTGCTTTTGGGATGGGAGTTCCCCAATTCTGGAGGGGAGCTGAGCCCCACGCGGGCGATGCTGTGCCGGGTCTGGCCCATGGGAGAGGGGAAGGAGGATTAAACCCCACGGCTTTGCACTTGAAAAGGCCCCTCTTTGGGAAGGAGGGCTGGGGGCCGGGGGGGGCTGCACCAGCGGCTTTGAATGCGGTGTCAAAGTCACGGGGTGGAGCGGAGAATGGGGAGACGGTTAATCTGTGAAAGGAGGTTTTGAAGTTCAGAGACTTTGCTCCTCTAGAGATGTAAATAAGATGCTCTCAATGGCGGGTCGCAGCCCTGCATTCAGGGCCCCCAGCAGCCATCCCCATGGAAACCCGGCGCCCCGGCCGGGACGCGGGGGGCCCGGTGGGATCTACCCGGCGGCAGGGGGAGGCTGGCGGGTCCGGCCGCTGCGCAGGGACGTGACTTCTCCCTCCGTTCCAGGCTTCAACGGGCACCTGTGCCAGTTCGACATCGACGAGTGCGCCAGCACCCCCTGCAAGAACGGTGCCAAGTGTGTGGACGGCCCCAACACCTACAGCTGCGAGTGCACGGAAGGTGAGGGGGTCCCCGCATGCCGGGGGGGCTCCGGGGATCCTGCCCCTTGATGTGCCGTAAAACCACGTTGCTGAATTAAGTGCCCGCCCCCCCAAGCACCGGCCACGGGGGGTGTCCCCGAACCCCCGGCAGTGGGGTTGGTCCCCTCCCACGGGGCAGGACTGTCCCTTCCCCAGGTATTGTTGGAGCGAGTCGAGCCCCGCTGCCCACTGGCCCCGAGCTGGGCGTAACGAGCCCGGCGCTCATTAGGTGTGGCCCCGCAGCAGCCGTCCCGCCGTGCTCCCCACCTCGGCGGCGGGTGGCAGCGAGGGGGACGGCAGGAAGGAAGGAATAAAGCTGCCTCTATGGGGACGCAAGGTGCAGGGCTGCGGGGGCTCGCCGACCGAAACCCAAGGAGCGGTTGCACAAAATGATGACTTGAGCCCTGGTGGCAAACAGTGGCTCTTTTGTGGAGCAGCTCCCGCCAGAAATCTTCCAGCTGAATGGCCTCTAATTAGTGTCTTGCTAATGCCAAGCCCCGATGAAAAGCTGCTATGTGGGCTTGGCGGGGTCTAGTCAAAGCTGTACTTTGTCCTCAGCTCTCCACCCCCAGCCTGGCGGGGAGGGAGCCGGCCAGGAGAATAGGATCTGCCAGGGGGGGTTATTATTCGGGGGTGCCTGCCCTCCGGGACGAGCCACGGGCGAGCGCGGGGCCCCGCTCCTGAGCCGAGCTGGCTTAATGCAGGTCATTGTGCGCCCCAGGACAAAGCCCGTGAGCAGGGGTCTGACCAGCCCCACCGGGGTGCTCCCCTGCCCGTGCTCCGCTCCCGGGGGTCCCAGGGCTCCTGGCGGGGCGGGTGGGCAGGTCGCACCACCCCGGTGCACTGCCCCACACCTGGGCAGGGTGGGAAGGAGTGTCCCCCATCCTGACCCCGCATCTCCCCGTCGTCACCCCACGTCCTCCGTCCTGACCCTGCGTCCCTCCCGCTGGTGCCAGGTTTCTCAGGGGCTCACTGCGAGATCGACATCGATGAGTGCAACCCCGACCCGTGTCACTACGGGACCTGCAAGGACAGCATCGCCGCGTTCACCTGCCTCTGCCAGCCGGGCTACACGGGCCACCGCTGCGACATCAACATCAATGAGTGCCAGAGCCAGCCCTGCAAAAATGGAGGGACCTGCCAGGACAGGAACAACGCCTACAACTGCCTCTGCCTCAAAGGGACCACGGGTGAGCGGGAGGGACCCCCCCGGGGGCTCTACGCGGGTCAGCCATGCTGGCGCAGCCCCCCGGTCCCATCCCTGTCCGCGGGCGAGTTGGCCCCGGGCCACTGCCGGCCACCGCCCCGGTGCCGGGGCCAGCCTGGGGCATCCTTGGCGAGGGCGAGTTCTCCCGGTTTGGTGCTCAGCTCTCGCAGGAGCCGTGCCCCAGCCAGGAGCTGGGAAGCCACTTGCAGTGGAGGCACTTTGTCGTGGAGCAGCGGCAGCAGTCGCTGCCAGTGGGCTTCGTTTGGCGTCGTCAGCGGGGCTGGGGACACCCTAATGGCACCGCTTTCCTCCCCAGGGCCCAACTGCGAGATCAACCTGGATGACTGCGCCAGCAATCCCTGCGACTACGGCAAGTGCATCGACAAGATCGATGGCTACGAGTGCACCTGCGAGCCAGGGTACACAGGTGAGGGCAGGGCACAGCAGCCACTGTAGCGCCATCGGGACCTGGTCCGGATCCAACCTCGCGCTGGGGAGCCCTGGGAAGTCCCCCGTGCCCGCGGCGGTCCAGGGATGCCTGCGGCTGGTGGTGCCCCACGCAGCCAGGGCAAGGGTGCGGCCAGGAGGGGAGATGCTGCCGTCCCATTTACCGGAGGTTTTGCAGCCTCCGGCGCTCCCGCTTGTTCAGGAGGGTGACCCCGGCTCAGGCTGAAATCAAAGGGGTGTCTGGTGCCGCGAATTCGACTCCCGCTGCGCCCACTCCCATGGGTATCAGGTTGCTGCCTTGTCCAGCTGGTTTGTTTGATCGCTGCTGGAAATGGCGGAGGGCTTGGAGGGGAGCGGCCCCCGCCTCTCCCCGCTCGCGCGGCCCCTTGTCCTGCTGCCCGCCGGGAGCCACAATAAAGCCTGGCTTTGTGGGCTGCGGCAGGTAGGGTTACAGGCTGAAACCGGCTCCCTTCAGTATTCCCTCCTGGACCAAACAATCCCAGGGCACGGCCTCTTCCCAGTCACGTTTATTGAAGCCAGGCGGGTGATGCAGGGGTGTGAAGTCACCTTACCCGGAGGGCAGCACCGCTCCTATGCGGCCGGCACACGTGTGCCCAGAGATTCGAGCCTCCGGCAGCCGTTTCCCAGGTGGCTGGAGAGGGACCTGCCCGGAGGGTGCCTCTCCGGAGGCAACGCGCACCCCCCATGCCACGCATCCTGTGGGGTAACGTTTCATCGCACCCCCCCTTTCCCAGGGCACATGTGCAACATCAACATCGATGAGTGCTCCAGCAACCCCTGCCACAACGGGGGCACGTGCAAGGACGGCATCAACGGCTTCACCTGCCTCTGCCCAGAGGGCTTCCATGACCCCAAGTGCCTCTCCGAAGTGAACGAGTGCAACAGCAACCCCTGCATCCACGGGAAATGCCACGACGGGCTGAATGGGTAGGCTGGAGCATGTGGGGGCTGCTGGGACCACCCAGCAAAGCCGGGGTTAGAGGCAGGGTGAGCACCGTCCCCGCTGCCGGTGGTTGTCCGTACTCTGTGCTAGTCCCACGGGATGTTTCCCTGCAGGGACACGATTAGGAGCCCGGGCTTTGCTGGGTAAATGACGACTGGTGGAGCTGGGAGGGCCAGGTCAAACCAGGTCCTGTGTTTTACACCCCAATTTTTCCCCAAAGCTACAGGTGTGACTGCGACCCGGGCTGGAGTGGGACAAACTGCGACATTAACAATAACGAGTGTGAGTCCAATCCCTGCATGAACGGTGGCACCTGCAAGGACATGACCAGCGGCTACATCTGCACCTGCAGGGAGGGCTTCAGCGGTAAGGATGCGGCCAGGGACGCTGCCCTGTCCCCCCCATGCTGGGGCCTGGGTAGGAGTTCTGGGTGGGGGTCCCCATGACGCTGGATGGGCTGGAGGCTTCTCTGCGGTGATGGTGGAGACCCCAGGTCCAGGTGGGAAAGGTGGGAGCGCAGCCAGCCTGGGGACCCTAAGCAGAGTTTGAGCACCCATGGCTGGAGCTGAGAGCGGGAGGCTCTTCCAGGGGGATGGGTGGGCCACTGTCACCGGTTCCCACCGTACCCTCAGTCCCTTCCCACCAGCACACCTCCATCACAGCCACTTTTATCTGTTTTTCTTAACACAGGACCCAACTGCCAGACCAATATCAACGAATGCGCTTCCAACCCCTGCCTGAACCAGGGCACGTGCATCGACGACGTCGCCGGCTACACCTGCAACTGCCTCCTGCCCTACACAGGTGAGGGGGAACACCCTGCACCCCCAGGCCCTCGCCAGGGCTCCGCGGGGCCGCAGCTTCGGGTGTGACAGCAAATCGGTCCCTCTGCACACGCAACGAGCCTGCCCGTGGCTCCACCTCCCCGTGCCACAGCGCAGCTGGAGGAAATTTGGAGGAGCTTTAGGAAGCAGCGAGCCAGAGCTTCGTCCCTCGTCTTCCTTCTCCTCCTCCTCCTCCTCCTCGAGGGCACCGAGGCGGCGGCGTGGCTGCAGCCTGCGCCTCGGGCAGCAGCACCGAGCAGCCGCCCCACTCACACCCCGCTGCCCCGGGGGTCGGCGCTGCCAGCAGCCCCGTTCTCCTGCCGTGGGGCTCACGCTGGAAAAAGCGAGCCGAGGCTGAGGGGCCGGGGGATTCTGCTGAGCCGATTCCTGTTTGCCGGCCTCCTGCTTCCGCTCGCGCAGAGCGGCAGCCAGTGCACAATTGCAGGAAGCCGTGAGCCGTTTCCTGCCCTTGGCAGTGGCCATAGAAACCCCTGGGGGGGGGATGGGGACGGGGCAGGCGGGGAGGGGAAGGCTCTGGAAAATAGCAAAGGCCAGTTCGGGAGATACTGGCTGACAGGGAAGATAAGGGTTCGGAGGGAACGTGTCCCTTGGCTGGACGTAAACAGGAAAAGCGGCTGAGAGGGATGGGGGGAGCGCAAGGGGGGGGGGGAAAGACACCCCGAGTGATGCTTCCCTGCCAAAGGAAGTGTGCAGCGCTTTAATGCAGCCCAGATTGCCAGGGCTTAAAAGATGCGTGGGGGGCCCGGGATCACGGGGGACCAGGGATGGAGGGGATGATCCCAGCTGAGCTGCCCTGGGGCAGTGGGGAAGCCCAGAGCCTGCCTTAGGGCTGGCAGCAGGGCAGGGCAGGGGATGGGGTAGCGGGGTGTGGGGCCACCCATTGTTTCGGAAAGGGTGTCAGCAGGTGCTTTTGCCTGTGCAGGAGCCACCTGCGAGGACGTGCTGGCCCCCTGCGCCGGCAGCCCCTGCAAGAATGGCGGCGAGTGCCGGGAGTCAGAGGACTACAAGAGCTTCTCCTGCAGTTGCCCCTCTGGCTGGCAAGGTGGGGGCACGACACGGCTGGGGGTTCAGCACACCAGCTCCCCTGGCACCCCGCTCTCCTTGGCGGCTCGGGGAGTGAAAGATGGAGGGGAGGGAGCGTGGCTGGGGAGCAGCGGGCAGGTGGCTGCCTGCGTGCCCTGCCCCATGGGAGCAGTCCTGCATGGTGCCCAGCCTCGGGGAGGGTCCTGACCTGCCCACGGCTCAGCCGGGTGGACGGCACATCCTGTGGCGAGGGTGGTTTGCTGTGAGCGGTACCCAAATTGTCATCGTCGTCCCTGGGGCTTTTGCCAGTGCCTCCAGCCCACACGGTCCCTGTCCCGCTCTGTCCCGCAGGTCAGACGTGCGAGATCGACATCAATGAGTGCGTGAAGAGCCCCTGCCGCAACGGGGCCACATGCCAGAACACCAACGGGAGCTACCGCTGCGCCTGCAGGACCGGCTTCACGGGCCGCAACTGCAACACCGACATTGACGACTGCAAGCCCAGTAAGAGCAAGGGCTGCTCTGGGGACCACTCTGCCTGGCCCTGAGCCGTTGGCTTCTCTGCTGGTCCCGGGGCTGGGGTCCTCTTCCCTGTGCACAGGCGAGCGCCAGCCGCTGTTTCGGTCTGGGCTGTGCTGCAAGCCCTGCGCGGGCTTTTGGGCCACCTCAGGCACGTCCCAGTCGAGCTGCGTCAGTCCAGGGCCAGATGGGAGCCGGCAGGAAGGAGGCTGGGGGGGGAGTGACGTGCAGGCAGTGAGCAAGCGTGTCCCATGTGCCCTCTTTGATCCCAGTCTCCCGGTGGGGCTGGCCTGGCCTCTGCCTGCTCCGTGGGCTCTGTCCCATCCCTCCGCGCGGCTGGGGGACGTGCGTGGGGACAGTGCTGTGGGGCAGCTCCCGCGCAGGGCTGCTGCACCAGGGCCGGACCCGTTGCACCTTCACGTGCGTGTTCCTCCTCTCCAGATCCGTGCCACAATGGTGGCTCCTGTTCTGATGGCGTCGGCACGTTCTTCTGCGAGTGCCTGGCTGGTTTCCGTGGGCCCAAGTGTGAGGAGGACATCAACGAGTGTGCCAGCAACCCCTGTAAGAATGGTGCCAACTGCACCGACTGTGTCAACAGCTACACCTGCACCTGCCCCTCCGGCTTCAGCGGCATCCACTGCGAGAACAACACGCCTGACTGCACGGAGAGGTACAGCCCAGCGCGGCTCCTGCTGCAGGCGCAGCCTTTGTCAGGGCTGGAGCAAGGGGCTGAGGTCCCTGCGCTACCCCATAGCCCTGGGCCGGTTTGTGGGGGGCTTTGGCGTGGAGCACGACCAGCAGTGACTCACCGGGATGTGATGTTTGTGTCCCCAGCTCCTGCTTCAATGATGGGACCTGTGTGGATGGCATCAACACCTTCACCTGCGTCTGTCCGCCTGGCTTCACGGGCAGCTACTGTGAGCACAACATTAACGAGTGCGACTCCAAGCCATGCCTGAACGGGGGCACGTGTCAGGACAGCTATGGGACGTACAAGTGCACTTGTCCCCAGGGATACACCGGGCTCAACTGCCAGGTAGAGGGGCGTTGGGCTGTCTTGGCTGCTGACCCCAGCGCCTGCCCGTGCTTCAGGGTGCGGGGCGGTCACTTCACCCCAGGTGTCCTGCAGAAGCCCTGCTGGGTCCTGACCCCCATCCCTTGCTCCGCTCCCCCCCAGAACCTGGTGCGTTGGTGTGACTCCTCTCCCTGCAAAAATGGAGGCAAGTGCTGGCAGACCAACAACCTGTACCGCTGCGAGTGCAACAGCGGATGGACAGGGCTCTACTGCGACGTCCCCAGTGTCTCCTGCGAGGTGGCTGCTAAGCAGCAAGGTGAGTCCCTGCTGTGTGTATGGCTTCACAGGGCCAGGGTGGGGTCCCCAGGTGCCCCCCGTGCTGGGCTCCGAGCAGGGATACGCTCAGTTCTCTTGGTGGGGATCTTTGGTACAACCACAGCGAGCTCCGGGACTGCCGTAACAGGCACCCCCCTGAGGCTGCAGTCCTGGCTGCCATCCCCAGTGGGACACGTGGTGGCCAGTGCATGGCCCTGCGGTGCGTGGGGGTCACTGAGGTCCCCGTGTCTCACTCTGCTCTCCCCGGCAGGTATCGATGTAGCGCATCTCTGCAGGAATTCAGGGCTCTGCGTGGACACCGGCAACACTCACTTCTGTCGCTGCCAGGCCGGGTACACCGGCAGCTACTGCGAGGAGCAGGTGGACGAGTGCTCCCCCAACCCCTGCCAGAACGGAGCCACCTGCACGGACTACCTGGGAGGCTACTCCTGCGAGGTGGGTGCCGTGGGGGGCAGGATGCACAGGGAGAAAGCACCAGTTACTGCCTTTCTGCTGCCCAAGGAGCTGCCCCAGCTTCAGCCTGGCTCAGGTTGAAGGCTGGCGTGCTGGCTGTGCTCCTGCAGCCACGTGGGAACTGAGTGAACCTCTCTGAGAGTTCCCTTCTTCCCTCCTTGCAGTGCGTGGCTGGTTATCATGGAGTTAACTGCTCAGAGGAGATCAATGAGTGCTTGTCCCACCCATGCCAGAATGGAGGAACCTGCATCGATCTCATCAATACCTACAAATGCTCCTGCCCCAGAGGAACTCAAGGTAAATTAATTCCCCAGACTGGGGCATTAGTGGGCTGAGTGCAGATATCCGCGGTATCTGCTCATTAGCTGCTCGGGCTAGCAGAAGCAAACGCGAAGGTAGAGGTTCGTGTTTGCTTGTGAGCTTAGCCATCAAGGCCACGCAACCTTGGACGCGAGCTGCGCGGTGCTGCGTGCCTCCTGCCAGAGCGGTGGCTCAGACTGCCATTGAATTGGTCAGGCTCAGCCCCTTCGCAGGGAAGGTTCACACGAGGGACCACCGGGCACCCCGATACTGTTTGATGAGCTCTGTGGGTTGTTCCCCCATTTCTCTAGGGGTGCACTGTGAGATCAATGTGGATGACTGCAGCCCTTTCTTTGATCCTGTCACCCTGGGGCCCAAGTGCTTTAACAATGGCAAGTGCACGGATCGGGTAGGTGGCTACAGCTGCATCTGCCCCCCTGGCTTTGTAGGGGAGCGCTGCGAGGGAGACGTCAACGAGTGCCTGTCCAACCCCTGCGACGCCCGCGGCACCCAGAACTGCGTGCAGCGGGTCAATGACTACAAATGCGAGTGCCGACCTGGCTATGCAGGTGAGCGCCGCGTCCTCCTCCGCTCCCAGCCACCCCGTGCATCTCGCACGCCTTCCTCACGCGCTCCTCTCCCTCGGCAGGCCGTCGCTGCGACACCGTGGTGGATGGCTGTAAAGGCAAACCCTGCAGGAACGGTGGAACGTGCGCGGTTGCCAGTAACACCGGCCGTGGCTTCATCTGCAAATGCCCCCCGGTACGTACCTGCTCCTCTCCAGTTCTGAGCCCGGGATGTTGCGTGGCCCTTGCAGAGAGGGGCGGCCAAGGGGCCAGTTTAGCCCCTGAGGCTTCCGCTGCTGGGATAGCCAGGGGTAGGCGTGAAGGGGAAAATGCTTTGCTGTGGGTGCTCGCTGGAGGGAGGTGTGTCCGTGTATCCGTACCCTTCTCACTTGCAAGGAGAGTGGGTGAGGATCAGGGAGAAGGAGGTGACAGCCCTACAGGTATGGCACACAGCTCTTGCATGGCTGACCGTCGTTTGCTCCGTGTAAAGGCGGAGCAGGCAGCTATGGAGAAGAGCTCCCTTCATTTTGAGGGGAACACTCTAACCAGGTTTACGTTCCAGATTATTCTTGCCCACCACTAGTTTCAGAGGCCTATGAAAGGCACGAGCCATGCCCTAGGTACATCAGTCGGATCCACTGGGTTTGTCCTAAGTTTCCCCAGAACGCACGTGTCTGTCAGGCTGCTCAGAGGACAGTGTCAGTGATTCTGACCCCCTCCTTCTGGTCACCTCCCCAGGGATTTGTGGGTGCCACCTGCGAGAACGACTCCCGCACCTGTGGGAACCTGCACTGCCTGAATGGTGGCACCTGCATCTCCATCCACAAGAGCTCCAAGTGCATGTGCACGCCGGCTTTCACGGGTCCCGAGTGCCAGTACCCGGCCAGCAGCCCCTGCACATCCAACCCCTGCTACAACAGGGGCACCTGCGAGTTCTTCGGCGATGCCTCCCCCTACTACCGGTGCAACTGCCCTGCCAACTTCAACGGCCTCAACTGCCACATCCTGGACTTTGATTTCCAAGGTGGCATCGGGCAGGATATCATCCCACCCAAAATTGAGGAGAAGTGCGAGATTGCAGTTTGCGCGGGGTACGCCGGCAACAAGATCTGCGATGGGAAATGCAACAACCACGCCTGTGGCTGGGACGGGGGCGACTGCTCCCTCAATTTCAACGACCCCTGGAAGAACTGCTCGCAGTCCCTGCAGTGCTGGAAGTACTTCAACGATGGCAAGTGCGACTCTCAGTGCAATAACGCTGGCTGCCTGTACGATGGATTTGACTGCCAGAAGTATGAAGGACAGTGCAAGTAAGTGACTTGCTTGTTGACCCTCTCATTTTAAAGCCATGACCTTTGTGCGGATCATCTGAGGGTATTTTCTGGTTGCAACTACTAAAGCTGCTAAGCACAGACCTGTTGTTCTCTCTGCGTTCTGTTCTGCTGCCTATGGGGCTGCAACTCCAGCAACCCCACTTCCCTGTGGCCTTACTGAGTTTATGTACACTTTGAAGCTCTCTGGGTTTGGCTCACTCCAGATGGCTTCCCTGTGCCTGTATCATGCCATAGAAGTGAATTCTTCAACTCACAGTAGTAACCCTGGCTTTCAGTGGAGGGAGACCCCAGAAAACATGGCATTTACCAAACATTGTCTTTGGCAACACCAGGAACGTAATCCTAGATTCCTGGACAAACTCTGGTCTGAGTAACTATTCTGTGTCCCCATGTCTTCTCTGAGTCACGGCAGTTTGTCCCTTTTTCTGGCATCTAAATTGCAACTTAGATTTTAACAGCTGCTGTCTTTCGCCCCCGGAGGTGAATGCTTCACAGCGCTGCACGAAACAGTCACCTTCTATGTAAACTGGCTTAGCGTCTCTCAGGATGAAGAATATTTATACAAAAGAGAGGTCCTTGTGGACCACCACTCATTTTCTCAGCAGATGGGTAACATGCTCGGTACTTGGTCTAATTCATTCTTTTGCCTTTCTTTTTCTTCTGCCCAGCCCTCTGTATGATCAGTACTGCAAAGATCACTTCTCAGATGGTCACTGTGACCAGGGCTGCAATAATTTTGAGTGCGAATGGGATGGTCTGGACTGTGCGAACAACATGCCAGAGAAGCTTGCAGATGGCACGCTGGTGGTGGTGGTCCTCATCACCCCTGAGAACCTGAAGAACAACTCTTTCAACTTCCTGCGGGAGCTGAGCCGCGTGCTGCACACCAACGTGGTCTTCAAGAAGAACCCCAAGGGAGAGTATATGATCTTTCCATACTATGGCAATGAGGAGGAGCTGAAAAAGCATTACATCAAGAGGTCAACAGAGGACTGGTCAGATATGTCTAGTGCTGTCATCAACAAAGTAAAGAGCAGCCTTTACTCCAGGGCTGGCAGAAGGCAGAAGAGAGAGCTCGATCAGATGGACATCAGAGGGTAAGGAGGACCAGTGGGTTCCTTTCTCACTGAGCAGCATTTGTTTTCTGTGTTGATAATAGTAACACGCTATAAAGGGAAGGATGTAGGCCAGATAATTGTATTTAGACGTTGCTTTCTGTGTGAATAGAAACCGGATTTTGCTCTCATGTGGGAAAAGCAAGCGATCGCTCAGGAATCCCTGATACAATGCTGCGCCGACTCTCACGATTGAAGGAGTCCTGTGTATTGTTGGGAGCCGGGGCTGGGCTGGGTGGGACCTGGAAGCAGAGGCTGGCCTGACCGACTGTCTGACTTCAGGAAGTCATTGAGTTAAGCCTCAGTTTCTCCCTGGGAAATGCTTTCGAGAGCTTTGTTGTAAAACTCAATTACTGCAAACTGTGTTTGGAGATCTTTGGTATAAACATATAGATCTAACCTTCTACCTCTCTGTGGGCTCAATCAAAGCCACCGAAAGCAAAGGAGCTAGAGCAGCGGAACTGATGTGAAAAGATCTGAAGGCTCTCCAACAGCATTATTTAAGATGCTGTAGTGTCTGGCTAATTTTAAAACATTGTGAAGCAGAGATTCCCTTCCATTCCTGTAGAAAAGGAGTTAGATTTTGCAGTATCCGTTGAGGCAAATCCAATAGACCACAAGTGTGAGCTGCAGGGCTTGGGCCACAGGGAAGCAAGGAGATGGGTTCCCACCTTCGAATTCCCACCGGTGGGGGGTTAGGGAGGGAAGGGCGGCAGGGCTCATCTGTCTGCTCCGCATGGCCATCGCTCCATGGTCCTCATTGAGTCTTCTCTCGCATAGGTCCATCGTCTACTTGGAAATCGATAACCGCCAGTGCATCCAGTCGTCTTCCCAGTGCTTCCAGAGTGCAACCGATGTGGCGGCGTTCCTGGGCGCCTTGGCCTCCCTCGGCAACCTGAACATACCCTACAAAATAGAAGCCGTTAAAAGTAAGGATGGCTGGTCGGCGGGGGAGGAGAGACAGCCAAAACTTTCCAGCCTTATCCATGTTCAGTTATCTGTCAGCTGGCGGCATTTGAGCACGGTCTGGTTTTAATAACCCGGCATCTTTTTTTTCCTTTAAGTCTGTTCTTTAAAAAAATTGCAGAAACAGTTTATTATTTTTGCTTATTCCAGGTTTATTTCAAAATCATTATCACTATAAAAGTTAGGGGGAAAAAAAAAAAAGAAAAGAAAAGAAAAAGAAAACCCAACCAGCTCCAATCAATCAGTGACATGCAAGGAGTTGAAGTTTGTATCTTGAAAATCCCCCCTAAATCCTTTTGTCTTAACAGCTCAATGCAAGCGCAATGATTTGAAGTTTGCTAATCCTTTTCCTTAAAGGAGAAAAAAGTGAAGCTGTCTCCTGATGCAGGCTGGCTTGTGCAGCCGAGAATTTGCCGATAGTTTGCAATTCTGATTAATAGCGTATAAAATGACCTTATTTTGGGGGGGGCTGATTTAGATCAGACTTAGGTACCTCTATTAACTAATTTTCCTTCATTTCCACTCTGTCACTGGTTTGCTATGCAGCTTAATGTCTCAGCATCTCTTTGTGCCCCACTGTTTTGTAGGTGAAACAGCTGAGCCCACGAAGAACTCCCAGCTGTATCCTATGTACGTGGTGATGGCTGTGCTGGTCTTGTTTGCTTTCATTGGAGTGGGAGTACTGGTGTCTCGTAAGCGGCGCAGGGAGCATGGGCAGCTTTGGTTCCCAGAAGGCTTCAAAGTGACGGAGTCAAGCAAGAAGAAGCGACGAGAACCACTCGGGGAGGACTCTGTTGGACTGAAGTGAGTAATTTGCTTGCTAACCCGTTAAACACGGTGCGGCGGGGCTGCTCGGGGCTCTTCTGAAAGAACCCATCGGAGTTTTGTTCTCTAGTGCATCGTATTGGCATAGTGGGGAGGAGAAAAATCAGGTTTCTTAAAGTCCTGCATGGGGAAAACAGCGTTGCCATCTGGAGGAGGTTTTTAAATGCTTCGTGGGCCATTTGCACTTGGTAAAAAATTAAAGGCAACCTGAGGGAAACCTCCTGGAAATTGCCTTGTTGAGTCATCTTTCAGTTTGTGCATGTAGATAAACACAGTCCATCACAGACTAGTTCCTGCAGAGGAGCTAAATTTTGGTATGGTTTTATTTTTCAAGACCCCTCAAAAATGCTTCAGACGGCACGCTAATGGATGACAACCAAAACGAGTGGGGTGATGAGGAGACCTTGGACACCAAGAAGTTCAGGGTAAGCTCTCTGCCGCATTCCCTCTCTGTGCTGCAAGTGGTCACTCGCTGGGTTTTGTCGTGGAAGGAGCAGAGCGCTGCGGAAAGCAGCGGAGCGGAGGGACCCTCGGGAGCCCAGTCTGCGCTGCACATCCCTCCCTTGCCGACCTGCGTGTGACAAACGCACCCTGGAGACTCTCAGAACTTCCCACGCTAGAGCTCAGCCCCCTCCTCCCACCCTGACTCGTGCGCTTTGCTCGGTGCTCATTTCCCGCTGTCGTTCCCCAGTTCGAGGAGCAGGCGATGCTGCCCGACACGGACGATCAGACGGATCACAGGCAGTGGACCCAGCAGCACCTGGATGCCGCTGACCTGCGCATATCCTCCATGGCGCCTACTCCGCCGCAGGGGGAAATCGATGCAGACTGTATGGATGTCAACGTCAGAGGTCCCGGTAAGGTGGACTCCTTTCGCTTCTGTGCCGCTTGTCAGCTAATCCGCAATCCTCCCTCACCCCGGGCAGATGAGCGGTCCCAGGCAGCGCTGCCCATCGCTATTGCTCGTACGGAGTCGCTGCTAGCCGTTCTGCATCGCACGGCTGCTGTTGTGCGCGATTTAGAGACAGACCCTGTCACGTTTTGCTTTCCGTGAGACCTCTTTTGTTTAATCCCTGAGATGGAAATTAGAGAATACAGAAGAAGTACCTATTAAATAATCCAGTTTATCTCTCTGCCACTCCTAGATTCCTCTCCTCCCACCAAACTGCATTTCACAATCTTCCTTTCCGGTTTTTAACTACATTAATAGTTAATAGGCTTTTAAATTATTACAAATGTTTGGTCTTCCCCACATCTGTGAAACTGACCTCTGAAATAATAAAAATATTTAAGGCTGCGCTGTACCGTACTTACGTTTGCTTTGAGCAGCCTTCCTTATAAATTGCACCTTACATGTTAGTCTGCAAGCTAGCAGATGAAATAGGAAAAGCAGCGAGTGGTGAGATACCACTATGGAATTTCAGATCCGTATCAGAGGAAGGATATTCATGTTTGATGTTTAGAACCAGCCAGGAACTCAGTCTTGATGCACCCTTGAGAATAAACATCTATCGCAGACAGAGCATCTTGCTGAGCCGCCGGCGTTGCAGCAGGGTAAAAAGCCTTTTCTCACCGAGTTCCCCTGTGCTTTTCAGATGGCTTCACCCCCCTCATGATAGCCTCGTGCAGCGGAGGAGGGCTGGAGACTGGCAATAGTGAAGAGGAAGACGATGCTCCCGCCGTCATCTCGGATTTCATTTACCAAGGCGCCAGCTTACACAACCAGACGGACCGCACCGGCGAAACGGCGCTTCACCTGGCTGCCAGGTATTCCCGCTCGGACGCGGCCAAGCGCCTGCTGGAAGCCAGTGCCGATGCAAACATCCAGGATAACATGGGCAGGACGCCCCTCCATGCCGCCGTCTCTGCCGATGCCCAAGGAGTCTTCCAGGTAATCGATCCTTTCTCCACCAGTTTTGGGGGTTTCTGGGGAAAGTCCTGGTGCTACGTGGTGAGTCAGGGTCTGCAGGGTCTCCAGCTTGCCCTGGCAAGGTGAGGGGTGAAAGTCTTGAAAACCGAAGCCCCTGTTGTCTCAGGGCAGGGCACAGCAAAGCAGCGACCCCGTAGCTGCCCTCGGATGTGCACCCCCGGACTGGGAGCGGGGACTGGAGGGGTCAGCCTTGGGAAAGGGGGGTGCAGGTCCTGAGACCTGGGTACCTGGAGCGTCTGCTGTCTGTCCCTCCTGACGTTTGTGTTTCCTGCGCTTTGGCCCTTGTCGTGACAGATCCTGATTAGGAACAGGGCAACCGACCTCGACGCCCGAATGCATGACGGGACCACTCCTCTGATCTTGGCCGCTCGCTTGGCTGTGGAGGGCATGCTGGACGATCTCATCAACTGCCATGCAGACGTCAATGCTGTGGATGATCTAGGTACTGCAGGCAACAAACACCGGCTTCCGCAGAGGTGGAAGGAGAGGGCTGCTTGCTGTTACTCTTACCACTCGTTAATGCGTGTTGTATTTCGTGATCTTCCTCTGTAGGCAAGTCGGCACTGCACTGGGCGGCTGCTGTGAATAATGTTGAAGCCGCAGTGGTTCTCCTGAAGAATGGTGCCAATAAGGATATGCAGAACAATAAGGTAGGGATCTCCTGGGCTGACATAGGCAAGGAAAAAACCATTCGGGGAGCCTGTTAAAGGGTAATTTTTGCCCAAAATACAACACTGCCTGGCACTGAGCCTCTGATTTGATTGTTCTGCTGTGAATGAAGCTGTTGGATTTAGCTCAAAGCAGCACTGTGGGATTTGGTCCTACAGGTGATGTTGAGGGGCCGTGCGGTGCTTGGTGAGCAGTACGGTTTGACATTCGTGTGGCCATCTCCTCACGTGTTCTAGGTCACTCGCAGGGTTCCTGGTTTGATATCAGTATAAGGACATTGCTCAGCAGGGTAGGAAAAAGCAGCAGCAAAACCTCACCAGAGGAGAGACGATTACCGTCCCTACCACCCAAGTGCCTGGTGTTGGGCATGGAGCTCAGGGTAGTGTTAGCCAGGAGAATCTGTGAACATAAACCTAACCCTCTTTGCTGGGTTCCTAGGAGGAGACCCCGCTGTTCCTCGCAGCCAGAGAAGGGAGCTACGAAACTGCCAAGGTCCTGCTGGACCATTTCGCCAACCGCGACATCACGGACCACATGGACCGGCTCCCACGGGACATCGCCCAGGAGCGCATGCACCACGACATCGTGAGGCTGCTGGACGAGTACAACCTGGTGCGGAGCCCACCGCTGCACAACGGCCCGCTGGGGGCACCCACGCTGTCCCCACCGCTCTGCTCTCCCAACAGCTACATCGGCAACCTGAAACCAGCCGTCCAGGGCAAGAAGGCCAGGAAGCCGAGCACCAAGGGCCTGAGCTGCAACGGCAAGGATGCCAAAGACCTCAAAGCCAGGAGAAAAAAATCACAAGATGGAAAAGGATGTCTGCTTGACAACTCCAGTGTGTTGTCTCCGGTGGACTCCCTGGAGTCCCCCCATGGGTACCTGTCGGATGTTGCTTCTCCTCCGCTGATGACCTCTCCATTTCAGCAGTCCCCTTCCATGCCTCTGAATCATCTGCCAGGCATGCCTGATGCCCACATGAGCATCAATCACCTCAACATGGCGGGGAAGCAGGATATGGCCCTGGGAAACTCCAGCAGGATGGCCTTCGATTCGGTGCCGCCGCGTCTCTCTCACCTCCCCGTCTCCAGCCCCAGCACAGTGATGAGCAACGCCCCGATGAATTTCTCCGTCGGCGGAGCGGCCAGTCTGAACGGGCAGTGTGACTGGCTCACCAGGCTGCAGAACGGCATGGTCCAGAATCAGTACAACCCCATGAGAGGCAACATGCAACCGGGAGCGCATCAGCAGACGCAAAACCTCCAGCACGGCATGATGACCTCCCTGCACAACGGCTTGCCCACCACGAGCTTGTCGCAGATGATGAGCTACCAGGCCATGCCCACCACCCGGCTGGCTTCCCAGCCTCACCTGATGCAGAGCCAGCAGCTCCAGCAGATGCAGCAGCAACAGCTCCAGCAACAGAACATGCAGCCGCAGCAGCAGCCGCAGCAACCCCAGCAGCAGCCGCAGCAGCAGCAGCCGCAGCAGCATCACAACCCCAGCTCCAACGCGAGCGGCCACATCGGCCAAAATTTCCTTGGTACCGAGCTGAGCCAGCCTGACATGCAGCCGGTGAGCAGCAGTACCATGGCAGTCCACACCATCCTGCCTCAAGATTCCCAGATGCTGCCCACGTCTCTGCCATCCTCCCTCGCCCAGCCCATGACCACCACGCAGTTTCTAACTCCACCTTCCCAGCACAGTTATTCCTCCCCCTTGGACAACACCCCCAGCCACCAGCTCCAGGTGCCTGACCACCCTTTCCTAACGCCGTCTCCAGAGTCGCCGGACCAGTGGTCCAGCTCATCTCCTCACTCCAACGTGTCCGACTGGTCCGAGGGCATCTCCAGCCCTCCCACAAGTATGCAGTCACAGATGGGACACATCCCCGAAGCTTTCAAGTAAAAGATGGTGTTTCAGAGACGCTGGCGCTCAGTGGGAGTTAGAAGCTTGAGGGAGATCTTTTTTTAAAAGGACGTTGGATGCTTTTATTAAAGGATCCTTTTTAAATATGTTTTTATAAAAAAAAAATAAAAAGACAAATTAATTCCTTTTTTTTAGTATTTATTTATGTACTTTTTATTTTACATGAAAACACTGCCTTTTTATTTATATGTTCTATTGTTAAGAACTCAATGTGGAACACCAGTTGTGTTTCAAGAAATTAAAAAATTAGGTTTTTATAGGACATTCTCTTTTGTTTGGGGGAGTTCATTGTCTTTGATTTGAGAGGAAATGTTTATGTAAAGCTATAAGCAATGATTTGTGATTCTGAAATGTCATTAATTTATTTTTTTCTCTTTCAACTCGGAAAGAGACGTAAGAAAAGGGGAAAGAAAAATTGACTAAAAATACCACTCCTTAGGGGAAAAAAAAATTAAGTATGGACAGATTTTTGAAATGTACTTTAAAATGGTTCCTTTGCTATTATATCTGAGAGGACATTTTATGGTACCAGTCATGAATCTTTGTTTAAATTTCAGTATTATATAGTTGTACATTTGCCTTGGTGATAGAAATTTTTGTTCTCTCTCATTTTTCTATATATAAAAAAATATATATTTAAATGATTTTTATGATCTAAAAAAATATAAATCAGGATTATAGACCTGTAAGAACAAGTTCTAAACTAAAAAAACCCCTACATAACAGGAATACTGTCCCCCACCAAAAAGATGTGTATTTGCCAAACTTCTAAGAGAGCAAGCCCATAACTGTGGAGTATATCCAAACCCATAACCGTGGAGTTTATACACAAAGGAGACTTAATTTTACTTTGAATATCTTTACTGGGTTTTTGTTTTGTTTTGTTTTGTGTTTGCATTTGAGTAACTGTTTAAGAAATAAATGCCAATATAAACTTGTAAACCACATCCTTATTTTAAGGATGGCCTGCCTATTTTAAAGAAGGCGTGTCTATGAACGCAGACAACCTGAGTGGGATTACAAAGCATTACAACGCTGCCACCGCCAAGTGCTCGCCCGTATCCAGCTCCTCTGGCAGCGCAAATTGCTGGGTGCTCAGTGGAAAGCGCTGCTGGTTTTGGTGGGATGCTGGACTGGCTAAACAGGAGGGCGAAGGACAGCACAGGTGAGTCTGTGCTGTGAAACGTTAACATTTTGTTCTTGTTAGTCTGGAGTGATGCATCTTTTTTTATATTGATGTACACTCTTTCTGTGTATCATGTAAAATATAGTATAAGCCTGTGGCAGATTTAATGTTTGTAAATATGTTGGTTTGGGGGTTTTTTTTAAGAAAAGGTGGATTTTGTTTCAAAAATCTAAATGAGCAAGTCTTAAATGTATCATAAATATATCACCTTATAGAGGTGTTGGAATATCACTCACTCGGGTGCAAAGGCAAGCAGACACCCTACGACTAGATATGTGTATGGGACAGGCAAATAGAGAGCAGTTAATCAAGAAAACCTGAGAAAAGGATTCCTTTTCCTCGTTCCTTTTTGTTAGAACACCAAATAAAATGGATATTTCTCAAGGCACAGCACCTTGCTGAGCACTCATCTTAGTTAACATTTCAGACCATTGTTACTGTGACATGCCTAATACGGGTGATAAAAACACTCATATTAGGCATGTCAGTATGGTGTTGAATCTTCCTATGTTTTATAAACTAGAGTGTAGTTTAAGAAAGATATCTTCTGTAATAAAGTTATCTACATGCAAAGTTGTAGTTTGCAAAAATGATGTATTTTTTTTTTTTTTGTTAACTGATTTGCAATAAATGATGCTTCTGGGCATCTAGATTTTACTAAAACTGGAACTCAGTGTTTGTGTTACGGATTGGTTGAAGTCTGGGCTTGATACCTGCCGCCTTTCAATCCTGCAGGGCTGCCTCTCGGCACAAAGTACTGGCGCTTTCCTAATACCTTGTTCCCTGGGTTAAAGCTCAGAGTTCTCTTTAACTTTTGCAAAACTCTCGCAGACTTGAGACGTCTGGTTTGAGCAAGGCAGGAGGGGCTCTGCCCAGGTAGCCCTTCACCTGCGCTGCGGGTGCTCTGATGTCCTCTCAGGCTGTTAGGTCAGGATCTAAAAGGCGAAACATTGAAAAGTTGTTTTAAAAGAACATCACTCACACATGTTCGAGGTACTGTATGCTGTCACTTTAAAGCTTTGCTTTCTGACCAATTTTTAGGAGCATTCTCGGGCTGATGTGACAGCCAAGGGTAAAAAATGGCCACATGCTTTTAATTACATACAGAGCTCTTTCCATAGGCACTACGAGTGGTGTTAAGAGTTATGTATAGAGCTTCCTACTTCCCACACAGTGCCGAGCATATGGCTGGGCTCTCAGATGTGGTGGCTTGCACAGAGAGACGCTGGAAATCCATCCCACGGCACCGCTGGAAATCCATCCCACGGCACCGCTGAGGGGCAGCAGCACCCGAGGGAAAGTTTCGCTAATGACACTCTGGGCACAAACACCGCGCAGAAACGTTTGCTGTCCTTGTTGCTCTCAAGATTTTTAAGGTAATTCAGTTTAATTCTTTCTTTTCCCCACAAGGACTCTGTAGTCCAAATGCAGCTCCAAAGTCCCCAAATAACTGGATATAAATAGCCGAGCCATGGACCTCCTCCCAAATCAGATAAGCCTGGTAACTCCTGGAATGCTGGTATTTTCCACTCCACGGCCGCGGAGGGAGCAGGCGTGTGCGTACATGTACCTGGTATCCAGCCCCAGACGGATTCGGGGCCGCCAGACATTTGCTGTACAACGGGTCAGAAGCTGGTGCTGCAGCTGTGGCACTTTCTGTGCCGCCCAGCAGCGGTGAAACGCGGCGCCTTCAGAGGGCAGGCAGGCAAGGTGCCAGCGCGTGCTCCCTGCAAACTCTGTGGAACGGGGTATTTGAAGACAAATCCCTCTTCCCCCCTGCAAAATGTGGTTCACCAGTGAGGATCTCATTACCCCAAGGGACAGCCTGGAGATGGGCTTCCCGAGACGTGTTCTTCCCCCCGCAGTTGTGTCTCGCTGCATCCCATCTGGGATGCGCTAGATGAAGTGTGTCTGCCTTCACCGCGATTCACACATGTGCTGTCCATGAATCACGCCTGGGAACATCCAGCCACATTCCCACGCAGCCCATCCTTCCAGGCTTCTTCCACACGTACGCATCCCAGCGCTCATGCCCACGGTGGGCGGTGAGCAGAGCATGTCTCCGTGCTGCCAGAGAGACCGGGAGAGGCTCGAGCCAACGTGAGGCGGTAGTAAGATGCTCTCCTGTCTGGTCAAGTGTGCAACACTCCAGTCACTCATGGTTGAGGCAGGAATTTGGCCTGGAATGGATTAAAAAAAAAAAAAAAAGGGTTATGAGGATGTGCAAAACGACGTGACATTGCAAGAGGCAACTAAACACATGTGGCTCATTTAAGAAGTGAGGGGCTGCAAAGGGAAAACAAGAAGGTCTGCATTGGCACATGAATAGGTACTGATACATTGGCCATGAGGTAATTCAAACTAGAAGCCAGAAAAGATTTTCTAAGCAGCGCAGGAGTAAGGATACACAGTTCTGGTTTTAAGGGTTTAGCCCCCAATGACTCGCACATTTACGAAGGTGTACGGTGACCCACCAACTCCTGCCAGTCATGAGTACGTGAGATGATCATGGGGTCACAGATCCCCAGCTGTGATTGAGGCAAAGTTAAATGAGAAACAAGAGAAATGGCCCCAATTTCAGACCCTCTCTCCACACTTTGCGCTTTCCCAACAACTCTATCCAGAAGGATCTGCCCTTCTCCAGTCCCCTCCAACTAACCCACGTTGTCCAGCCACAAGCTCATCTCTGCCTCATGTTGGTAAAGATGCTGGGAGCTGCGTTTCAAGCTCTCACGTCAACAGAAGATGGGGAGGAACGAATGGGTCATGGCAAGCACAGTTGTTTTACCATTACAGGTGAAAAAGACTGAGAAGCACAAAAATTACATCCCATGCCAAGGGAAGGGTTCAGAAGTGTGTGTGTGTGTGTGTGTGTGTGTGTGTGTAAGACAAGATTAGCACCGAGCTATTTTGATGGCAGGTATGTTGATGCTATGAGGAATCCGTGTGTCTGAACTATTTGTTTACACGCTGGAGGGCTTGGGGTTTTTTTATTCTTTGTTTTCATTATTCCTGCTCAATTAGATGGGACATTTAGAAATTGCTACTCTGTATTGCTTTTACCCCCAGGCTATCGGTGTTTGCTCAGAAAGTTGCTAACAGCTGCTTGAACCCTGATTGCCGAATTGTTACTGCAGCTCCAGTCACCCCCTGAAGAATGTACAAAAGGAGCCAAATTCACCTAAGGTGTAGCCTCTCTCGAATTACACACGGGTTAATGTGATTGGGGTAGTTTGAATAATCACAGCAACCAAATGAGTAAATAAATACAGCTCAGCTTGTCCGACCTGGCTAGCCTGATACAGAATACTGATACTCAGAAACTCTCCTTTCGCTGGTTCCCCAGTTTCTCAACTCAGAAAATGATCCTTTTAATAGCGAGCTCCTGTGACAGGGCTGTGTTTATGGTTGCCTGCAACCTGAAGGCTGAATAAATAATCAGAACGTAATGGGAACAGGTCAGTATCGTTTGTGTTGTACCCCACGTAAGGTGATGAAGCGGGACAGGACACGCGCTGTTCTCATCCCACCAGTAATTTTTATTTCTAATGGATCGCTGCTCAGTCCAGGACTGTCTGTGTTTCCTGAGTACAGCATCTCAGTTTGAAAGCTTCAGGGTAAAAAGGGATCAAATGCCTTAATGTGACAATTCTTTATCATCACATACCTGCCAGGAGAAGAGCAAAGGTGAGATCCCAGCATTAGTGTTTGTGTGTGTGTTGTACGTGTGTATAAGAGAGTTAGATATGTATATAAGAGAGTTAGATATGTAATGCAAACGTATAGCTGTAGATACAGATGTAGGCTGTTGATGGTATTTACAGAATAGTTTTTAAAAGCCAATCAGGCTAATTAAAATCATGTTTCCTCAGATTACACCTGTTGAGGGAAATATCAAGGGAGGACCAGGGCTTTATCTCCAATTCATGCCTGCGTAGGGAAGTTGTATTTGATAAGCCGGTTTAGAAGAATGTTCCTACGAAAGAGGGAGATGAAAGGCACTTTAAAAATCACAGCGCTGCCTCTGGTTCCCACACCAGCATCAAAGTGCTGCTTCCCCTGCTCGGGCTGGGCGTTGAGGATATCACCCTGCTTTAACGATGCAGCCTCTTGCGCTGATAATAACCCTTGATTAAGATGTTTGTTTAGGTCATTTGTATTTTCCTCGCCCAGGTTTGCTGTCGGGTGCAGAGGGACAGTGTCGGCACGGCCGGAGAGGAGACACGTCCTTCTGGTGCTCCAACAGGGCCTCCCGCCTTCGAACCGTCGTGCTCGTGCGAAACAGACCCTGGGAGCTGGAACACAGAGCAAAGTCTTTAGTCGCACCTCGCTGTCTGACCTCACCTCACCTCACCGTCCCGTCCAAACTGCAGCCCGCACCCGAACGGAGGGTTCCCTGGAGGGGGGCTGGTACCAGCCCCTCTGTTAGTGCACCCAGCGACAGGCGGGTGCCCCAGGCCTGAGCCGCCTGCTGCGCTGCAGCGTCTGGGTGCGGGTGCGTCAGCGCTCCGTCAGCCTTCCCAGCGCTCCGTCAGCCTTCCCAGCGCTCCGTCACTAACGGCCCTGCCCCCATTCAGCCCCCGCGCACCCGCGGGACAGAGACGTCGCTTTGCAGCGAGCAACACTTTGTTACATTTGTCTCTTCCTCCAAAAACTTCAGTTTTTCCCCTTCTCTTCAGCGGCCCCGCGCTGCCCCCCCCGGCCCCTCTGCCGTCAGCTCCCCCTGACAGAGCGGGCCGGGCCGGGCCAGGCCGGCGGTCCTCTGTCCCGCCCTGGCGGCCGCCGTCGCCACTGCACCCGCCCGGGGAAACCCGAGGGCTCGGAAGTCCCGGTGGACGCTGGGCCGGGCCGCAGCCTGCCGTGCCCGGCGGCCGCCTGAGGCGACCGGGATCCCACACACACACACACAGGGCCGCGCTCCGCCAAACCCCGGCCGGTGGGAGCGAGGCCCGCGGCGGACGGGGGCTCGGCAGCGCGGCTTCCCCTCCCGAGAGAAGGGGCCCCTCGGCACGCCCGCAGCCCAGCCCGAGCGGACAGCCGGGAGCGCCGCACCGACCCGGGAAAGGGCAAAGAGCGGCCGCAGCCGCCCCAGCCGGGACTCGAACCGGCGACGCCCGAGTCCGCAGCAGCACTGCGCCTGCGCTACACCGTGACGTTGTGGAGGCCGCTTCCGCCCTTAGTTTTATGGGCTTTGGGGTTGGGTT
>VXBL01002760.1:537463-582882 GCA_013400195.1 Aramus guarauna | reverse complement strand
GTGGAGGGTGTCCCTGTCCATGGCAGGGGGGTGGAACTGGATGAGCTTTAACGTCCCTTCCAACCCAAACCATTCTAGGATTTTATGAAAACAAGACTTACATGTTGCTAAAGCTTCACTGAGCTGAACTGGAAAAGTACTGAAGAACAACTCTGGTTTTGTCAGCTTCCCTCCTCCCTAGCTTGTTAAGGGATGATAAAATTGAAAAATACATGTTTCTAATTAATTTACTGAACGTCCTGTGTGCCAAATTCCGAACTGGTATTGTTTGGAATTCTTGCTGGCAGAGTTGGAATACTTCTGTGTCTGTTCTTTCCACTCTGAAATATAGCTATAACTCTGACACTGTGCCAAAGTTCCACTAATGTTAAAGTGAGAACATTGATTAATTAATAAATGGGGGGAGTTGATTGTCTTTTATGTTCTTAAATGCAGTTTTTCTATTACGCAGCATTCATTTAGAAGAGAGAATATTTGTGATGAAAACTCAGTTGCCTTTCTCAAAATAAATAACACTCCTGTCCTACACAATGTTTTCTTTATTAAAACAAAAATGGATTGTGTTCTGTTCAGGGGAATAACATCTGATGAATTCTTTCTTGAGATGCTTGCTTCTCATCTTACCTTTGAAAAGGTCCATTCACATTGAGCAACAGTGTAACAGAGCTGAAGATTGTCTCTAACAGAATTAGAGTTAGATAATAATTTCTCAACTCTTTATAATTAAATCGAGCTTACCATAGTGCTTGCAGGTTCTGTTGCAGGCTGACTGCTGCTGTGTCTTGTCTATGATGCATATTTCTACTTAAAATGGGTTTGGGGAAATGTAATGGTATACCATTGGTGTTTTAACAGTCTGAGATTTTAAGGTTTGTACAGGACCAAACTGTGTTTAATTACTCTGGGAGCTATTTGTTAGTATGGTTGTTAAATAATGTGCATTGTTACCACATATCATTAAACTCCATTAATACTGGACTTGGATTTAGAAACACAATGTTAGGTGTAAATTTCTTACGCGTTCTGGAGGAAAGAGAGATATTTTTCCACTTCAAGTTCTTTGAGTAATTTTGTTTCTAAAATAAAAACTGCTTAAGTGCTACAAGTATTGTGAGAAAGGAAACTGACTTGTCATGTGTTTTGCCTTAACAGGGCAGAAGAAGGGATCTGTCCGCGGCATCCACTACTAGTTTGTCATCTAGCATCTGACGCTGCTGGAAGGCCATCATGCAGCAGCCTCCACAGACTGTTCCAGCAGGAGCAGCAGCTCCACCTCCTGCAGGCATTGCTCGGAACATGTACTGGAGAAGCAGCTCGCTCAGTAAACGAGCAAATGCAACAGCTGCCCCAGTGCAGCCCGTGACAGACCCTTTTGCATTTGGCAGACAAACTCCACAGGGTTCCCCTTTAGATAATCCATCCAAGGGCAATGCATTGGTTATGCAAAGTTCTTCCCCAGCGGTGTTTGCACAGCCAGCTGTTATGCATACTTCACCGTCACATGCAGGGGACAATGCTCATGGACCGCATACGTCTTTATCAGCTCCTGTATCTCAACCAGGAATAAATACCAGTATGTTTTCTAATGTTCCAATTCCTTCATCGTCCCCAGCATATGTTATAAATAGTACTACAGAAGTGCATCCAAATGCAGATCTTGGACTCCGTGGGCCTGCAGTACCATTGCATTATAATACAGGAGCAGCAGTTGAAAATTCTTTCAGCGTGCATCCTGGAATGGTGTCCGCCTCAAACAAACCCGGAGGCAGACCAGATGTCAGTAGAGATCCAAATGATGTTCCTTCAGGACCTAATGCAACAGCGCTCTTCCGTCCACCTCCTCAGCAGCCTATGTCTCAGTGGAGGCCTGTTCAAGGTAACCTGCAGTCTCCAGTTAGAAATTTTGTGCCCTATCCTGAGCTGTCTTCTCAGATTGATGTTCATAACATTTCGCAGTCTTCTGTTAGCACTTCTCATCCTCCTGCACAGACAAATTTACAGCAGGGTCCCGTACACCAAGGTATTCCACAAAACATCATGCAAGCGCCTTTATCCGTTGGTTGTGAAAAGAATGGGAAAAATGGCTCTGCAAATAGCAGTCATTACATGAACAGCATCCAGCCTGGAAATGTGTTTAGGCAGAACACAGAAATGGCTAATGCTTGGTTAAGTCAACCATACCAGGAACAGTTTTACCCACAACCACCATTGCAAGACTCCAGTTTTGTCGTTCCCACAGCTCAGGAAAATAACCCCAAAAACCAGTCTCCAGATATGTCTGAAACATCAAATAGACCTATTCCCACAGATCGAGATTCAGGAACTCTCTCCATGTTTTTCAAAGGGGATGAGGCAGAAAACGAAGAAATACTTTCATCTGAAAAGAGTCACGTAGTTGAGAAAACAGAGTTTGACGCTTGTCAGTCAAATTTGACATCCTTGTATCACCAGCCAATGCATCCTCAGCGGGTTGCAACTAATATTCTCTCTCAGGCGCAGATAGGTACAGGTTCAGCCAGTGAGGTAGTACAAAAAGGATTGGATGTCCAGTACTTTCCTAAAATTGTAAGTCAGCAGGAGACACAGGCTGCTAAGCACTCTATGTTTGTTAGTGATGACAAGGCATGTATAGGCGATGCGTCTGGGAATGGTGGGTCACAGTACGAAAATGTCGAGAACCTGGAGTGCATTCAGAATCAAGAAGTGCTGCCAAGTGAACCACAGAACATCAGTGCTTCATCCCCTGTTGCTGGTCCTGATCTGTACAGATATGGATCCTTTCCAGGTCAGATGCTTCCAAAGAATGCTGTTGTGAGCCATGCTGAAGGAGGACCAAATTTGGAGGCACCTGATTCATTACCTCATCCTGTCCGACCAGATAGCGTATCTTCAAACTATAGCAACATTAGCCATAGGAGTGCTTCTAGCTCAGCAAGACCTCAAGAGCAAGTCGGTACATTTATTCAGCAAGAAAGTGGGAAGCCTGATGAAGAATCTTCTGCTAGCTTCTTTAAACAGATTGACTCCTCTCCTTTGGAAGGTGATTCAAGTGAGCCAAACCTGAGCAAGAACTACCATGGTAATCTATCCCAGCCTCCAACTCCAAGTCCTCCTAAGCCTACAGGAGTATTTCAAACAAGTGCAAATAGTTCTTTTGAACCCGTGAGGTCCCATGGAGTTGGTATAAAACCTGCAGAGATTGACCAAGCAAAGATGGTGGTTGAATTAAGAGAGAACCAATCAAACCAAAAGAGTATCAAGAAGAATACAACTGTGCCAGCTGCATCCCCAGGCAATCTTGAACAGCCACCAGATAATCTGGAAACTATTTTCATGCCTCAGGTACACCCACTGCCTCTTGCAGTTGCTGGTGAAGCTGGAAATATGTTGCTCTCTGGACCTGTCATGGAAAACATACAATCAATATCTGAGAGAAGGTCCTCAACAAGAGCACAGGGAGCAGTTAAGAAGTGTGATAGCCCAGCAACAACTTTGTGGGCTCATAATGAGTTACCTAATTTTGGGGGAAATGTTCTTCTAGCTCCTGCTGCTCCTGCAGTGTACGTACCTGCCAAGCAAACTGTAGAAGTCATTCAGCCACCAGAAGAAAGCCTGTCTAATCAGCAGCCAAGTAAACCAGGGACTATTGCTGTGCAGCTTTCCCATGATGGAAATACAACTTCTGAAAATCTTGAGAATCCTCCCAAAATGGGAGAAGAGGAGGCACTTCAGTCTCAGGCAAGTTCTGGTTATGCAAGTTTGTTGTCTTCTCCACCTACAGAGTCTTTGCAACATCAGCCTATCCTGATTGCTCAGCCTAATCAAAGCTATAACTTGGCTCAGCCAATTAATTTTTCTATTTCTCTGTCTAATCAGCTAAGCAGCAATGAAAACAATCAACCCATGAAGGACTCTGGGGTTGGGGACAAGCCTGCAATGGGTCCCCAAACTTCACATGCTGGTGGGATCATTTCTGGGGAAAATGTGCCATTATCTGTGATGCAAGTTGGATCTCTGTTAGTTAATGCACTTCCAAATACTAATCTGTTGAAACATAACTTATTACAAAACCCTGTTAATTCCTCTGATACTGCTTCTAATCAGCCTGCAAACTTGGTTATGAAAACAGTGCTTAATTTGGCTCCAGAAGGGCAAAAGAATGTCAGTATGGAAGGTTTTGTTCCTGAATTTGCTAGCAAACCGGGGTCTAACTCATCTGTTTCTCCTGGGACAAATCTTCCCAGTGGAAGTGCAAGTGCACTAGCCCCCCCTGTTAATTCTCTAGTACAGGCTAATAATTCTGCAAACCATTCAAATAGCAAAGAAGAATCTGCCGGAGTGCTTGACTTCACGGTATCACGGACCTTGGAGAAAAGCAGTGCAAGTAATTCTGTACAGGTGCATAATCAGTCACTTTCTGGTGGTCCAGTATATCCTCAACCGTCAGCTGGTAGTGCTGGTCAGGTGGGTCCTGAGATGCATGACAAACAACATTTCTATCAACAGGTGACAAAAGATGTACAGCATGAGGCTGTATCAGACAGAGCTGTACAGGGAGCATTGCCATCTCAACCACAAACGCAAGCAGCTCAAATGCAGCAACCAACCTCTTCTGGGCAGTCCTCAATTCCTTCAAACTACCAGATTACCACAGGGACTAAAGCCACGCAGGCATCGCAGCAGCATGAGAACCAGATGTTGAGTAACCATCCACAACCTGTGGGTCCCCAAGAGGCGAGTCCAGCCCAGCTGGCAGCAAGGTACGATCAGACAAGTCCTGATAAGCAGCCAGCATCTGGACAGCCATCGGGCGCTCCGACTTCCACAGCCCCTTCTACCACCACCAGCCAGTCAGTCATGCCAAATGTGCAACAAGACCTGCAGCGTCCATCCCTGCCTCAGACTCCTCAGGATGCCTTTGGTCCACCCCAGAACCCTTACTACTACTATAGACATCCTTATGATGCTTACCAGCCTCCATATCCACCACCTTATCCTCCTGCAGACCCCAGAACAGCAGCTCATCTTTATTATGTGGTAAATTTTTGTTTTTCCCTTCTTCCCTCATCAGTATGTATCAGTAATTTTCATCTTTGAATTACAAGCTTAAACAGTTTTGTCATGATCAACATTCAGTATAGCATTCATGTTAAGTATTTAATTGTAGGGAAAATCCAGATAGCAGTAGCAAAACTTAAATTACAAAGATCAAAAACTTAACATAGTTGCTAATACAGATTCCAGTTGGCACAGATGTCAACCAATAGCATTTTATTTGGTTCTTTGGAAAACGTTGGCAATTATAACTGTCTTAGCTGCCCAGGTGTTCAAATTTGGTTCCCATCTGCTGTCTGAATTATTGAGAGTTTAGCAGAGTGGCCAGGGTAGTGGCTGACCTGCTTTTAGTCCAGATATAAGGCTTTTTTTTTTCTTAAGTTTAGGATAAAAATAGCTTTGACTATAACTTGCCATAACAGGCTATACTGTAGTCTGCTGATCTGCATCTCTTCAGGTATCACAGTTGTGGGGTGTATGGTTTTAAAGGCTTATTCTTGGAGACGGGAGGCCTCTTACCTTACACGTCAATCTCTTTTCTAGGAGGATAGCTACGGACAGTACGACCCACGGTACAGACACTATGATAGCACCAGCACTGCGTATATGGAGCCTGGGAGTTACCGGTATTCTGAGCCTGAACGCCCTAGTTCCAGAGCTAGTCACTGCTCTGACAGGCCTTCTTCTAGGTATGCAATTCCTAAATTGAGTAAAGATCTGGTATACCCTGAAGCAGTGAGTGTGATGCCTGTTGGAAGTTTTATAGCATCAGCCACAGCAAGGAAGTTCAAAAACTCATTGTGTGCTGCTGTAGGAACGGATGGTATCAATTGTCACCTGTGAAAAGGGATACGATTCTGCAGTCTTTTCTGTTGCTAAAGCCTTATTACTCCTTTCATTCAGTTCTCTTGGTGGTTGTTGGGATTTCTGCCAGGAAAGAAGTCACTGCGATGGACTCGCTGCTGAGGTTGACTCTTTTTCACGCATGCTGTGAAGGAGCAGTGTAGGCCATGGGTTTGTTAATCAATACTCATTTAGTTTCTGGCTACCACTTAAGCATTGGTCCCTAGTTCTGTTAATAAATGGCACTTTTGCACATTGGTCTGGGATTTGCCTTGCAAGCATAGGAGTACATGTGGCCTACAGTGACAGGTCAGTTTGTATGATGATTACTTCAACTGTGTGGATATGCTTTCTCACAAAACTCCCAAACTGTGGTCCACGTAGCAAAGGTGCTATGTGGGCATATTTCACCTGCTGACTTCACTACAGGTTTTGATGCAGCTAGCACACAAATTAGGAAAACTTAAAAGCCTTGGTCTGTCTGATTATATAAAATACAAAAATTGAGAGAGGGAAACAATGTGTTCAGATGCTACTTGCAAATGTTAAATAAAAAACAGAAATTAAATATCAAGTGATAGGCAGAAATTAAATCTTTAGTATTTCTCAAGCAAGAAGCAGCAAATTACCTTCCAGGAATTACTGTTTTCTGATTATTGCATAAGTGATTTGTATGAACTTCAAATTAATGACAAAATGTTATTGCTTACCACCTCCAGAAAATTATAGGAGGTGTATATTGGCCTTGAGAAGAACAAAACAAAGACTGTAGCTGCATGTGATAGATTCACTTAAGATGATGATAAAAGTTAAGTGCACTGTGAGATCTTGTAATGAGATAATAACCTCTAGTAGCACTTCCTAGTGTGTGCTCTTCTCTTGTACTATTTTTATAAGAGGGTGAAGTACCTATAGGTGGCATTGGGCGGATCAAAGCCTGTTATGAGCGGTTCTGTCAGTGTTGATGTGTGACGTGACAGTGCAGTCGGATGTGGACTGTGGTATGGTACTGCAGAGCAGCAGAGCCTAAGAGTGGCAAAGTCAGTGTGATAGCGTGTCTGAAACTTGCCCTTAATGTACCAGTATTGATGATGCAGCTTTGTAAACTCAGTTTGGGAAAGGGAGGGGAATAACATCTTTCTGAAAGACACTGAGAAGGCTGGTTGGGTGGATAAACCTGATCTGATAAGATCAACTCTCCTCCTCTGCAGAGGTAGGTGCTGTGTTAGCAAACTTCCCACACGTTCCAGGGAGGAACTTCACTTGACTTGCTTGGCCACTTTGGAATTTGCACTATCAGTTGTTTGATCAGTTGTAGAGGAGCATGAAAGTTCCCATCATTCCACATTAGCATTAACTATCTTTACCTCTTGTGTGTGTATGTATACATATGTGTGTTTGTGAGTGTATACACGTGTAGATAGAAACGTATATGTACATACATACATGTGCATATATACAGACACACTACATTTTTCATCTAACATACTTCTAGCTTTTTTTCAGAAATTGTGGGATGGTGTCCTAGAAATGGCATATAATAAAAGCTCAAGATTTTTCAAGTAATGGCCACATCTTTCTTTTTCCAACAAAAGGATTCTGATTATCTTTTGTATATGCACTGACTCTTACTTTGATGTGTTGGTTTTAGTTAGGTTCTTGTGCTTGTTCTGTTCATTTGGACAATCAGTATTCTAACATGGGCCCTGTAAATGAGTATTTTCTTCTATTCAGTCCTCTAATTCCTCAAATGAAAAGCAAGCCTTTCCTACATGCTGCTGTCCATCCAAGCCCATCCAGAGGGGCAATAATTTAGAAGATGCCTGGAATTAGTTGTGATGTGCTGTGTTCCAATTGCATCTCAATGCTACCTCATTTATTCACAGTATTAAATGTAATTAAATATAAGGATGTGCTAACACTTAAACATTGCTGTATCTACTGAAAAGCTGAGATTGAGAAACAGACAGAGTGCAGAATGAAAATAAAGCATTGGGATTACAGTAGTGCTAGCCCTGGCCAGCCACAGATCAGCCTCAGCTCCAAGTCAAACAAGATGATACAATATTGAGTTCTTTGGCCAGGTACCCAAAGAAAGGTGTAGCGTGTTCTGGTCTTGTTTGTGACTGTATTTAATGCTGATGACAGATGCCACAACAACAACCCCGGAGGCTGAAACCCTCTGTTCAGAATTATCTATCTATGGGAGTGCTAGTTCATGTCCTGACCCATTTTCATGACCTCTTCTCTGGACCGTAGTCCTCTCTTCATCACCATAAGATGTGTAACAAAACCCTGTTAAAGTTGAGGGAGCAATTATTTCATTACTTGTTAGGTTACTGACTTCTCTGTTGAGACAGTTCAAATGATGGTAACTATAGTAGTAGTTTTGGTGATTAATTGTCTGTAAGTAATTAAACTTAGCACCAAAGCAGTTTACAAAAATCACTAAATTACTGTATAGTAAAGGGCTGTCAGCTTTTTATGGTGCACAACAATTTAGTTTTACGTTGGTTTGTAAAGTCGTAATTTTATGATTCCTTGATTTCCTGTAAATGCATTATTTTAAATAGGAAACTCTACTTAATCAGTTGTGGCATATAGTTCTCCATATCTCCTGCTGACTTTAGAAAAGATTGAAGGAGGAATAATAACTTTCTGTACCTGTGTGCTTTCTTTTAGGCAAGGGTATACTGAAGATTATTATACAAAAAGTGGATGGAGTGATTATTATCCAGACTATTACCCAAACTCATATGATTATGGAGGTAAGGTGTCAAAATGAACTCTGATTCTTTTCTATAGAAAATTGCAAGTTTAAACAAAAATTTATGGGAAAGAGGAGCTTTAATATCAGAGAATTGTTATATTTTTTCCGTTTTAATAAAACTGATATCCTTTCCACAACCAGCAAGAATAGAGTTCTATTTGCTGATAATTGATCTTTGGGCTTACTTCAGTTCACCAAACCATGCCGTCCTTCCTGCCTGTATGTTTTTTGTTCAGTAGAAGTAGTAAATAGAAAATAAATCCAGTTTTTTCCTCACTACCAGCCTTCAATTTGCCTTTTCATTGTGAAAGCACACCATTGTAAGTCCACAGAATAGTTTTCTTCAATGTGTTGCAAGCCTGTCATTCACTGGGGTGTATCCTTGGTGTGTAACCTGCAGGCAGACTTCTAAAGTAAATTTTGGATGGGTGTAAACAGAGATTGACTCATGACTAGAATTTGGTTTTGTCCATAATTATCTGAATGCTCACAGAGACATACTGGCATTGGTAATCTGAAGATAATTGCTTGTATAGTGCCTGGGAGGATTTTAAGCAACATCTGTCCACATCCTGAGATGGTTAGCGTGACGCTCTGAAGACTGATCACAAAGATTCTGTTAATATTTGTTGAGTTATTATCACATTATCATCAAGTTTTAAAGTTGTTAGAAAAGATCTTTCTGATGATAAACACTGTTCCTTCAAGAGTATCTAGCTAACTATAATGACCATGTTTCTCTGAAAGATGTGAAATTGAATTTTTTGAGTTGTTTTGTTTTTGTTTTTTTTTTAACTAAAAATGGGTGGACATATTTACATAGCTTTAAGTACATTGTTTTGGTTTCGCTATATGCTTCAGGACTAATTCAGCATGTAATTAAAGAGAAAGGAGTAGAAGAAGGTTACAGGCCACAGTTTCCAATGCCTAAACCATTTCTTTCTATTTTCTAAAGATCCAAGTCGCTGGGAACGTTACTCATCAGCATACGACCCCAGATACAGAGATCCTAGAAGTTATGATCAGAGGTATTGGTACGATGCTGAACACAACCCTTACCAGAAGAGAGACGCATATCCATATGGCAACAGGTTTGTCCGTTCAGTCCATGTTCTCTGAATGTTCTTTCCAGATCTAGAGCAGCATGGGGCCTCAGTGTTGATGATGATCAGAGAACTAGTGTGTGCGTGTGTCTGAGTGGAGGTGGAGAATCTGGTATTGATTTCTTCAGGGCTGAGTCCCCTATAGTCAAATGTGTCACCAGAAAATTAAGTTACAGCAGTAAGTGTTGAGGCAAAGACTGAGGCTTTGCTTGTGCACTAACAGAAATGATGGGTTTTTTTTCTGAAGGTCTGCCCCAAAGCCTTCAAATTTATGAACTGTTGCGCTAGTTGTATCAGGCATCAGAATTTCAGGATATCGTGCCACTTTAAGTAAAATCCTCTCAGTATTCTCTAGAAATGCAGATGCGTCCTGTAACAGACTATTAAAATGCAGTATTAAACATATTTCACAGATATATGTTGCTAGTTATTTCTGCAGCTTTAACACAGGTCACTGAGGAAAAACAGATGAGCTGTCACATTATTCTTAAGAAAAGGATTTAAGGCAGTAGGACTTGTTTTCAGATGGAGTGAACGTTCTGTGGATTTTTCTAGAACAGACTCAGAGTATGACGTTGGCCTTCATCTTGAATGTTCCGGATGAACTTCTTGAAGAAATGTCGGTTTGTTTACTGTAATAAAAACCTCATTCTAGGAAATAATCTAAAAGCCCTTCTGAAGTTAGACACAGTTTTCTTCTTGACAGGTATGCAGTGACGTCACTTCCCCCAGAGATATGGGTGACTATGTTCATCTTTGCTTTCTGTGTTTCTTTGTTCTTCAGACATGACCGATATGAAGATAACTGGAGATACGATCCTCGTTTTACTGGAAGTTTTGATGATGAATCTGAACCCCATAGAGATCCTTATGGTGATGAATTTGATAGACGCAGTGTCCACAGTGAGCATTCCGGTCATAGTCTCCGTAGCTCCCGCAGCGTTCACAGTCACCAGAGTAGTTTCAGCTCTCGCTCTCAACAAGTGAGTTTCTAATGGTCACATCAAGTATTCACTGAGCTGAGTTGGGCCTTTCTCTATGTTAGGGGTGGGTGAAGCATTAGAAATACGGAAATATTTTGGGGTTTAGCTTGGGGAATATGTATTTTGAAAACTTCTATTCTGTAAGTTAAGACTGTTTTGTAATATAGTGTTGAACTTAATATTTATCACAGTTGTCAAGAGAACTTTAACCAAAATCAGCACGCAGCTGTGCAAGTTGCCACACACACAGAAATGGAAAATGTCCTCTACTGAATCCATTTGCTGTTTGTGAGAACTTTGCCCTTTCTGTGCTTGGCCGTAGTTGATAATGTGTCTGGCTTTCAGTGTTACATCGTTTTCCTGCTCACAAGCATGAATGCTATTACTGAACTTGGGATCCGTTAAAAGACTAACTCCATATTTGTATGATGCTATTTTGACTTTAAAAGCAACACCCAAATCTAACCGATTGCTCATCTACTTATGCCATAAGTACAAATACCTGAAAAACACAGAGAATATATGGGTAACTCTTGAGCTACAGTCTTTGCTAGTGGAATGTGTCATTTTAGCTGTATTCTCATGTGTTGGTTCATCATGTTTCTTGAAAGTTTAGGTGGTTTTCCAGTCTGAACTCTAATTAATTTAGTATTATTGGAAGTAGTATTGGAGATCATTTAGGCATTATTCTTTAGGCACCTGAAGTCACTTAGGCATTTATCAGGTTTCATCAGTTGAGATTTTCTGTCACAGTGTTACAGCAGAGGTGAACTTCGGTTCTGATCCAGCAATACTTGAACCTGTAACTCATTCTGTAACATTATTCTTCACACAACAAACATACTTGGATGTGAACAGATCCAATGGTAGTGAGAACACCAAGATATGTTATCTTCTATAGCCTATTGCCACAGGTGTCTTGCAGGCTAACTTTCTCAAATGCAGTGATGTAGTAAGCCTGGTGTACGAACAGTATAAGGAATCAAAGCTGGGGAGGGGAAACGCTTACTGTCTTGAGTCATGCTTGCAGTATTGCTTGCTTTGTGTAACTTCACGCTCTCTGCTAACAATTACTAATATGATCTATTTAGAGCCAGCTGTATAGAAGTAATCATGATCTAACGGCTAATACGTATGAAACTACTGCGCAGGCAGTGTCGCTCCACACAGATTATCCATATGGCGGATATGCTGCTAACTTTGATGGACAACAGCCTTTTACAGATTATGGCTACCCGACTGAAACTGGATGGTCAGCTGTAGAACAAGGTATTGGCACCTTTGGGGAAGGAGGAGGGAAGGCGCTGTGCTTGTGAGGTTGTCTACCAGTAGTAGTTTGCACTTCTGTTAGTATTTGTAGTGTATGAGATGCCTTTCATGTATTCATTGAGCCTGTTAATAGGAAAAAACCCGCTGTTTTACAGTGTATGTACACATGAACAAGGTTTTGTTTCCTTTTCAGTGTCAGGATAACTTGCTTGCTGAAACCTGGGTGTATCGCAGAACAGTAGTAGCTAGACAGTGTTTGCTGTATGGCATACTTCCATTTGTAAATGTCTTTTTAGACAGATTTTTGACTACACTGCTGGTGCTTCATGAGCAATGATTAAAGTTTAACTTAAACTTCAGTTTTTTCCATAATTTTTTCTTACCCTTTTGGTGTGGAACAAAGCACTGTTTCTCCAGAAAAGCTTTTCTGGAGTATGCTGAAGTACATCATTAGCTCTTTGAAGATATATATTTGTACAGAGATCACAGAAATGTGTCTGATACAAACAATCAAAGTTCTTGCATTAAAAAAAAAAAGTTAATCTTAAAGTTCTGTAGTCTGATTTTGTTCTTTTTGTTGCAAATCTTCAGAAGATCTTTGGGACTACAATGGAACTGATTAATTGTTGCTTATAAAGTTTAGCCAAATTGAATATTAGGGTTCTTTCCACTAGTACTGTAGGGTTACTGAATTGGATAAATACATCAGCAAGTTTACTTAGTTGCAAGACAGGTTACTTGTTCTTATTTTATCTTTTCTTCCCATTTCAGCACCTTTAAGGCCCTCAACGCCTGAGAAATTTTCAGTGCCTCATATCTGTGCTAGGTTTGCTCCTGGGGGCTTCTTAATAAAAGTGCTGCCAAACCTGCCTTCAGAAGGACAGCCAGCTCTGGTTGAAATACACAGTATGGAGGTAAATTTGAAAAGAAAAAATGGAGGTGGTGGAATACAGGTCTGTCTTTTGGAAGGGGAGTAGGGAACTTGGATGTATAGCTTCCTGATTTTTTTTTTTTTTTATATATGTCAGCGCATGTATCTTTATATTTATCTGTTTGTGCTGTAATCATAAGTAAACCAGTACTTTAAAAATTCTTTTCCTCTGAGAGATGATGTAGTCATGATCAGATCATCTAGCTCCTTATAATTTTGTTCAGGTAAAATCCTTACATCCTGGAAGGGCTGGAGTTGTGTTGGTTTGTTTCTAATATATTGCTGTTCATAGAGACAGTGTTGTCCTCGTACATTCTCTGCAGGGCTAAGGGCTACTTGTCATCTACGTGGGCTGGGGATTAAACACGATGGATATATTTTCATTCTTCTTGTGCCGCTACAAAGAAATGCAATGCTCATGTCATGTAGAATATATGGAAGGAGGGGTTTACGTGGTGAGGGTAGAATTCATTGGTAAAACATCACTAGAAGGGAGTAGAATCATACACAAGTACTAGAATAGCATCAGGAAAGTTATTGGACTTGGCAGAGTTAGGTTTACAGTTGGACTTGATCTTAAAGGTCTTTTCCAACCTAAATGATTCTACGATCCTGTTCTATGATTAAGGAGATGTGAGGAAGAATTTCATGTTTTGCTATTGAATGACTTCCACGTAAAGTACATTTCATAATTTATTATGCCTGTGCAGGTTGCAAGTCACCGTATGTGTTTGGTTTAAGAGCAATATGCTTGATTATGCTATGGGTTATGTTCAGGTCTGGAGTATTTATTGTTAAAAAGCAAAAGTCATAGTTACAAGAATTTCTTACAGTTTATATTTGTGTTTTAGACTATGTTACAACATTCTCCAGAGCAAGAAGAGATGAGAGCATTTCCTGGTCCTCTTGCTAAGTATGTTCTTACAGATTTCAGAAATAACTTTTATGCATTCAGAATTCATTTCTTCATCAAATTTTTAATTGTCTGCAAATTACAGGATTTAAACTGACTTAAAATATTTGTGGCTTTTCACCTGCTTAAATAATACATGAGCTTTAAATTTGTTCCTCGTACTAATCACAGTAATGATCTGAATGTTTACATTTGTCTCTAAAAACTTTTTTCTTTCTTTCATTATTTTTTTTTCAGGGATGACACTCATAAAGTGGATGTTATTAATTTTGCACAAAATAAAGCTACACAGTGCTTTAAGAATGAAAACTTAATTGACAAAGAATCTGCCAGTCTGCTTTGGGACTTTATTGTACTGTTGTGCAGGCAGAATGGGGTATGTCTCACTGCTTGAATTTTTATCTATCTGCAAATATTTTATACACAAAATGGTATTTATGTAAAAGACAGTAACACGCGTATAGTGACTTATCTTGGAATAGTTCATAGATTGATGGAACAGGTAAACTAGTCACTTGTCCTCAGGCACTCAGAGGTGCTGATATTCACACGTTGAAGTGACAAATAAAATGAAGGCAATGTTGAAATAATGGATTTTTTTTATTGTTGTTGTTTCTCTACATGTATAGACTGTTGTAGGAACAGACCTGGCAGAACTTTTGCTCCGAGATCATAAAACAGTGTGGCTTCCTGGGAAGTCCCCTAATGAGGCAAATTTGATTGATTTCACTAATGAGGCTTTGGAACAAGTGGAAGAGGAATCCGGTGAAGCCCAGCTCTCATTTCTCACTGATAGTCTTATAACCACAATTGATAGTCTTGAGAAAGAGACAGAGAGATTCAGAGAGTTGCTGCTTTATGGCCGCAAGAAGGTGAGTGCTTATACTGTTGTTCCAAATACTGCCTGTATCTTATTTTGCTTACTTATTTTTCCCAAATCTTCAAGCTCTGCACATCACTTAAAGTCATTTTTGCAACTTGCAGTGCATATATTTCATGGCACTGCAATAGACCAATACATAAAAATGTTATGCCCTGCAGTTTATAATATAAAACAAAATTATGTTCATGTGTTAGCATTTGATCTAGACAAACTTTTTTTTTTTTTCATTCAGTCACAAAGTACTGTTGTAAAACAATCAGTGTTTATCTGAGTAGTATGTTAAGCTATTCCCATGGAACTAATCTCTGTATTAATTAGGATGCTTTGGAGTCTGCCATGAAGCATGGTTTATGGGGTCATGCTCTGCTACTTGCCAGCAAAATGGACAGCAGAACACATGCGAGAGTTATGACCAGGTACTGTTTTGCTTGTTGATTAGTACAATATGATTACCTGTTCTGCTAATGAGGTAGAGACTTGGTGCTCAGAAATCTTACTGTCAAAATGATGAGTTATCCTTAGTAGCTCATGCAAGAATTATGGTTTAATTTTACCTGTATATTCAGTTGTCATCTTTTACTTGTTATCCTGGGGCATTCTGGCCATAAACTTAAACCCGAGAAGTTATTCTATGCCACTCATTCCATTTCAGGGGTATTGGAATGGTGTCATCTGTGGGCTTGCTTGACAGGTGCTGTTAGTCAGGCTTTGAAGAAAACTGTGCAAAACTCCAACTGTCAACTTTGTTAAAGCCAAATAACTCTGTTGTACCCTTCATTTTCCTTGCCTGAAAGAAGCAGATGTGTTTGTGCATGCTTTGTCTGTAGACAGAAACACTCTCTGAGCTTCCTGAGTTTGTGAAATCATGTACTAAGTCTAGTCAGCTGGCATGGGGAGAATCCTGAGGTTTTTCCTAGCTTGTGGTGACGTATGTCGGCGTGGCAGATCCAGTTAACTAGTAATGTTTTGCTTTTGAACGTTATCCACTGGGCAATTGCTTATTCAGTGTAGTATTTTCAAACAGCATTTCCTTCTCTTGAACTAAGCTAGATAAACTGCCACTGAGTGTTCAAGTACATTTTAACTGCTTACCTCATGTTTGTGTTTTGTTTTTCTGTATAACGTCTCTGTAGATTTGCCAACAGTCTCCCGATTAATGACCCTCTGCAGACTGTTTACCAGCTCATGTCTGGAAGGATGCCAGCTGCATCCACGGTAAGATTCAAGTGCAAACTGCAGTTGAGACTAAAGAGGTACTGCAGTGAATAGTGTACAACAGTAATCTTTCTGTGCGCTTTTCCTAGAATTGTCAGATAAGTTGTTTTAGTCCTTTTTAGGCTGAAACACCCATGCAGAGCTCCAGTCGCTGATTTGACTAAGTAATTCTTCTAATTTTAGTGCTGTGGAGATGAGAAATGGGGAGACTGGAGGCCTCATCTAGCAATGGTGTTATCCAACTTGACCAATAATGTGGACTTGGAATCCAGGACCATTGCTACCATGGGAGACACTCTTGGTAACTCTCGGGGAATGAACAGGGTGATGACTGAAGAAAAAGCTTTCAGAAAGCTTTAATTACTCATTTTTTTTAAAACACCAAACAATTGCTGTGTAAAATGTAAAGTGGAACAATTTTATATGGGTGTGTGTCTATTATGACGATATTTGAATGCAAAGCCAAAACAATACGGGACACTAGGTTGCAGTGTGTCACTGAGAGGAAATATCCTGAGTTCTGTTGCTTATTTCTTTGCAGCTTCTAAAGGCCTGCTGGATGCTGCTCACTTTTGTTACCTTATGGCCCAAGTTGGTTTTGGAGTTTACACGAGGAAGACAACAAAGCTTGTCCTAATTGGATCAAATCATAGGTTTGACTTTCCTTTCTTTTTTTTTTTTTTTTTTTTTAAAATGACTTTTTAGATGGAAAAATGAAAGCTTAATGGCTTGAGAAACTGAGTTGCACTGCTGCCTTTACCATCGCTAGCCACATCTGGTTTTCAGATAACTATTTGATGCTCTGTCCTTGTTTGAGGAGTAGAAGTTGCTGATACTATGTGTCTAATAGAGCTATGTTTCTGACTTTATTTCTGATTGTCTTTATTTATTGTTGGCATATATAATCTCAATGTTAAATAATATTTTTCCTCTCCCATTCCTGACTAGCTTGCCATTTTTTAAGTTTGCCACCAATGAAGCCATTCAAAGAACAGAAGCCTATGAATATGCACAGTCACTGGGAACTCAGCCTGGCTGCTTGCCCAATTTCCAGGTGAAGAGCTGTTTGGTTTTGGTTTTGTTTTTAATTTTATTTTGGCAGATTTTATGGGAGGTTTTCTCTCTCATGCTATATTCAGCACAGCAACTGTTTTATCTATTGTAACATGAAATACTCGTGGATAATGTAATGCAAAATAGCTTTTTTTTTTCTTCCCTGTTGTCACTTAAATCTCCTGTTCTCATTTTTCATCTGTGCATTCTGAACTTACGAATTTTAAATTTTTTTGTTATCGAAACTATATTCCAAAAGAAAAATCCAGCAGAATGTGTTGGCACTAGCTGTAGACAAATACATAACTTCTATTGGATACGTTGGGTGGAAGAGGAGAATTGAATGCTTTTTTCCCCTCATTTTTTTTCCCTGCCTGGTATAGATGTGATAATGAGATATCTGAGTTTTCAACTGAAATGACAGACTGCCTTTCATTTGTACTTGTCAGAATGTTCTGACCACTTGGTTTATTTCACCTGCTTGCACTCCATAGGTTTTCAAATTCATCTATGCTTGCCGACTAGCTGAAATGGGACTTGCTGCTCAGGCTTTCCATTATTGTGAAGTGATTTCCAGAACTGTCCTTAAAGATCCACACTACTATTCGCCTGTACTTATTGGCCAGCTAATCCAGGTAACACAAAGAATTAAGTCTTTGTGGCTTCATAGTGTAGGTGGTAAGCTGTGGCTAAAGTTGTCTTTTGTTGGCTGGTTAACTTAAACTTTACAATGATTCCTTTCTCTAGATGTCATCACAACTACGGCTGTTTGACCCACAGATAAAAGAAAAACCAGAACAGGAATCTTTTATTGAACCTTCATGGTTAGTAAGGCTTCGACATGTGGATGGACAGATCAAGGTACAGAATGTACTTTTCAAATGAAGTATTCTCTTTTAAAGATTAGTGTAAATCCAATTTTTAAATGGTTTTGTTCATACTGCTAATTACAGAAACATATGAAATGACCTTATGATATATTCTTGTCGTAAATTGCAAGTGTTGTGATTTCATCCAAGTGGATTGGCCACACTTTAGTGCCCTAAGGTTCAATACAGCATAGTCAAAGGGTGGTGTACGTTATATGCAACAGGCTTTTCCTAGTACTGTAATGCAGGGAGAATTGCAAGGCTCATTAGGTTGCAATAACTCCTGCTGTAAGCAGGATCTGCTTGCCAGAAAAAAAAAAGTTGTGTGTGGATTAATGTAGCTAGATTGTAACAGAGTGGAAATAATTACCGTTTATTTAAAGAGTTCTGTTAGAAATTTGAACCTTGAGCTAATTAATGGAGCTTCCATTTTAAAAAAACTAAACCCCAAACAGAAAAATAACCCACAAACAAAAAAAAATTAACTGTTTTGGTTGAACTTAGCCTGCAAATGGCTGACAAACTCATTTTTTGACTAAACACTAAAAAAACCTCTGTGCTGTTTTCACTCTTTAAGATTTCCTTTGCTATATGTTCCCTTGGTTATGAACTTAATGTCTGGTACAGTTAATAAGATCTTGCTTTTTTGTGCAGGAGGGTGCAATAGCTTATAACACAGACAGATCCACTCCACCACCATATGCATGTAGTACACCAAGCTCTGAATTAGACCATGCTAGTCAATGTGATGGAGCAGGAGTTGGCCGTGACATGGGTCCAGGTGCTGAAAATGCATTGTTAGCATCTTTATTACCCAATATGGCTCAACAGATGCAAAGTGTGCAGCTGATGCCTTCAGGTTAGTGTTTCATATCCTTCTTCATGACAGAGAGAAAATAAACATTTCAGGTTTCTGGTATAAGAAACCACTTAAGATGGTGGTAGAAACAGTGAGATTTCACTTCTGTATTGTATCATTTTATTCATAGGGTGAAAGGTTCACACATTGGAATTTCTGTTTAGTTATAACTCTTTAACTTTTTCTTTTCCGTGCTGTAGTGCCTCAGGCTGTCCTTGATGGATCAGCTGCTATGATTCCTCCTGGTGACCAAGAAGCTGTCCGAAGTGTCCCTTTCTATTCAGTGGCTTCTCAGCCTATTGGTCCAGGACCTGGCTTTGCACCTCCGGGATTTTCAAATCCATATGGAACTGAACCATCACCATTGTATTTAGGGTCAGCACTACCACCAGGAGGGCCACCGCAAGAAATGGAACCACGGTCAGAAGAGCAGGCAAACCTGGAAACAGGTCTGGGATCTTAGTAAATAGCTTTCCTTCCTTATAAGGGGAATGAAGTATTTTGGGGAATAGTGCAAAATATCTCTATTTAGAAAATTTAAGTCTTGGGTAATGAAAGTTAAAACCACCATGTAATGGTACAGAAACATCTGCAGAAAGTTGTAATAGTCATTCTGCTTATTTGGCTTAGTTTAAAAGAGAGGTCAGACTCAGCAGATTATGATTTAGACCCAACAGGGAATTTTCTGTATCATGGATTCCCTGAGTGCACTGAGATTGGCAGTTCTGTTTGCAAGGTCTGTGATTGGAGCCTCAGGGATTTCTGCCTGTAGATATCAGCTTCTAGGGCCCTGATAAGTTTTAATTCTGTGACAGCAGACCCTGTGTGAAGACAGGACATACACAGTTTTGTTTTCTTTCTAACACAAAATTCATAAATAGTGAAAACTTTTGCCTTAAAAGTAGTGTTGTGAGGGTTGGGAGATTTTCTGGTTTTCTTTTTTCTTGTCTCTCCTCTCTCTCTCTCTCTCCTCTCTCTCTTTTCTTTTTTTTGTTTTCTCTGTTGTTGTTGCATTCTCCCCTGCTAACATAATCTAATTTGCTTTTTAAGGAATGCAGAGAATTGCCCCGGAGTCTCCTTCACAAAACTCTTTCCCTGAACACAGAGAGGATGATTTCTATGGCAGAATGGCTACTATGGTATCTTTATTTCATACATCTTTTCAGCAAGTGTCAACTGCATTGCAGATCTTTGCAAACACAAGAGTGTATTTGGGCACTGTCTTGCTCAGCAAGGCTTGAAGCTTAGCTTTTCTTCCCCACTATCCTTCCCCTTCAGTGGAATAAATATTGAAGAACTAGTAGAAAAATTTCAGCTGTAATGTTCCTCTCTAAAAAGAATTACTTAAAAAAAACAGACGAGAGGGGATATCAGGCTGTTGTCTGAAGAGTTTAATTTGTCCTTCTCTGCCCTGCCTTCCTCCCCCATGTCCCAGAATGATTCTTCACAGCCAGAAGAACTTGTAGCATACATCAGCAAGTGAGGCAAGCAGCCCCTGAAGACCGGTTCTGTGACTGAGTTCTAAAAGCATACTATTGACTACTACTTGGTCACTACTGGAAGTGTGGAAGGTGTTTATTAAAATCCCAACCCCCTTTTTTAAATATATAGTATTTTTACTGTTTAAATATTACTGAAGTTGGTATGTCCTTGCAAGTTAGTTTAGTCTCATCAAGTGACAATTGTTTTAAAGAATATAAACATTTTTAATAGGGATACGTTTGTCAACCGATAAAGGATGGGGAGATTTTTTTAACTAGAAGTTACCCATAGATACAGAAGAAACTGTGAATTTTTTTTATGCTTGAGTTGCCATACTAAAATTGGAAGAACGGCCTTATGTTGGAGGGGGGAAAAAATGCAGGACCTGCTCCCTGGTGCAGCGTTTTTATATCTTTCCTCTTGTGGGCTGGTTAGCCTGCACAGCAGTGCCCTGAGTTAACTCTCTTTAAGGGACCAGTTACATGATAGTGCAATTGCTTGGCCAGGCTTCAGCTCTTTTTCTGCGCCTGCTGCATGTCAGAGGAGATAAAAGTACCCAAGTAACCAGCTTGAATATCTTGAATTGTGCGGGAATTCTTGATACAAAGTGAATGTTGTGTCAGATCTTTAGCTGCTTGCTTATTAAGCATGTCCTGGCTTTATATCTAACCAGGCACCAGGACGAAGATCCAGATCTGCATCTCAGTCTTCAGCACATATGGTATGCCACAAGCAGGCTGTTTCTTTCACTAAATCTTCATTCTTATTTATGTTTATTTTTTACATGCTTTTGTATCTCTTCCTATTACTAACTTTACAAAGAAGGAATTTGTTTAGCAAGATGAAATGTAATCCATAACTCCAGCAGTGCCAACTTTTTACTTTCCTGTATATTTGTAATACAGGGCTATGGGCGAAGATCCCGAACAACTTCAGAGTCCTCTGCTCATTCTGTGGGACGAGAAAGATCCAACTCCACAGCAAAACAACCCTCTCCTTCTCCCTCTGTTCCTGTAGGGAAAGAGACTAAAAAAGAAGTAAAAAAGGAGCCAGCATCTAGAAAGGTAACCTTTCTAAGTAGGGTAGCTATAGCTAGGGGAGATTTGGTAGTATATGTAGTAATCCCTAGTCCAAGGTACTGATTGAAGAGGTCCTGGCTAAACTGTTTGTTTATGAGATGCAACTCTGGGCTTAGAGTTGAAGTCTCTAACAGAAAATGAATTGTTGCATGAATTTTTCTTTTAATATGCCTGTAAAGACAGTGTTGAAAGAATTAACTGAGTAGATTAATTTATTTTTAGACTGGTGCAAACTGGTTTCGCTGGCTGATGGGAAAAGGAAAGAATGAAGCTCACCTTCCAGATGACAAGAACAAATCAGTAAGGCCCCTAAATCACAAAAACCTTTATACCTTTTAATTTGTTCAAAATGTTTTCCTGGATGACAGATGAAGATTGTTTTGACAAATAAATAATTGTGTGTGAAACTTTCCAGATTATGCTTATTCCGAGACTCCTAATCGTTGACTGTGATTCTCTTGTAGATTGTTTGGGATGAACAGAAACAACGCTGGGTTAATCTGGATGAACCAGAGGAAGAGGTAAGAATCTGAGTACTCACTATTTTTCCAAGTGGAAAACTGAAATCTGTACTGGCACACAATTTTCTCTGATCTGTTATGGGCTCTTAAGAGCTGCCTTGTACTGATTTTTTTGGATTAAAGTGTGCAACATCTTGAAACTAATAAACAGGTTATGTGTTCTTATAGTCTACATCCTAATGGAACTGTTTGTATCTTTAGTTGCTGGTGTGGATCTGGTAATTGCGATTGAATTCACAAGGGAATTTGCTCTAAACTTAGTCTGGTGTATCTCTTCATAGCAGTTGGCATCACCTAGACAATTGCTTGTTAATTGATTTGCTGCAAACAGAATATAGGGGGGAAAAAAGGTAGGAAGAGTCTACAGTTTTGAAAATGTAACACATCGTATAGCAAGGAATCACACATCCTGTCCATCCTTGTCATTCAAGGATCTATCTCAAAACACAAACAAATGGTAAGAACCGCTGTTGTAAATGTTTCATTTCAGAGTGAGCGTAGATGGGTTGTAGAAATACCTTGACATTAGTTAAGTTATCAGATGGAAGATGGGGAATGTTGGTCTGCACTGCAAGATGTATGTCTGTATACCCAATTTTATGTGCTCTGGAATAGGTAAGGAGAAGTCAGACAGATACTTGGTTTAAAACGCTGTCAATGATGTGATTGGATTTTTTTTGTTCTCCCTGCAGAGTAAGCCTCCACCACCACCTCCAACCGGATTTCCTAAAGTTCCTCAGGCTGCTCCACCTGGAACTGGAGGCCCACCTGGAGCCCCTGTCAACATGTTCTCCAGACGAGCAGGTAACAGACAACATTGCTGCTTGAAGTATGGAAGACTTCAGATTTTCTCTTGCCTGAAATGTGAAGGTAGAAGTCTTGGCTTTTCTGGAGTTGTTTGGAACAGTTGGCAACTCAGTGATACCATGGAGCTGTGGCTATTGCTGGCTTTGCTTGTGCCTAGCTTCTGTACTGTGATTGCCATCACAACTGTATCATGTCTTGGGTATTATTGTTTCTATCCCTGGAGCACTATTTTCTGATTCTGAAAGATGGCTTAAGCAGCATGCTGTTTGAAATAGAATGAGGATAACTAACACAAGGCTTATTTCTGTTATTTCTGGATTTTTCTGTTTTAGCAGGAAGCAGAGCTCGTTACGTTGATGTCCTGAATCCAGGTGGAACCAAGTCAAGTGGTGCTGTTCCTGCACCGTCAGACCTATTTGCCCCCTTGGCACCAATGCCAATTCCTGCAAACGTATTTGTTCCAAACTCAGGTGTGTCATGAGTGGATAAAATTTGTAAAGAGGTTGTATGGTTGATGGCTATATGGCCATCAAGTCACTTTTGCCAGTGTGTGTATTATGTGGCCTTTCATGAACATTTAGGAATGTTCAATCTTATTACCTCCAGTTTTTTTAGAAGTAGAATTAGTCTGGGAACTGCAGTAAAACAAATGGATTTGTAAAGCCTAGGTCTGCGTGCTGCAAACAAAGGCGTTCTCTTTTTTTGCTGTTTTTTTCCCCCATGTTGCAGAGTGGCTAGGCCATCCAAACAGCAAAATTTGAACTGTGCAGCATTCCTGTGTTACTCAGTATCTCATGCTCACTTCCAACACCTGTTCCTAGTTCCAAGATTGCTATTTGGCAAAAGAAAGGGAGAGGCCTTACCTTCACGCTTCCTTACCATCTTTTTTTGCCTGCTTTTACTACATGCTGTCTTGCACCAAGGTGGTCTGTATGAGCTGTGTGCATCTCCTGCTGGCAGACTTGTAACAAGACCTGGGGGCATCTAGAGACATTGACGCTGCCCTCTTTTCAATTCCCTTTTTTCCTGGGAGATCGTTATTGTAGAAATTCAGTTCTGCTGATGTCCCTGCTTCTTGTTCTGTGAAATCAAACGCTCTGGTATGGTGTGTTTGGCTAAATCCCATTTCTTTTGTAGTTCCAGGGGAACCCCAGCCAATGGAAGGGAGTGGTGCAGCAGAGCACACACCAGCTGCAAATCAAACCAACACAGATCCTGCTGCAGCTGTTGAACCAGAGGTGGGTTAGAAAGAACCTCTTGTATATACAATTCAAACTTCTGATTAAGAAGCCCTCCAGGTTCTGAATAGTGGTTTCATAGCCATAGCAGATACAAAGCTTGTTGTTGTAGGGATTACATTTGTGTAGAACATTTTAGTTAAAGAACTGGAGAAGGGAAATGCAAGTGAAAATGGCAGCAAGAAGCCCGTGAAAAGTTGCATTTTCTGATTTGGCAGGGCTGCAGGTTCTATGGGTGCGGTATGTGTCAGGAAGGGGACCAAGAACATAGGAAGAACCATGCACTGCATATTTCACCTGGCTGCGTGTATTGAAACATTTTGCTTCAGTGGGGTCAATATAGCAGAAATGTGAAATAGCATCATAGTAACAAAGCTAAACAAAAGCGTATTGTTTTTCTTTAGTATTTAAACCCTGCAATCCTTCCTCCTGCATCTGGACTTCCTGTTTCTAACCCTGATGGCTCCCAATCAGGCGAGGTAAGGCTTGATTCAAAGTAGTTAGCTAATGACTTTTGCAGCGTATTTTAACCATTAATTGGTAGTGGACTTAACATGGGCCATGTAAAACAACAAGTAACTGATTCAGTTGCTGATGACTAGTCAAGATGGAATCATGTGAGTGCCTCCAAAATTGTACAGGAAAGACCTCTAAGCCCATACAAGTTCAGCCTTCATGTCCTCCATTCTGTGGTGTGATCTCCTTTTTCTATACAAGTAGACTTTTACAAGCTTTTTTCAGAGTAAAATGTCAATAGTAGTTTGAGGATCTCTTCTTGCCTCCATGCATGCATATAATTTCACTAATATTAAGTGCAAGACACAATGAGGAGAATAGATTGCTATGTGCCAGGCAGAGTAACATTACCTTTGTTCCTACTAAATGTTTTCTATATCTACATAATTTTGTGCTTTAAGAAGTCCTTTTGATTTAAACTAACTTCTGGCTTTACATTTTTTTTTTTTTTAACTTGAAGTTGGTTTAACCTTTGGCAGTGAGACGTTTAAAATTGAATAAAACAACTGAAAGCTTGGGGCAGTGACATGCATGACGACTTTTTTATTTGTGTTTTTTTGTATTTGTGTGTTCTTGCTGTTTTGTAGCTTTCGCGCTCTAGTTCAATGAGTTCATTATCACGTGAAGTAAGCCAGCATTTTAATCAGGTACATGTGGCTGGCCATTCTCATTTATGTTAACTTATTTACTTTCCCCCTCTTTATTTTGCATTTGCTCAAATACTTACTAATGCTACTTTTAGGCATTTTCCCCTCTTCTCATTTCACAGAAATAACATTAAAAGTAGCTAATGATGTAGTGTTCCTTTTAACACTCAAACAGGGTCTTCAGAGTTTTTTGTATTTATGAGAATGCATGTAATCCAGGCATGCTTTTTGTTTATGTTCATGTTCCTAAGAGATTCCCTTCATAATTTTGATCAGCTCTTTCTTGGGATACCAAAGCTGTCAGTTGATTTTAAACAAACAAACCCCCCCCCCAAACCCAAAAAACTTCCTAAAAAGACTCATACAAGCAAAACCTTGTCATTCTGCTGCTGCCAGTCTCAAATCGGTGATAATACCATTGCTTTCATCTGCAAAAGCCCCTGTAGGAATTAAAGGAATGCTTCATCTCTGCTGTAAGTTCGAGTAACGTGGGGTCACCATAAAGGGGTGATACAAACTCTTTCTGATATTTCTTAGTAAAGCAAAACTTGACATAGAATGTTTCTTTTGGGGCAAGTCCTAAGGTCTACTAACACAAGCCGAAGGTACTAATTCAGTGAAGTCTCACCGGTGTCTTGTTTTGGTTTTGCATGCTTTGTATTCACAGAGCTATTTACGGTTTATGCATGTGACATTGTTTTGCCAATTCCTACGTTAAGCAAGTAATATTAAAGAGATGTTTGCAAACTGTACCGGCACTTTTTGCAGTTGTTACAATATGCTGCGCTGTCCATATTGTTGGCATTATTACTGTGAATATTTGCTCTGTGTGACTAAGCAAACCACGTTTGAGAGGCAGCGAAGCTCTGCAGTTCTGTAACTTCAGTATTACCTACTTTCTAGCCTGCGGCTGTACCATCTTCCGGGGGACCGTCAGCAGGAACAGTACCATTCTACAACCCTTCTCAATTTGCACAAGTGAGTAAAGGCCTCATGTTTACTTTGAACAAAACTATTGAACAAAACCACGATTTCACCTTTTCTTGGCTTAATCCGGACTGTTGCATGTAGAGTGCTAAATGTGCACATAGACCAGTCTAGCACCTGCTTAGGTGCATTCAAAACTTTATTGCCAACTTTTTGTGTTTTATATCCAGTATGACACTTTTTTTACAGAACGTTTTTTATTCCTCTTCTCTTTTTTCAGTCTCCAGCAGTCACTGGAAGTTCAAGATTGGGAAGAATCGGACAGAGGAAGTATCCAACATTGAAGTAGAACACAATGGCTTTGTATTTGGAATTCTCGCTCGTGTTCTGAGTATACAAAGAACTATTCAATCTTACAGGATGTGGTATCAGTACTAGCTGCAGTTGACATGACAGAAGTTTAATGATGGGTGATTTTTTTCAAGGGTCTCCCTACTTGCACCTCATCTACGCGAATCATTACCAAACATGAAATATATGTAACTCTTCCTTTTAAAAAAACTTGGCTAGAAATAGCTTTGCTGTGATAAAGAGTAGGCACAAGGGAGGAAATAGTTGCTGTCTGTTACAAAAACTATTTGTAAATTGCTTAGGCAATTTATTCCTTAAGTTTATTTTAAACCTTCTAGTGTGACCTTCGAAAGCATAGTTTTCAGGGATTCCTTAATTTCTGAAGGATGCTCCCCTCCCAGCGGGGGAAACAAACATGTCCACGTTGTAACATAACACTCTGTGGCCTTAAGAGGACCATGCACAATTGTAATGCTTATCAAACAGGGCTTGGTTTGTCAGCATGTGAAGTCAGAGATGTTCATCTGGGAAATGCCTCACGCTGGTTTGTTTTTTGGAGGGGGGAGAGGGCCACAGCTCATCCAAATAAATTGACCTATATTGAATGAAAACTGTGACTGTAATCTAAGACTAATTTGATTTGGATCTTACCTAGTATGTATGTAGTTTGTGGTTTAGACTACTTGTAAAGCAAATTGTATAGTCTGAAAGAAGCTCTCTGTATAATAGCCAACGCTGTACTATTTGACGAGTGAGTGTTCTTCTAAGTGCAATACGGTTACTTGCTTTCTCTCAAACTGCCGGCACTGTACAATTGAGGTGGTAACAGCTTGAAAGTTGTTTTTTTTCCTGTTGAGTGCCAGAATCAGCATAATACTCTGTTCTTGGAACGAATTTTCATTACTAAAATAACCAAGGTCTTAAATAGCTAACAGCTGAATTTTAAACGTACTAAAAGTAGACGGATTAGACCTCTACCGATGGACTTTAAAATCTTTAGGTTTAAGATAGGAAATCTTGGAAACCATGATATGCAGCATTCATATTCACTGAAGAATCTGAATTACGTGCAAAGAGAGAAATAAACTTTAAATATTTATTAAATCATTAGGCCATATTTTATTTAGAACTTGCCACCAAACTATTTGATTTTACTTGAATTTCTGCCCATGAGTAGAAATAATGTGAATGTGACATTGCCAGTGTTGATCCCCAATTGTGGTTTTTGTTTTGTTTTCTTTTCCTTTCCTGAATATCGCCACCTTTCTGAGATCTCGATAGCCTTACGTATGTCCTAAAAGCTGAAGTAAAATGCTGTTTGGGGGGATTAGAAACCTTTGCATAATGGTCCGTACTCAATTCCAGAAGTGGTCAGCAGCAGTCAGTGTGGTTTACTTTTCTATAACTGAAACCTAGTCAGACACTTGGCTTTCCTCTAGTTCAGCCAGGCTGCTGATGGTTTTCTCCTTTCAGTAGAGACTGCCAAACAACTTAATTCCAGAAGGCTTCCTTTGAGCTGGGAGCAGCTATCTTTCCTAAGTGTAAGATTTGACACTGTAAATTCTTAAATAAAATATTTTGCGCTCTGGAGCACTTTCACATTTTACTGCTTGTGGTTATTGCTTTAGCAAGCTGGGTGAAGGAACCTCTCCTGTACGTTTGGAAATAACGTGCTTACAGAGAGGAGGTACAGGGCTGCTGTTCTGTTCTGGAACCGGCTTCTATGCAGGGTTGTGCGTGAGTATCTTCACTGAAATGTTCAAAATTGAAGCTGTAGGCTTAATTTTTTTTTTTCCAAGTGTTAAAATGCTTTGCTTTAGACTGCTTATTTAAATGCCGCCTTCATCTAGAACGGATCGTGACCGCCGGGGCTTCACACGGCTGATCCATTCCTTCCGTTCCGCGCTGCCCCAGGGCGGGGCCTGGCCCTGTGCTCCTCCGGCCGCCAGGGGGCGCCGCCACCGCCCGCGGGGNGTCTCCTCCATCCTCCCCTCGCCTGGGGCTGGCGCGGCCGCTCTCAGGGCTGCGGTCGTCGTGGCGAAGCGGGTGTGAGGGGGGTGTGAGGAGCTGGCGGAGCTCTCCCTCCTGATGGCCCGTGCGGGAGGCGGGCGGGTGCCCCTCGGTACACCGCCAGCGCTCTGGTCCGCTGGAACAGGCTTTGCATCTCCAGCGCAGAGCTGCAGAGCGTACCGCTCGCTGCAGGTGGAAGTTTGGTTTGTGACAGGGAGGTGCTTCCCCCCCCCCTCCCCCGAGTAGGAGTCTGCCTTGAACCCCAATTCTGTGTCCCTAAAACTACTCCTCAGACATTTTCTCGGTCTCAGCGGCAGTGGCTGGGGGTTGGAGCAAAGCGAGAAAAGGCGGCAGCCATCTCCCCGCTGAGAGATCACGGTAGAAGCTGAGATCGCTGGAAATTTCCTGGCCCCTGGCACTGAGTGCTGTGGGCAGCCTGGAGGCTGCTCGTACCGGTGACTCCCTGTACAGCACAGAGAAGAAGCTGTCGTTTATGTAGTTTTGATTTCCTTTCATGCTAACAGTATACACAAGCTTTTCTTAAAGAAGGCTGTACGCAGCTGTGATGCCTACAGCAGTGAGGAAGTCACTTCGCTGCTCTGCTCTTGGAAAAAAGGGAAAAAAAAAAAAAATAACATTGGTTTTCTACCAAGGTCAGGTTAAGGCTTGCTTTCTGAGTAAGGACCAGAGTTCGCAGCTCAATAACGTTTCATTCTTACGTGTTTCTCCTGGGGAAATCCAGGTACCCCAACTCGTGAAAATTTGCAGGCAATGCATCTGCCTACACATACCCCTGCCCTTCGTTCTCAACTAAAGGACAAGCTGTCTTCAACCTCCCTGTCATTCTGGGTTGGTGAAAGCCCTGTGAACCCATGGGGTAAGCAAGCAAAGGAAACTATGCTGTGAGGAATTTTTCGTATGGAGCAGTGTCCGTAGCTGGTACCCGGGGGAGAATGAGTACTCCAAATGGATTGCCACAGCACTCAGGGGCATGTGTTACACAGGGCACGGGGGGTGGAGCAGTACAGGACCTGCACGCTAAAAAAGCTGGCAAAGCAGCAAAGGAGGAGGCTGGTGGCAATGGGGTGCTTACCTTTGAAGATCCTCCAAGTGTAGGCACCTCTTTAAATCAAACCTTAAAGCTTCTGCCAGATGAACTCAAAGCTAATATGAAAGTTAAATCGGTCACTCCAAGGCCTCCTCGGAAACCCCGGCTGGAGCGTGCTGCATCTCTGGATGAGAAAAGCTGGAGGAGGTGGAGACGGTTTAGAACAAGTCAGGAAAGTCTGACTGATCCCAACGAGACAAGTTCCTCAAACGGTTCTCTGCAGGAAGCATCCCTCAGCCCTCCCATCAGGAGCAGGGTGAGTCCCTGCCATCAGTGCTGCCAGCAGAATTCCTTGCAGACTTCACCAGATGCCTCGGAAGCCAGTCCTGCGGGGAAGAGCAGAGGATGCACCTCTGACCTGGGAAAACGAGCCTCCGAGATCTCCAGTGCCTTTGGTGGGCTTCTGCGGGGGAAAGCATTTGCAGGCGGCAAACCCCGGCTGTCCCAAATAATGCCGGCTCGACCTCTGCCACCCGTGGAGCTCAATGTGGCCTCTCACACACTGAGGACAGCTAATAGGATTGACTCAGATTGTATGGATTATCGACATTATTCTCAGCACAAGTTTGGGAGGGTAAGCAGCAGCTTGAGCGATACCAGGCTACATGGCAACGGGATGGTCTATGATAATTGTTCCACAGACTCCATGAAATCTACGTTCAGCCTGCTCACTCCCATTCGCTCCAAGGATGTCCGAAGCAGGTATGTCCATCCCCCGGCTTTTTCTGGCAAGGTTTGGGCTGTGTTAGCAGGGAGCCAGCTGCCCGCAGAACCCTGCTGGGTAGAGGCAGGGAACTTCCGACCGATCAGTAGAGCACAGAAGTTGTTCTGTGGTGTTTAACCTGCTGTGGAGACTGGAAACAGTTGGAAGATGAAGAGATTAGTACGAATACTCTTTTATATGCTTCTTTCAGCTGGGTATTGTTTTTCATAAGTATGTTTGATTTGCTGTCAGCTTGCTTGTAATAGTAAAGTAATTCATTTTGAAAATTAAGAAACAGTAGCTGTGCATGCTAACAGTTGGGAAAAAACCCTATTTTTTTTTTAAATCTGAAAGTACATTGGACTTGAACCAAAACATTAGATGGCAGGAAAAAAAACCCCAAAGATTTTAGCTTGAAGCTATCATGCAGTACTGTCCCAATCCTGTAAGGTGCTGAGGGTCCTCTGCAGATGTAGAGCTTGTTTGGCTTCTGGCAGGATGAAGTCACGTACTGTGAACTGCTTTGGTGTCCCACAGGAGCTCCTCTGCCCCAGCTTTTCCAGGAACCTCTTGAGGAAGAGTGTGATTCCACTCAGACCTGAGCACTTTCTCCTAGTGCGGCCCTGACCTCTTGCTCTGGTTGCTCATTTGTCTTCATTCTTAGTGAAGTTTAGATTATTGACTGGAGGGAACTGAGGTGGGCATATTAATCTGCTTGCTAGCGTGTCGATCCTCTCCTTGTGTTGGCTGCAGACCCTCTGTTTGTGAAGACCTGCCAGCACGCAGCACAAACACTGCAACGAGTATTACTGATAATACTGCAGGTCAGGAAACGTGCAGAAAGGTGAAGAACACCAGGCACTCAGCTAAAGGTTGTATGTTCTAGACACGCAACGGTCTGCAAGACCTTGAATCTGATCATTGATCCAAAGAGTGGGACTCAGTGGTTCAGGGGAGAATAATTCTGAGATAAATTAAAGTCTTACTAAGCGGTCAGAAAGCCCAAAGATAGTTACTTGTTTGCCATGAGGGGTTTTCTTTCACTTGCCTCTGCAAGACTGTGGGAGTCAGGTGGGCATCTGGGTCGGCCAGCGGGTTGCACAGCATTCCCTGGCAGCATGCTGTCATCGTTATTTGCAGAGCTTAAGGAAGATTAAAAAATGCTTATTCAACTTGCAGTCCTTTTGCCAATACCCCTCGCTTTTGTAAGCAGTGTGTTCTTTGGAGAGGCAGGGGGTGTGGGGCAGATCTGTCCTTTTCAAAGGTGATATTCTTTTTGGCCCCAGACTCAGTAAATCATTTGTAAGCTACTTTGATGAGCTAAATCGAAGAATGTGAGTTTGAACCCTTGATTAGGAGCAATTTGGCACCAGAACGCTGGGAGTGATGGAGCTATTTTCATGTTTTAAGTAAGCCAAGCTGCTTCAAGATACTCAGATATCAAACCGATCTTTTCGTTTTGTGTCTGCAGTAAGTAGTAGGGGGATTGAAGACTTTGGATGGCTTCAGTCTGCTCATCACAGAACCTGGCATCATACTCATGTCCTGGCTTTGAAAAGCCTGGTTTACGACAATAGTTTTGTTTTCTTGCATGATCCATGAAGTCTCTTTAAGGGTTGGAAGATTATAAGGAACTTTAGGCACGCAAAACAATGTATAAATACTCAATGCCATTTTCTTGAGCTAAAGGTGTGTTCTTGATAACTCAGGATTCAAGCCTTACAAATCAGTATTCCCACTGCTATGCCGTTTCCTCAGATGCTCTTTTGTGGGACTTCTGTTCACAGAAGCTATTTGGAAGGCAGCCTTCTGGCGAATGGTGCCTTGCTGGGAGCAGAAGAACTTAGCAGATATTTCCCTGATCGGAATATTGGAATTTTTGTGGCCACCTGGAACATGCAAGGTCAGAAGGTATGTGCACGTAAATCTCCACGGGTCTTTTGGCAGTGTGAAAGTTACCCCAGCTTTACTGCAAGGACTGATGCGATTTTTTTTTTTGTTGTCCATGACATGTTTTATGTTCCTCATCAACCTGAGTTCATCATCTTATCAAATTCTAGGGTCCCTCTCTGGCACATTCAGTTTACTGAGACATTGTGACAGGGTTCCTCAGAACTAGGTATGAAAACAGTGACCGTGCTAGTGCCACTCCGGCTTTTTGCGGCAGTTCCTTTACACTCCGTTGCACGTAGGGTCATATGAAGATGACTGACGATTTAGTGCTTGTGAGAACATCTCTGAGAAAGAGCACAGCTTCCTGCCTGCGTCTTCACGTAGCCTAGGAATTCAGGAGGGATTCTGCCAGGTGACTGAGAAGCTGTGCGTGGAAGAACACAAGCAACCCCTGGGGTGTTCAGTAAATAGCCTCTGAGCCCGGGGAAAAGTAAGCGTCACAGGAAATTAGAAACGTCACGTTACTGGCCCGCGTGGCTGAACTGCGGAGTCTTGGTTGCTGCTGGAGCGATGGCAGTTGAAGTCTGCCTTTGGGAAGGAGAAGTTTTAGTATTGTCAATCTATTTTTTGAAGCCTGAATTGTTTGTGTATGCTGTGGAAGTTGTAGCTTTGCCTGGACTTTTCCTGCACTCTTCTAGTAAATTTTTGCATAACTAATATTGCTCTCTTTTTTTTTTCTTTTTAATAATAGGAACTTCCAGTGAATCTGGATGACTTCTTATTACCAACAGATCCTGACTATGCCCAGGACATGTATGTCATTGGGGTTCAAGAAGGCTGTCCAGACAGGTAGCAAAAACAATGTAATGAACCATCCTCTTTTCTTGTTAACTAGTTACTTTGTTTTTAATTAGTCTGGAAATAAACTACCCTCATATTCTCAATAAACCACCCATTTAATAAGTCTGTGAATTCCATTGCATGAGCACCAGGGGAAATGTTTTTTAGAGGAAAATGTCACAAAAATCCCTAAATACAGGACTGGGTCCTGTTGTCAGGGCAGCTAATAGCAAAACTCCCGTTTGATTTCAGTGGGCATCTTCCCGTAGATCTGAGCCAGCCATGAGCTAGCTCACGGGCTGGCCGTTAGCATTAGCAACGATGGGCTTGTTAGCAGTACTTTCATTCAAATTTCTAGTCTGTCTGAGACTGAGCAACCTTAGAAGAGCAGGTTGAAGTCAGACTCTGCTTTTTTTAGGAAATCTTCCCAGTGGGACTCATTTTTCATGGAATCATAGAACGGTTTGGCAGCGGAGGTTTTGCTTACACTTACTTGACGTTCTTTATCGGAGGGATTGCTCTTTTCACAATGCTGATTTCCTTTCCTGGTTATTGTCTCTCGTACTGTCCTTGTGATCCAGCTGTTGTTCTTTCCTGCAGAAGAGAGTGGGAGATCCGCCTGCAAGAGACGCTCGGCCCCCACTACGTCATGCTCTACTCTGCTGCCCATGGGGTGCTGTACATGTCGGTCTTCATTCGAAGGGACCTGATCTGGTTCTGCTCAGGTGAGTGGTCCAGTAAGAGCTGGAGAGTGGGAGGTGAAAGGACTTGCTGCCATCGGGTGTCTTGTCCTTTCTCCAGGGCTGTCCCTCACCTAACGTTCCTGCTTGCTGTCTAGAGGCTTTGCAGTCAAAGCAGCTTCTTTTTCTCCTTCCAGAAGTGGAGTATGCCACGGTGACAACTCGAATCGTATCTCAGATCAAAACCAAAGGAGCTCTGGGAATCTGCTTCACATTTTTTGGCACCTCCTTTCTTTTCATCACCTCCCACTTCACATGTGAGACATTTACAATCTTGTTAGAAGTGTCCTGAATGAAGGAGGAGGGGGGTTGCTTTACAAAGGTAAAAAAACTGCAGGGGGATGGAGGAGCAGGACACACTGAACTCAAAGCTCAGGATTGCTGGTAGCAAGCTTACAAAAGAACTGTATTTAGAAAAACAGGAATAAACTGTGCACAACTGTATCCCTTTTTCCACAGTTTCTGTCGTTATTTTTCAATCTGTATGCTCCTTGGGTCAGAGTGTTACATTTTACATGTGGAAAATGCCTGATGTCCTTTGGAAGCTCCTGCTGTAACCAGAAATGGTAATTGATGACAATGATGCACCGTTGGCAGTAATGGGATTTCTGTCTTTCAGCTGGGGACAGTAAGGTGAATGAGAGGAAGCTGGACTACAATAAAACCATTCAAACCCTTACACTTCCCAAGAACGTTCCGGACACAAACCCATATCGATCCAGTTCTAGTAAGTGTGAAACCATGCTTGTGGCAGAGCCCAAATGAGTAGAGTTTGTGCATTGTCTTTCAGTCTACACTAAGGAAGAGAGAATGGGAGTGCTAATTTGAGATGGTATAAAAAGAGACCACAGGTCTTTGTGTCTGAGGATGGTTGTTATTCACATGATTTTTTTTTTTAGGTGGGGCATAATTTTTGGAGGGGAATTTGAGCAAAAAAGTTGAAATGGAAGAGGAGAGAGAAATTTCAAAAGGAATTTTCATGTGATGTATTTTTTTTCTCAGAACAGCAATAAGAAAAATTTGGTGTAATTTTTATCAATGTTATGTCCAAGTGTTTTCTAGAACAAGTAGAAAGAACAGTATTTCAATTTGCATATACACAGGTCAGTGTATTGTTTGCAAAATTCCATTATTGTTTCTTAACACTGTGCTGTTAACATGACATCTAGATATATAGCTAAGCCTTTTTTCTAGAAAGGTGCATTTACTCTTTATCTGCGGTGTAGCATTAGGGCTTTGTGTTCATACTATTTTTCAGTCCTATAGATAGTTTGGTCTCTTTTCAGCTTTTTGTAGGATTTTTTAAATTTCTGTTCTGTTTTCTACTGGGTTTCTATTACCACATTCTGTGATGGTCAGAGGCAGAAAACATGCTCAAGTGTCATACCTCCTGGTAATAAAAAGAAAGAATTTATGCCTGTTCCTTGAACATGTCTAGCAGCACTCTCAGTAAGCTATGCGTCAAACAGCTCTCTCTTCAAAAGATTTAAGTGAATTTCATTTTAATGAGTGTGTAGCTACATCATATACTTTAATTTTCCTCAAAAGGAGATTCAGGGAAGAAAAGGTTGGGATTTTTTTTTGCTTTCAGAACTTTTCAGGATGTTTATACTGACACTTTTGGGTTGAATTTGCAGGTGATGTCACAACTCGGTTTGATGAAGTATTCTGGTTTGGTGACTTCAACTTCCGATTAAATAAGGATCGCGAGACTGTGGATTCCATCTTGAACCAGAACCCAGAAATAGACGTGTCCAAGCTACTGGCGTATGACCAGCTCACTAGTGAAATGAGTAGGGGTGAGGGACAGCTGGTTTTCTCCCTAGTCTCCAGGAGCAGAGATATCTACATGCAGAAATAATTACAGCCAAGCCCCTATTTCTTAGAGACCTTTCCTGCTTTCTCTTGTTAAGTTCTCTAAAAAGGGAAGTCGGCAGTTGTCAAATACAGTGGCAGTCTGTACAAGGGGCTTTTTTGCTATAGCGTTTTGCTATATATAGTGTAATCTCCCAAGCCATTCACTGCGCTGTTTCATCTGACTCCTATAAACTGGACATCGTTCTGTCAAAGTGTCTAGGGCGTTTAGATTTCAATAGCTAGCATCTGCAAAGCATCATGAGCTTTCAGTGGAAGGGGAAGTGCATGTACCAAGTGTTCTTTGTTTAAACAGCCACTGACTAAATAACCACTGGCTATTTTTGATCCTCACTATGTAAGAACTTGAGCTTGCTCCCTTTCTGGAGCCCACACCCGGGTTTTTCTAGTCATGTATGTACATGGCTGTTGTTGCTACCAGCATTAGTTAAGCAGCATTGAATAAACGCTGAAAGCGTGCTGGGTTCTTAGGAAGGAGGAATTTGTTGTTCATGCTGTTTTCCCCTTCCCTTACAGGGTCTATTTTCAAAGGATTCCAAGAGGCTGACATTCATTTCCGTCCTTCCTACAAGTTTGACATAGGAAAGGACAGTTATGACACCACTTCCAAACAGAGGACTCCTTCCTACACGGTAAGGGATGATTTCAGAGCAGTGTGCTCAAGGGGCTGCTCAGCCTCCCATCTGCCTCCACAGGGGATTCTCACCTGCAAGAAAAAGCTGCTTTCCGCAGTTGGGCTGCGTGAGATAGGGTCGTGCTGAGATTTGTTGCTTAAGGGCAACAGGGCACGTGGAACTGGTTTGGAAGAAAGGATTGTTCAACCTGTGAGCACAGGGAGAGTTTGGCACAGGCTGCTCATCTTATTTTCCCTGCCTTACATCCTGTTCTGGTGCATTCTCCCCTGTGCTCAGGGCTGGGCTCAGAACCGCTCTTGGGATGAGACACGCATTCTTCATGAGTGTGTCCCTGTCCAAGACAATTTCAGTAAGTAGAGTATAATAAATGAATGGATTTGTCTCTTGTGAACTAGTGCTTCTTTCCAGGATGGATGTGCAAAGGGAGTTACCATCAGTCTCCCCTCTCTTTCTGCCTCCCAGGATCGAGTTGTATACCGCAGTCGGTACAGAGATGACATCCATGCTGTCAAGTACTCCTCTTGTCCTGTGATCAAAACTTCAGACCATCGGCCTGTATTTGCCTTGTTTCGTGTGAAAGTCAGGCCTGGCAGAGACAAGTTAGTACCTCCGCATGCCTCTCTGTATGATTGCACGTGGCTCCAGTGATCCGGAGGATATGCTCCTGTTCGGAGTTTGTCCTGAAATAGAGTTTATCCCATGTAGCTCTCTGCAGCCTGTTTGGTTTTACCCAATACATGTTCTCAGTAGTCAGAACAGTAGGAGCACTTAAACCTTGCGCTGACATCTGAAATCCCTCTGCCAGGACCCTTAATCCTCCTGAGGGAGATAAACAGACTCCGTTGCAATTGCCTGTAAATCTCTATTTTATCTGAGATGCAACTCTGTTTTTCCTATCAGCATGGACAGCTTTCCTCTTCTTCTCCTCTTTCCCTCTTTGGGATCAATGCTGCTTTTCCCCCCCAGTGGTGGCTGCATTTCAACATAGCTGTATGTCAGTGGAGTATTCTGAGATCCTCCAAGTTCTTAATGTCCCACTGTGGGCTGTCGTGCTAGTAGAACTCCTTAGAAAATGTGGTCATTGAAATGTAGTTAATATTGTGAAAACCCTTACCTTGTTGCTGTGGAGGAACAACTTTGTTTTACTGATTTTCTCCCACAGCCTTAAGAAAGTAAAACTTAAGACTTCTGACCTTTATTGTATGAACTAGTTGGGAAATGTTGGGCAAACAAGCAGAATGTATTTGTGCCCTGATCGAATTGCTTGTGTTTATATTGTAGCATTCCACTTGCTGCAGGGCAGTTTGACAGAGAACTCTATTTAATCGGAATAAAGAGGCGGATTACAAGGGAACTTCAGAAACGGCAAGAGCAAAAGGACCAAAAATCCAGCAGCATATGTAGCATTTCCTGAGCGGAGAACTCTGCGATGCTTGTGTTAGAGGTGCCAGGAAAGAGGATTTCAGGCCACAGCAAACTCCGCAGGGAATTGTCTGCTTAAGCACCTCTGGCAGTTGCTGTGGCTTGTGAAGAATGTCTTAAACCTCATCCTGGATTCATCTGCATGAGCTAATCCATGTAGCTCAAGTGCTTTTGCTGAAGAAAATGGAGTCAGTTATTTAGCACATCCATCCCAACAGATGTAATTGATTTGGTTTTAACTGTACTATCTCTGGAAGCAACCAGGTGCAACTTTCTGGTTCCAAGACGACTCCACGCAGGGGCACAGCTTCTGGAATTGGCATGACTGGGGGCAGGGGACCTAAGAAAAGCCTGCAGAAAGATGAATGTTTTTGTTTGTCTGTTTGATTTGATCTGGTTAGCTTAAATACATTGTGGGGTTGTTTTTTTCCTCATCTGTAGCCAAGCATATGGTTTTCTGTAAAATGTGTAACGGGGACCAGTTAGGGGACTTGGGCAGCTTTGTGTAAGGATGGTGCTCCTGTCTTGGGCTTTTTTGGTCCTCTACAGCAAGATCTGTGTGAATGTACTACTGTACATTGGAAGTGTAGAAACATTGCCTTTCGATAATTATTCCACAGGCCTTCTGTTACTAAGGGGGTAAATATCAGTCTCTCACGCCATATATTTGGCTGTTGAGACTGCTTGAAACAATCCCTTAACTCACTTGCCCTCTCCAGGAGTGATAAAACGCTACCTGCCTTCAGCAGCAGGACACTCGAGTTGAAAACAACTGTCTAAGTACAGCCACTGTGTAATGCTTCACCAAAGTGATTACAACATCAAGTGAGTCTACTACGGAAGTAAGCAGAGGAACTGCAGCAAGTGAGATCAGCACAGTTCCATTACCTCTGAATACTGTTAATTCCTTTGGTTTTATTTGTCCAATGCAGTGAACTGTGAATAACTTGTGATTTTTTTGAAGTAGTGTTGTCTTAAGGCTAAACATACTACATGGACCGGTATAGCACTGGTAAAATGTTAAGTACAGCTAATACTTAAAAACTCTTCATGGGCACCAATCAGCTGGATCATTAATCACCTTAGTACGTAAAACACCGTGCAAACAACTTGGAGGAAGTGCTGCTAACTATGCAACCTGTCCAAGACAGCTTCTGTTCTGCGGTACAAACATTTATGGCACTGACCTGTCTATAGCCATCAGGTATTTGGATTTCCTTTCTTTTTAAAGGAATAAAAATAAATTAATGCAATACCTTAAATGAGAACCAGCTCTTATTGCAGGATTGTCAGAACTAGAGTTCACTGGCTATGTGATGCATGCTAACTGTTTGGGTGACCTGAGCCACTTGTCTTCAGCTGGAAAAGTGGGACAGATTTCTTTGGAATCATTTGCATTGAACAAACAGCACATTTCACCTGCCAGTTCAAGAAACCCAGCCATTAGCTGATGAATTTCAGAATTCTAACTACTTGGTCCAGTCATTTAGAGGTCTCTTTATTTTCTTACAAACATACACAACAATTGAATAGGACTTTCATACTGTGGGTTCCACAAGATGCAATGCAACGTTTTCTTCTAGTTGCAAGAGGAAAGGTAAGTGGATAAAACAGGTAATAGCTGCCTCTCAGTGTTCTGCTCCCAGTCTGATCCTTCCTTACAATACACAGCTAGCCAGGGAAGTACTGCAATGCAGCTATCTACATTTTTAAGCCCCTATGTTAGGGGATCATGTAAATCAAATGTTTTTATTCCTCTCTTTTGGGTCTCCATTTCTTCAGTATGTCAGATGCCTGGCACTTACAGAAAGACGTGAAGTTAATGTGGTCTCAGTCACTTTCAAGATCAGCTTTCTAAATGTTCTCATTTAGTTGATCTTGACTCCTACCCGAGTGATATTTCTGCTGTAAGACAGATCATTATGTCGTCTTTTTGCAAGGCCTTAAGTTCATCTGAGTGACAATTAAAGAGAGTAGGTATGAGTTCACCAGCTCCTTTAATAACTTTCTTTGTATACCAACTCTGGAGTAAAAGAACTTTTATTCTTTAGCATAGTTCACTTGCAAGTGAAAAACCTGAAGAATAGGATTGCTTTCATTCTAGACTTAAGTGTCCATGTAGCATTATGCATAGTATCTCTGTAGATGAACTCCACAGAAACTTAGTTACGCCATAGGTCTACTTTGCTCTGAGCTCTAGCAAAATTGTGAGTTATTTCCAGACATGTGCCTTCTAGTAGTACTAGACAGTAAATTACACTGATTAAATGGATCCATGATGCTTGTAACAAAACCTGGACTGTGGGAAACTTGTTGCCTAGCTTCACATGGATAATAACTAGTATTTTCCTAATTCAGTTTGGCAAAGTCTTTGTTCACCTTGGTAACAGCTACATATATTCTTTGAATTCAGATATGTAAGCCAAGCTCTTTAACATGCCACCACATTCCACAAGAAGGGCACACACCAGGGCCTCCAGTGACAGCCCCACTTCTACTGCCGCTACGATTACGTGGCAACACACAGCACTGACTTACTTCTTCCCAGATACATGCTTTCAGTTGTAGTGATGAATATTTTGGCTTGCTATGTTCTCCCCAGGGCCAAGAGAAGGCTGTATACACCCATCTTCTCTTGTAACTTAAGAGGGTGGAAGTACTCATCCAGAGCCCAACATAACAAGCTCTTCACGTCCAGTGTTCTGAAGCAGCTTTGTTCAGCTGTAGCAAAGCTCCACGTTTGCACAGTATGCCTGGAAAGATATGGCGGAAGGGCTTGCAGCAATATTATAATCTCAAAAACTTATTAAAAAAGAAGTAAGTCTGTCAGACGTGCAGGACGCACTGCTTTATCGAAAGAGCCGGTACATCCGAGGGAGTCGCCCATCCTTGCTGGAAAGCGCTGCCTGGATGTGTTCGTAAGTGGGCAAATCTGTTAAGTCACCCAGAGCAGCCACAGCTGGTTTTTTGTGAAGCATCTTAGTGACCACTCTCTTGATATCAGTAGATTTCACCTGACCTGCAGGAAAAAATAAAAAAAAAAGCCAGAGCTGTGACAACTACATTCTAACTAGCACGAAGCAGCTTAATTATGATGCTGGGTCAGACCCCGTGCTCAGAAAACCAATCACTAACTTGAGGCTTTCTCTACCAGGCTTCTGTTCTTTCCTTCCTTCCAACAAAAATAAGTATTATGCTAGCTTGCAAGCAATTGAGAAGATCAGTTTGAAATAGGCATCTGTAGTATTTATGCCCCCAGGCTTTCGAAGGCAATTCATCTCTGCTACAAAAATACGTTGCACCCACAAGCCAGTCAAGGTAAGGACAAGCATAGTCTACTCACTGATGAGGGCACAGAGTTCATGAGGTAGCTTCCTCGTGTTTGTTGCCAACACTTGCCTTCCCACATCTTCAAAAATAACTGGCCGAGACTCAAGGTTCATCATGAGCATGGACTTCAGCTGTGTCTTCGCTCGCTCAAGTTCTACCTGTCAATGAGCAACAAATACAAAGAGATGTTCAACTATAAGATGCCACGTAAGAGTCCTGCAAAAACCTTGTTCACAGAGAGTCCTGCAAAAACATGTTCACAAAGTTACTATATTCTTTTACAGAAATATGTAACATACTTATCTACAAAAAACAGATTCTAGCAAGGCTAGAGCAATGTATTATTTCAGCAAGTGAGGCTGCTGACCTCGCCTACCGCTCCCGCCATTAGAATGAATTCTCTTGTGATGATTTCCACCATCTCTCGAACCTAGGAAAAGCATATAATAGAAAGAAGATTAGAAGGATGTTTATTCTGTTAACATGACCGGTGATAAGTGATGTGATTACTTTTTAAGGACACCTGTCCGAATAGAATCATGGAATGGTTTGGGTTGGAAAGGACCTCAAAGATTATCTAGTTCCAACCCCCCTGCCATGGCCAGGGACACCCTCCACCAGCCCAGGTTGCCCAAAGCCCCATCCAACCTGGCCTTGGACACTGCCAGGGACGGAGCCTCCCACAACCTCTTGGGGCAACCTGTTCCAGTGCCTCACCACTCTAACAGAGAAGAATTTCTTTCTAACATCTAATCTAATCTGCCCTCCTTCAGTTTAAACCCATTACCCCTTGTCCTGTCACTACACTCCTAGATAAACAGTTGATTTCCATGTGTCCTGTAGGCCCCTTCAGGTACTTGAAGGCTGCAATTAGATCTGCCTGGAGTCTCCTCTTCTCCAGGCTGAACAACCCCAACTCTCTCAGCCTGTCCTCACAGGAGAGGTGCTCCAGTGCTCTGATCAACTTTGTGGCCTCCTCTGGACTCTTTCTAACAGCTCCACGTCTTTCCTGTAGTGAGGCCCCCAGAGCTGGACGCAGTACTGCAGGTGGGGTCTCACGAGCGAAGTAGAGGGACAAAATCCCCTCCCTCGACCTGCTGCTCACACTTCTTCTGATACAGCCCAGGACACGGTTGGCTTTCTGGGCTGCAAGTGCACACTGCCGGCTCATATTGAGCCTTTCATCCACCAATACCCCCAAGTCCTTTTCCTCAGGGCTGCTCTCGATCCATTCCCCACCCAGCCTATAGCGGTGCTTGGGATTGCACCAACCCACGTGCAGGACCTTGCACTTGGCCTTGTTGAACCAATCCAGGACTAGTTACCTGTTTTGGATCTGCGCTGGCATGTATACACAGCAGACCTGTATCCTCGTAACTGTGGTGGTAAGAGGTTGCATTATACATCCAGTGGTGCCTGTGAGTATACAAACAGTATTTAAACATTTAAAAATCAGAATTTAAATGTAAAAATTAAACAAACACAGACAGCAAGTCCCCTCCTAGCGCATTTTCAGGATTCTCAGCAGTGCCAAGGAGAAGTGTCAATCCCTGCCTCTGACAACTTCTGCATCTCCCTCCTTCTCTCCATCCTTGAGATCAAACCCAGAACAATACAGCGCAGTATTACTGGTACCTCCTGCCAATTCTGCTAATACCCCCTGATTAAAGGAGGGATTGGGAGAGTGGAGGAAGACAGGATTCCTGGTCACCTCTGCCCTTTACTTTCACCCTCTCAAAATCCCCACTGACAAATAAGTCCCGTGTGTTTCAAGTAGAATAAGCTGATGTAAAACCTGGAGGTGCTGGTTTTCAAAAACTGAAGCCTTCCATGTGAACCTGCTAGAGAAGAGTGTTTCTGCTCTCCCTTAAACAGAAAGGCAAACCAACCTGTTGAGCACATTGAGATACAGTCGGGTGAACATGCCCTTGCCAGGCCCTCCAGCTGAAAAAGAGCCACCACCTCCCATCATCATGTTTAATACGGCAAAGGGAATGAAGTCCTCCTCCTGAATTCCAACAAGAAATGCAGTCAGCTAATAACAGAGCTCTCAAGGGTCTGAGATGAGTAACAGAGGGAGAAAGAGTCAGAAATATGGCACAAGGACAGTGTAAAAGTCAGTGCCTTCGTCAAACTGTCAGTGAAAAAGCTGCTTGTCTGTATGTGCAGCATCAGCAGCAAGAGCGCCAATGTTTACGTAATGAGATAGTATTCCAGGATTTTTCAAGTGCAGGGCACCCAAACGAAAGGATTTCAGGTTAATACTTACTAAAAATGAGCAGCTTTCTAACCCAATCATGATGTGGGTAAGCTCTGGGATGGGAGTAGGGCCCAGACTCACGTCTGACATATCTTTTTCAACCTGGGGAAAGGGCAGATAGATAAACTATCAGGACCGATTTTCACCTCTGTTGTATCCAGCTTGATACATTCCCAATAATGAACCTGTCACCCAAATAATGGCTGTCATGGCCAGTTTTGACTCATATTCATGAACAGAATGCAATTTTAGGAAAAAAAAGCCTATAGAGAAATCAGCCCCCAAGTCCAAATCTGCACCTCCAAGAGACAGAAAGAGGCACGGTGCCACTTGTCCCTTCCTTTTACCTTGACAATGCCTCCTGTGTACTGAGCCACAGATCTGTCCACATCCTTGGTTTGCCCGCTGCCCCACACCGGCTCCGCTCCAAGCAGATGTTTCTTTGCACACTCCACTAACCGCTCGTGCTCGATTCCCACCCCGGCAAGCACCATCCTGTCTGGCGTGTAGTAGTTGCGCAGGTAGGAATGCAGGACTTCTCGATCGATCTTGTCGGTATTTTCTGCTGGGCAGAACCTGTTCAGTCCAACTGTATTATCTCTGTAGGCTGCCTAAAAGGAAACAGATAAGTTAAAGTAACAAATATTACTTCACCTCCCTCCATCTAAATCTTTTCTTTCTGTTTTAGAATTATGCCCACCTGTTTGAGACATGTAAGAGAGGGAAGGCTGAGCATTATTTCACTAGCATCAGTGTAACTCAACAACATTTGTCACCCACGTCAATAAAGAAAAGTTATAGATAGTTTTAGTTTAGGCTAAAATCTTTCATGGGTGTAGGATGCAAGATTTCAAAGTGGAGGGACAGCAAAATTCTCCCTCTTACTGCTGAAATCTAGTTGAATAACAGAAAAATCTGTTTTCAGAATAGTCTAAAATAAACTCTGAAGTTGAAGAAAAACTGAGGACAAGAATGCAGCATGTCTCATACAGGGGGCTGCATTTTTCAGTGTTTTACCGCATGGATCATTTCTGTGAGCAGGGGCTCCGGATCAGGTCTCATGTTCAAGTCTTCAAGCTCAAATCGTATAGCCATTCGAGTCATCTCAATTTCTTCATCTATAATAAGAGAGAAAGCAGGAGATAACAACCAAAATACCCAATTGCTACACAGTAACTTCTTGATGAACACAACCTAATGAAGAATTTTGAAATCTAATAGCAAGTAATGCATTGGGAGTCTTTTTCAGAGAGAAAAACTTATGTTCCCAGACCTGATAACCTGGGCTGTAGCGCTACATCAGCCAGCAAATTGACCACTGTGTCCAGGCCTTTGGCGTCAGCAGAAACAGCGTACATTATGGTGTCCCTGCAACCCAAGCAGACAGGTTCTGCACTGAGAAGGCACATCTATAATCATTCAGACAAAGCTGCTTGACCATTATCATTAAACGCTTTCAAAAAGGAAACAGAACTGACTTTTATAACCCTTTTCAGGTTCACTTTTGTAGCTTCTTAGCAGTCACCACAAATGGACTTGTGCTGCTTAGAAGCAAAAAGTGGCTTTTACTGTCACACCCCCAAAAAAGCAACTCAAACTACTGTCAGTATTAGAGCCACTCAGGTACAGAGCACAAAGAGCATCATCGCACCTTGATGCCTGGCAGTCGCAAATGCCCCCGTGCTTTTCTAAGGTGAGGAGAATTTCATCTTTACTGCCAAACTGAGCTGTGGACTAAGAAAGAAGATAACAGCGTTAGTAGTAAAGCAATAATTGTTTATAATCCTTCAGCGTAGCCCCAAACAAACATCATCATCTACATTCTTTAAGTCAAATGGTTTGCTAAATATTAACTAACCTTGGAGATGAAAGCACAACAGACTTTCAAAGTATAACTACGGCCATGGTAATTAATTAGGAATACCATCACCACCTATTTACAGGGATCAGACCCACGGTGCCGCTGCGAGGAGCAGGTCCAGCCCTCGGCCGCTCTCACGCTCCCCCGGTTGCTCACTGCTCTGCAGATTCACAGCGTTTCCGAGAACCTCCAGGCCCCCGCTACGACAAGTACGGTACTCACGGAGAAGGCCAGCTTTTCCAAGAAGTGAGAGATGCCACTGAGGTATTTCGCTTCGTGTCTTGATCCCGAATTTATAAGAACTAGTGTTAAGAAGAGAAGAAATCAGCGTGACTTTCACACACACACCCTGCTCCTTACACACCGGCCAGGCTCGCTCACACACACACACACACCCTGCTCCTTACACACCGGCCAGGCTCGCACAC
>VXBL01002760.1:503534-536838 GCA_013400195.1 Aramus guarauna | reverse complement strand
CCCGAATTCGTCCGCAGCAAGGCCCGGAGCGGCGAGGAGGTGGGTGGCCCCCGCCGGGTAGGGCCGGGGTGGAGTCGCGGCTGGGCCCCACCGCGCTGAGGCGCCTGTCCCGCGCCCACCTCAGCCTCTCTGCTCTCTCCTCCGCAGGCGGCGCGGCCCGGCCCGAGCCTCGGCCCCTTCTTATTCCCGGATCTGCCGCCGCCCGGAGAGGCGGAGAACGACGAGGAGGAGGAATGGAGCGGGAGCTACCAGCCCTCGGCCGTGGAGCAGGCCCATCTCGCCGCCGGGGGCCTCGCCTCGCCCACCGCCCGCTTCTTCTGCGAGGAGCTGGCAGGTAGCGAGGACCCGAGTGTAGCCTCCCTCGGAGCCCCGCCGGGGCTGGGCTTTCACTCCCTGCGGCAGCCTAGCTACGAGGAGGTAAGCACCTCGGCCGACCTCCCGGCACCTTTCTCAGGGTGGACCCAAACGCTGCCTGCGGGCTCCGTCTTCTGTCAAGCGAGCTCTGGGCTCGTGTATCAGGTTGTTACAGACGCTTGGTGTCAGCCTCCAGTGTTACTAAAGTGTGCTGTCAGCAAGGGCTGTGCCGTACGTGGCAGCGTGTTGTTCGAGATGCTTGTGGAGCAGAAGTAGGTCTGAAAAACTGCTGTACAGCATGTGTCAGATTTGGTACCTTGTCTGTCCTACTGCTTTTGGCATGACCCAGGGGTGGCTTCTCATGCTCTTCCCCTTAAGGACATGTTTAGATATAACAGCATTTGATTAGTTGCATCTGCATGGATTGCTTGGTGCCACATTTCTGTGCCCCACAGGGTTAGTGAAGTTAAATGGTTTTGAGAGGGGAAAACTAGCTGGAATGTAATAGAAAGCACAAGACTTTCCAGCACTGGACTGAATATTTCTTCTGGTACTGGTCTTGCAGTGCCAGTGTTGTTGTGAAACCCCACCCTCATTTCTAATGAGAATTTTTATTTTTTTTTTTAGCTAAAAGAAGAGAATGCCAGTTTGAAAAGCAAGATCAATAAGCTTCAGATTTTCTCTGAAACTCAAGCAGACAAGTGCGTAAGCCACAGTATGGGGGAATATAACCACGTAAGCAAGGAATTGTCTTAGAAGAGGTGCTCACTGGAAAGAGTCAACGTCTTTAAAGAAGAAAAATGTAGTTGAAATCTATGCTATTTATTAAAAGCTTTAACAAACCTGGTTTTCTTATTGAAAAAGGCTTGGAAAGTAAGTAGCAAGCTGACATCTGATGAGTGTGTTTGTGTGGCTTATGCTTCCTGCAGTTTAGGTGGTTAGTGAAAATGAGGGTAGGGCTTGACAGGATCCATTTCATAAAGATTTGGATTAACAAAATAACAAATCTTAATCTCTCTCCTTTGAAGCAAGAAAAGTATTTTCGTTTTTACTGGTGAGCAACTTGATACTGGGAGACTTGAATTTCCTGAAGTTAAACAACCCGGTGACTGCTCTAGGGTGGCAATTTCTTCAGTTCCCATCTGAATCCTCTGTGCTTTGCTGCTCTGTGCAGTGAGGCAGCTGGTACTTCCATGGTGATGGGGTAACCATTTCTTTCAGAATCACCCTTATCTCAGCCGGTTGTGAACAGCCATGTTTTCTGTCTGCCCTTTCTGCATTCAGCTGTATAGTTCCCGTTAATGCTAATGGATGTTGAACAAAGAAATCCCCTGAGCCACAGCCTAGAAGTGTACTTCTGTGGGAAGATGCAATTTTTCTCATAACGTGAAAGAATGAGTTTCTTGATCCTTCCCCAGAATTTTCTTACTAAGATGTTTAATGTTACAAATGCTTGCTGAACACTGTCTCCTGTTTTTTAAGGATGAGGAAGCTTGAAAAAAAGCTTGCGGAAAACAAAATTAAAGAAGAAAAAGAAGCACGGGATTTGGAAGCAATGGTGCAGCACGTGGAACAAAATCTCCAGCTGATGACTGTAAGTGTTGGCACTTGCCATAGCAGCAGAAGCTTGTTTGAAGTTTCTGTAGTTCCGTTCCTTTTCCTTCCTCCCCCAGGAGAGTGAGGGAAGGTGAAGTGATTGCTTCACCCTTGTGAGCACTATGGGTGCCATGGGTTCAGTTTCTTCCCCTATCACAAGACTGTGTCCCAGCCTAGAACTCCTTTCATTGCCTAGAGTAAGGGAAGACTTTGCAGAAATACCGTTTTCAGATTCATCAACGTATTTAATTGCTTTTTTTGCAGCCTTCTGAAAACACCTCTCTGAACTAAGAGCTGTTTTTCCTGCTTGATTATTGATACTGAATGCCTTTTCCTCTTGTCCATGAACAAGATTTAATGGCTAGATGTGATGGACAGCACTTGAAGATAACAGAAAGGAAAATCAGGGAGGGGAGGGAACAGCTGATCAGATGGGCTAGGGCCACGATCCCCGTCTTGGAACGTGAGGTGGTGTAACACAAACCACATCACTTCAAGTTCTGCGCTGGAATCACGTGTTCCTAGCTCAAACTGCCTGCTGAGTCCTAAGCATGGCTGTGGTACAAATGATCTTTATTCTATTTCAGAAACGGGCTGTTAAAGCAGAAAACAGTGCTACAAAACTGAAACAGGAAAACGCATTACTTCAGGTATGAAGCAGTGTTCTTAAAGCCTTGCTGAATGTATTGAGAGCAAAAGCTACACCTTGAAATTGAGCCTAGAAAAAGGATACTGAAAAATTCTAACTATGCCTCACTTAGTGAATGCTATAGAAAGTATTCTAGACTAGAACACTTCAGCTCTACGCAGACTGCTAGCTTTGTCTCTGGGATGTGTGGTACTTCACTTAAATTTTTACTTTTTTACAAAGTTTGATGTGACGTTCAAATGCTGTTTGATATTTGGGACCTAGGAACGCCGTAACGCAGCAGGGTGTTTGGCTGTAGGATGGTGCCTGACAATGCTGCGTGCCTTTTCAGTTTTAACAGAGACTTCCACGTTGTTTTCTGTCAGAGGCTGCTCCCCAGAGCTGGGACGATGTCATCTCTAGGCAGTCTGGTTACAGGACCTATTACTTAGTCGCTGTCCAAATGCGTTCATTAGTTTAATTGCAAAGTATCCACTGGAGTTTTGTGTTTAGTTTCGTATAAAGTTTTTGTCTGCTTCCTCTCTAGGTTCAGCTGAAGAATTACAAGACAGAGAATGAAGCCTTGAGGCTGGGCCAGTCGGCGAGTCTGGCCACTGTGAAACAAAACGCAGACATTGCTTTACAGAACCTTCTCACGGTTATAACGAACTCCCGCTCTTCAATAAAGTGAGTTGTTTTGAGTTCACTCTCCTAACACCATCCCCAGTGCTTGTCTAATTACTACAGCTAAATGTCCCCAGTGGGGTTTTAGGATTGAAACTCTTGATTCTTACATTCTGTACGCCTGATCAGCTAGTCCATGTTCTTACTTACCTGCTTTGTATTTTCCTCCAAGTTTAGGTAATAAATATAACTAGAATGTCCAAGTCTTTTTTTTTTTAAACTTAATGTAAAACCATTGTACTTAGACTCTCTAAGTCTCTTATATTTCACTTAAAGAAGTGAAGTCTTCAGTCCAGATGAATTGCTTCTGGAAAAATCTCATTGTGTGGGTAAACACCACGCAGCGCTGCTTTATCCTGTCCCCAGCCTAACGCTGTGCCTCTCCTGCGTTCCAGGCAGCTGGTCTCCGGAGCGGAATCGCTGCAGCTCGTCGCTGATCTCCTTAAATCAATAGACAGAATTTCTGAAATGTCAGAAGATGGACAGTAAAGCTGCGAAACAGACTCAAACAGAGAACTTTGCTTTCATGCAGAAATCGTTACTTAAATGTTAATTTCCGATACTCAACCTGGTTATGATGTGCAAAGCTGCTGCAGAACTGCCTTCTCCATCTCTACCTGTCGCAGAGCCACAGCCGCCGGGCTGCTAAAACCTGAATCGACAAGAGTACGTCCGTCCCTTTTCCTGCTAGACGGGGACCACGGCCCCTCCTTGCCTCGCACCCCACATCCCTGCGAGCCCCCCTCCCGGCTTTGGCTGGGACCCCCCTTGCCTTTCTCTCCCCATCAGGGTGTTCGTGGCCGCGGAGGGAAAGGGGGTTGTGGGGCTTTCGAGCGGGGCTCGGCCTCCGGAGGCGGTGTGTAATCATCCTCGTCGCGGCCGCAGTGTGACGGGTTTTGTGGCGCTATTAAAGGCCGCGGAGGTGGCGGCCCGGCCGGGTTGCGGTGGCTGCGGCACTGGGGCGGGGACCCGGGGCGGGGAGCAGGGACCCGGCGGCGTCCTCAGGCCGGCCACGTGCGCCAGCCCCGCCCCCCCCGCGGTATGGGTGGTGCGTTCGATTGGTTGGGCAGCGTCACGTGCGGAGGGGCTCAGCTGACCCAGGTGCTCAGCGGTGATTGGGCGAAGGGCAAGAGGGCGGCCCCGCAGCAGGGCGGCGCGGCCCAGGCCCGCGAGCTCTGCGGTGTCGCCATGTCCCGTTGGCCGAGCCCGGCCGGGGCCCCCCCCCGCCGCCCCCCGGCCGCTGAGGCCGCGCAGTCTCCCGCGGCCCTCGACTTAAACGCGGAGCGGGAGAAGATCCGGCGGGAGATCGAGGAGCTGGAGCGGAGTCTGGAGCCCGGCGGGGCCGGCATCGAGGTGGCCGTGTCCGACTCCAGCCTCGGCTCTGACTCGGGTACTGCGGGGCGCGGGCTCGCCGCTCTCCGACCTGCCCCTGCGTGAAGTTACTGCTCTGGCTCTTGCGATGCGCGTCTCGCGTGAGAGGGACGGGGGAGAGGCTGGCGTCGGTTGTGTACTAACCCCACCGTGTCTGCCAGGCGCTGCGCACGGGCGGTGCTGGGAGCGAATTTTGGAGGCCTTGAGGCAGGGCGTCTCCTCAAGGTTTTCCTTAGCGGGAGAAGCCTCTTGCACCGGTGTTTTCCGTATTTTCATGATGAAACCCATGGCAAGCTAGCGGGGATGGTTGAGAAGCCGTCACGCCTCCTGATGGAGGTTTCTAGTCAGGGCAGGTGGTAACGAGGTGACTCATGAACTGCAACGGCCCATCAAATACTGTCATTAGTTAATTCCCAGACGTTTCCACGCCGTCTGAATGGGCGACGCAAACTCTCCTGTGTGAACCACTCTGTTTTGCAGGCTGCCTGTGCTTCCTACAATTAATTTTTCAAAGCAAAGAGGGTGTGGTAATAGTTGGGGTATCTATACTCCTGGTGGCTGTCACAGTTGCTTCATCCACCTGCGTTTTGATCATGCAAGGCCGAATAATGTACGTCAGAAGCCTGTAGCTGCACTAAATGCAAAACCAAATATTGAAGAGTGTGGAAGGGCTGTTAGGTGCTTACAAATTTTATGGGTTTTATTGGGTTGGAATGTTCACTTGCCTGCGTGCTCTGGAGCCTTTATTCTGCCATGATGTATAGGACTAAGATGCAGCTTGATTGTTGCTGTAGTTATCAGGAGCTGCTCATTTTTCCTACTATAGAACAAAAAAGCGCATAAATGGAATACTTTTACTTGATGATATTGGCAGTATCCAAAACCTCTAATTGTCACATCTGAGATATGTGGTGCTTTATTCTGTATGCTTTAGTTAAAAAGTCTTTGGCTTTGAAGCTTTCCTTTTTTTAATCCAACCGCAGTCAGCATTTTTGTGTTTTTGTTGTCTAACAGATAATGATGAAGATGATGACTCAGATTCTCATGCTGAAATGGTAACCATTTTCTCTTTAAGCATATCTTTCCATCTGTCTATTGAAGGGGAATTTCACTCTGTCCTGGAGAAATCTAGGCAGCTGGCTTGGCTCCGTAGCTTGGGAATGATCAATAGTAGACCTGGAGGTTTGGTTAATCCTGCCCAGGACTTTGTTATTCATGTGTAATAGAGAGATTTCTTCATGGGAAAACAAATGACAGGGAGCAGGGGCCTCACTGCTCTAGTGCTTGCTGATCTCCATCACTGGAAACACCAGGTTCTGGGGAGGTCGCAAAGCAATTGCACTTGAGAAAGAAATCATCAGCTTGTGATCAAAAAATCTTTTACTTCTTTGTACCTGAAGAGTACTGGGTTTGTATGTGAGGGGAAAATTCCTTTAGGTCTTAAAGACTTTTTACAAGTCTGTTTACCTTTGGCGTTGTTTTAAACATAATATTTTCTCAGACTTCCTATAAAAACATTTAACAGAGAAATATTTTAAGACCTGTAGAGCACAGTAGAGGAGAAGCTAGTTTGTGAAGACAAATCTGCTGGTGCAGATTGGACCCAGATGCAAAGCACTTTCATGAAACAGTCAGCCCTGCTTTGTGTCTGAAGCACGTGGTAGTAAGCCAAGGGAAGAATTGCTTCAGTAGAAGCACAAATGAGGTAGAAATTTGAAGGGGTGGTTCTGAAGTACAGATTTAGCAGGTAAGAGAGCTCCAGTGTAAAGTGCTACTATTTTGCAGTTTACTTACAGTTCTGTGGTTGATGGTACGAGACCAGGTGTTGGCGAAGTTTGGGGTCAGACTTTGGCTCAAGTAGCGGCAGGCTGAACTAACAAGCAGGGCGAGGGGAGCTAGGCGAGGCCAGTAACTCTGCCTCAGGACCTTCAGAACAGCTGCCGGGGCGAGACAAACCGTTATGTGCCTCCAAATCTTTTGAAAATCAGTTTTGTAAGATAACAGAAGCATTGATTTATGAAAATAATTATGTTACATGCCTGCTTTTAAAGAAAGCATTTTTCTCCCCTTTTTTTTTCCCCTCTATTTTCCTTTTTTTCTCCCTTAAATACCTTATTTGCTTCAAGGAAATGGAAAGAGAAGATGACAGTAGTGATGATGATATTGAAGGTAGTCTGCCACAGGATCCAGAAACATGTCTGCAGATGAACCATGTGTACCAGGAAGTTATCCAGGAAAAGATTGAGGAAATCGAGCTTCTCATTGCACAAAACAAAGAACAGCAGGTGATCAAATAGGAGTAAAATGTTCACTCCTGTGCTTTTCTGAGTTGCTGTTTGTCATCTTCCCCTGCCCACTAAGCCCAGTAAAACTTCCCAGGACATTCCTAATCCATCACAGAGACCAGTGGAATCAGCTGCAGCAGTCGTAGTCCCTTGTTCATATGCTAGTGCGGTGCTCAGTTTACTTGGCTGAGAAACAGATTCATTTTCTTCATGGCAGTTCAGACCAATGTCACTTGACTGGCCTTTGGAATGCCCTAACTGACTGATGTTTCCATGCTTTCTTATCACCAAAAAATGCTACCACTGGGATATCTTATATTTTAGCTTGTTGAAGCAAACTAGTATTTTTTTTAATCACCTGCAGTGTACTGTACAAACTGAGGAAGTTCCAAATCCAGTCTTTAATATGTACGCTGATTTACAGTCTGATGCTGCAAATTTGAACCCTACCTGGGATGTTTGTGATGGCTCAGCCACTGCTCTCTGAAATTAGGAATTTGAAGGAGACACTGATACTGTTTAATTGATTCTTGTATTGCAGAAGGAAATCACGTGCGAGCTTGGTGGTCCAAAAATAGCAAAGGCAGGAGATGGTAGAAACCTACCAGCAAATATATTTTTGGGTCACTTTATGAAGCCATACTTTAAGGATAAAACAACAGGAATTGTAAGTAAATATAACTAGGTTGCATACTGATGTGTCTTACAATGAGAGATTTAAACTGTAACTGTGTTAAAACTGTGTTATGTTTCTATTATGTAACTGTGAGTGTCACTCCTGAGTTTGAATTCTCTTCTTTTTTCTCACTTGTTACTTACCCTCTTTTGGAAAAGTTTGTTCTACCCGTTTCTAGTTGTGATATTTGAAAGCAAGTTGTGAGGAGCGGCCTTCCAGCCATGGGGCACTTGAACATTTTATTCTCAACTTAATGTTGACTGTTTGTCTTCATCTCCACGATCCAATTCCATGCTGTTGTTTAAAGTACTTGTTGAAATCTGATTGTCCTTGAAACTGAGTTTTCTGAGGCAACTGTCGCTACTTTTTTCATGTGTTTTTAAAGGGTCACTAGCAAAAGGAGATCTTGACTTTTTGTTGTAGCTGTCAACTGTTGCTATACAGAGATTAATATAACATTCAAGCAATGACTGGTAATTTTTCTATGAATTTCTAGCCAAGTTTGTAGTGCATCTTAAGTAGGTACAAACATGTCCCCACATCCAAAATGCTTCTTCAACCGTCAGCTAATGTGAGCCACCCTGACTCTGAGCTGAGAATGTACCGTGTAACCATGGACAAACTTACTTGCTTGAAGTATCTATTTGCATTTGTTTTCTTATGTCTTCTGATGTATCTGTGAGCTAGTGCTAGTTAAGGGTAACTTCGGTTTATATAAGTTTATATAAGAGGTTTGCATAAGTTTGAGTTACCAGTCTTTTTGTAGCAGTTCATGCTAGAGTTCTAAGAAGAAAGGACAATTTTTCTGAGTATCTGACTTTTCCCATGTATCTAACCCTTCTAATCTTTATTAGGGCCCTCCTTCCAATGAAGATGCCAAGGAAAAGGCAGCTCAAGGCATAAAATCCTTTGAACAGCTGCTTTCCACAAAATGTAAGTAACTGTGCTGTTCAGTGTTCTGTAAGAGCTATAACAAATGTATGTATTCAAATTGCTAGTTCCCCCACATTTGCACTTAAACATCAGCACTTCTGATATTTCATGACTGCAGTTAAAAGGGATGCTCTGTAAATTGTTTCATTGAGTGATTAATGACTCACTTCTTTCATTTGCATTTGTTTTGATGCATCATATAACAACTCCTGTGAGCACTCCAAAACCAAATGAGATTCAGTGAGAGAAGTTCAAGGGACACTTACAGCTCTGGATGGTTACAAACACCTGGGTGATGATCTTTACTGAGATCTCTTTGAAACTAAATTGAGCAAGAGGCTGCAACTTGCCCAAGTCAGACGTGCCGCTAATAATTTTGGTGGCAAATAGAATCAATTTACCTATCCTATGGTAGCCACTTTGCCCAACAGAACTGCATGGCTGATGAAGATGAACTGTTATTGGTGACCTGGGGGATACTTTAACAGTGGTATTGAAAGCAGCGGATCTCCCTCTCTCGGCAGTGGTTTTGCACTAAAGTCTGACTGCTCGATTACTTTTTTTTGTCTAGGGAAAAGCAGAGAGAAGACATTATTGCAGAAATCAGTAATAAGTGACCGCTTGCAGCGCCTGCTTCAGCCAAAGTTACTGAAGTAAGTACTATGCAAAAATCTTTCTCCTTATGAGAACCTTATATATGAAGGAAGGAGAGGATATATGTGGAGATTTTACCTTCCTTCAGCGAGTTCTTGCGTTAAGTGTGATTCAGTAAGGTTACAAATCACAGCAGAGATACTCTGACTGTCACCGTTGAGCCTGGGAGACCACTCAGAATTACAGCAGTGGTCCTCAAGCTCTCCTGTCTTATGGGCACCAGCGCAGAGGATGACACTGTCGTAGGCAGCAGCATCTTTTGTTCTTTGTTGACATTTATATTATCTGTGTGCCCGTGTGGTCCCGAAGAGTTTTGGACTGCAATGTCCTGACTGTAAGCAAGAGGTTACAGCATTTGGGTTGGGTTGGGTTGTAAATGCTTCATGATTGTTTTGCGGGTGTCTGGCAGGTGGAGAGGTTTTGTTTTGGAGGTGTTGTGGCGTTTTATGGCCGTCTATTTCTCCCCATTGATGTAGTGGTATAACTTAAAATAGTCTACAGAGCTTAAAGCTGAAATTGTGATAATGTCATAATGGTATGTCTGGCGAGAGATTTCTGTGCCTGGAGCTGGTCTTTGTTGCTGTTGCAGCAACCATTGGTTCTCTGTAAATAGCAAACTTATTAAGCTGAGACCTGTTCTGGGTGAAGAACTGAAGGTGCAAAAATAGGACAATGAATGTGCTGTGTGGGAAAACCTGGAAGAACAACAGTTTGGTGTAATGTGGAAGTGAAAGGAAAGAATGACACCGATGGGGAAACAATCTTTGCCATGTGTCTTCTGATGCCATTGACTTCATTCCCATCTGGTCATATCAAGTAATGATAAAAATGTCTTTGAACAGGATGAGTTATTGGAATCAGAAACTGGAAAAAGTCAAGACTGAAATGGAGAAACAGATCTTGGAAAAGCAAATCAAAGAAGTAGAGCAAGAAATAGAGGCAATTAAGTAAGAAGTCTTCTTTTTATGTTCTTAGTGAAAATGGAAGTCTGTTCTTGGTGTTTACCTCTTCAAATTCCCTACTTCCTGGAGTGTTTCTAGATGTGACATTTGGAGCTTTATTTGTGTTGGCTTGCAAAAAATTAAGTGCTGTTCAAACTCTGCAGAGCTGTAATCTCAGTTTTTTACTAAGAATTGTGTTTTGGGCCTCGGTATACAAATACAGTATCTATACCCAGTGTAGAGGTGCTGCTTTAAATAGTTCTTGATTTAACAACAAGGAAGCAGAGAGCTTAGTAATTCTGAGCCTTTGCTCATTAACAAGTCTGGAGCAATGTATTTTGATTTTGCATTAATTGTTTCTCTGGCTAAACCAACTTAATCTTGAGGGGACTGTTTTTCAAGAAGAAACATTGTTTTGGGCAAAGTTACAAGATAGGGCTCTCTGACATAGTGAGGTAGTAAGTGTTCAGTTCCTGTGGAAATCAGTAACAAGTGGGAAGAGTAAGATGAAACAAGATCAGAAAGATAAAGGGACTGTTTGTTTAACCATTTAACGTGGTTCATTCTTTCTCCCTATATCTTCTGCTTTAGCCAACTCCCAGAAAGTGACTTAATAGGAAACAGATTCGATGAGCATGACTGGGAGAAAATTTCAAACATCCATGTAAGTTGGGAGATCAGCTGTTTTACTACTTCTGATATCTGTGTTCCTTCTCTTGAAAACTACCTGACCTGGTCTAGTTTGCATCTGCTGTTCCCATCATGCATTTCTTGAAGTTGACTGTTATGTGGTCTCAACTTGTTAAATTTGATGATTTAATTCTGGAAAAATTGGCAATAAGACGTATCTGGAATGCAAAATACATTCTTCCTATCAGTGTTCCTGTCTGTCCAGGTGTTTCAGTCCCAGCTACAGGACAAAACAGATTTTTTGCTCTTTCTTTTAGTTTGATGGACAACGTAGTTCAGAAGAACTGAGGAAGTTTTGGCAAAATTGGGAGCATCCAAGCATCAACAAAAAGGAATGGACTGAGGAGGAAATAGAGAGGTTAAAGAAGATAGCTGCTAAACATGGTTATCTGGACTGGCAGACAATAGCCCAGGAGTTGGGGGTAAGGTCTTTTGAGCTCAGAAACAAGGGGTGACAAGTCAGTTCATTCTGACTTAATTGTGCCTCATGTCAGATTTCAGAAAACAATGTTAATGTTAATTCATTGTTAATTAATGCTTTTCTGAGAAGTGTTCAAGAACAGTACCAAAAAAGCTTGGTACTTTAGCCTTTCCCTCTTGCTTTTTGTCCTCATAAATAACCGGTTATCTGTGTATCTCTGTTTTCATTGTATTAAGACAAACAGGACACCTTTCCAGTGCTTGCAGAAGTACCAAATCTATAACAAAGATTTGAAAAGGAAAGAATGGACCAAAGGTGAAGATCAGATGCTTTTAGAGCTTGTTCAAGAGATGAGAGTAGGAAGTCATATCCCATACAAGAAAAGTAAGTGACCTACAAGTGAAAATGCCTTTCGTTCACCTGTATTTTTTTTTTCTTTCATTCTCCCAGGCTTATGTCTGTTAATGTTTCTGCATACTAGAGCACCCAGCCTGCTCTGATTCAAGGAATTAACGAAGTTTTATTTCCTATGAATGTTTCTATTTCCAGGACAGTCACAATTCTGTGTTTTCACCTTACCTTTCTAGCCTGTGATCTAGCCAAGGCACAACATTGCTGTGGCTCATCTGAAACTACAGATGTACTGATTTCTAAACCCCTCTGTTGGTGAGATGAATGAAGGAGGATGATTGAGGTTTCCCCTCTCTTTTTCCTTGGCGGGAGCGTCTATTTGCCTTTCCTGTACCTACCTGGAAGCTTCATTAGATCAGCAAGAACGTAGTATCCTTGGAACCTTTATCCATCTTTGAAATTTGGTTGAAATTGGCTGAGACTTGTAACAAATACTGATGGTAGTGTGAGCTTTGGGTTTTGTAGCAAAATCATCAGAGTTCTTCCCTAGAAAGGCAGTATTCACTCGTGGCCAGCTGTTTTGGTGGTTTTCAGTGCTGTGCCCAGAAGCCTTTTCTAGGGGGTTGGTACTGCTGCTTTGGCTACTCAGAAGTGTGGGAGGCAGAATGACTAGTGAGGGACAGAGTTGAGAATGGACACCAGATACTTGGTTACTTAAATCCAAGCCTGTGAGTATAACCCCTGGTGTCTTGAACCTGTCAGATATGTATTGGAGCTGAAACCTTTCCTAGTTCTTTGTTGTTGCGAGATGGATTGTTGGGTCATCACATGTCTGGTATGGATAATGCTACAATAGTAACGTTTTGTGTATGCCATGCTCTTTCAATTCTTGTTGTGTACCACTCTCTAAGTACTTAAGCTGAGATTAAAATGCTGCTTGTGTCAATCCATTGTTTGAAAATATTGCAGTTACAATGTAAGTAAAGGAAGAAACATTGTTTGCAACAGCCTTTAAAGTATACCTTTGCATTTCTAGTTGCTTATTACATGGAAGGAAGAGATTCTGCTCAGCTGATTTACCGATGGACAAAGAGCGTGGACCCCAGTTTGAAGAAAGGACCCTGGACACCAGAGGAAGATTCTGTAAGCTCTGTTCTCTGATGCCTAGAATTGCAGGGTGCAGAAGGTGGGAAGGTTGGACTGTTGAGATGTTGCATGGCTATATACATCCGAGCTTTAAGAGTGGCACAAAGGAATGTAAAATGGACCAAGATGGACAGTTCACGAGTCAAGAGGGCTTAGAAACTCCTAAACAATTCTGTTCAGAGGTGTACAACACAGTGGAAACAAATACAACTGCTTCTGCCTTAGGCCTATCAAGATTATTACTGATGAGAATTTCAACTCTTGCTTTCTCTCATTAACACAGATGCTGTTGGCCGCAGTTAAGAAGTATGGAGAGCGTGACTGGTATAAAATTCGGACAGAAGTGCCAGGGAGGAGCGATGCTCAGTGCAGAGATCGGTAAGTACACTAAATGTAGTAACTCTGCTTTCAAGTGTATTACACAGACCCAAGATGTAACTTATTTTACAAATACGTTTGATTTGCTTAAACCAGTGTCACCTTAAGAGCTGTTTTGTAAAGGTGGTTATGGTCTAAATACAGTCTCTAACATTGTCTCCACATAACCCTGCATTTGTAATTATAGAAGTCAAAAAAGGTGAAATTGAGTTTAACAAGAGAACAGTGCACTGTTGCCTGTGGTATGCTACTCCCTCAGTATAGCTGCCTGCAGGTTAGCAGAGGTTGGGAAGGATGTTGTTCAAAATAAAGCAAAGGGGTCATTAAATGCGAATGAGTGCAGGTAGGGAGGGAAGGTTGTCATCCGTGTATTGTCTGTGCATCTCTGAAAATGATCTAGTCAGTGACTCCCTGTAACTAAACACCAGTAATGTGGTGCTGAGCAGTTTTCAGCCTTGGACTCCGGGAGACTCAGAGTACAGTGTGCCCTAATTTCAATGACCCGTTTTATGAGTGGCATGATATTTTTGAGAACAAAGAGATTGTAGCTGTGCTGTATTAAGGGACAAGGGATGGGACCCCTTAGAAAAATGAAAGATCTGGTAAGGAATGCTGGTTTTGTTCCGCCTCAAAGTATGTAGTGATGATCAAAATTGTACAAGCAGGATTGAATGTTCCTTACTTCAATGTTTTAATTTTGAAGTTACTTAAAAGCATTGCACTGTGATGTAAAGAAGGGCAAGTGGAGTTTAGAGGAAGAGGAACAGCTGATTGAACTGGTTGAAAAGCACGGCCTGGGTAAGTGTTTCTGTAGCTTGATCTTTAGAAGCTTAGAGAAGTAAGTATTGTTAAGAAATCAATCTTTTAAGTTTTCCTCCTCTTTTATTTTAAGCCCTGCAGCTGATACTAGCAGGCTCTGCTTCATATTGATGATTGCAACCTTCCTTATATTGTGTAGTCTGTTCCTGGAAATTCAGTTATTGAGGGATTGTGTAGTAAAGAGCTCGGTAGCTCTGTTAGGAAGGTGTCAGAGCTATGACAGTTTAGAGGGGTCAGTTCTCCTCTAAACCACCTGTGAAATAATTCTCTTATTTTCTCTAAGACAACCTTCTTTAACAAATAGAAGATTTTCAGCATTCAGCTTAAGCTTTCTGCTAAGTGCACTCTTACTGCTACAAGAGAGTGGGTAGTTCTGCCAGGGTTTTCGTTATTGGTTCATTTTCTGGTAGTTTCTGACTTTAGCTGAGTCTATAGTGGTGCAAAGTCTGATTGAAGAACACAAATGGTTATTAAGGTTTTGAGATCCATTCATGTAGTAACTCTGTTTCTTACACAAGGAAATGTACAATACATGTGTAATGTTCTGCACTGAAAAGACCTGTCCCTCAGTTTGTTGCATTAATAGGTGTGCTCTACTCTGCATCCTTTTTAGGTCACTGGAGTAAAATAGCTTCCGAATTGCCACATCGGACTGGTTCCCAATGTCTAAGCAAGTGGAAGCTCATGATTGGGTCTAAGGTATTGTATAAAATCCTGCTGTGTCAGAGTCTTATCTCTTTAATGAAGATTCTCTGAATGTGAAATCCTGTGAAACAAATACAAAAATTAACATTGGTTTTACACAATCCACACTTTTGTCATGGATGTTCATGATCTGATTTTTTGATGTGTTAAAGCAGCCTTTGTTCTGAAGGTCTGAAGTTAATTTGCTGTATATTTTTATATATTGTCCAGAATTTCTTTACTGCCCCGAAGTGCTAGTAAGGATGGGATATACCTGGGTTTTCAGGTATGTACCTCAGGAATTGCCAGTTTTGGTACCAGGCACTCCGGAAGTTCTGGCTGCTTGAGACCATGTTAAGGACAGTCCTGTTTCCTGGCAAAGCACCTGCCCTAGGGAAGGATTCATGGAAGCCCAAATGTGTTGAGATAGGACACTGTACTTAGCTTGTACTTCCATGTGCACCTGTTCTTAACACAAACTTGTCTTTATCTGTAGCTTTTTCTTTGCATATAAGAATCTAAACCAATAAAAATCTGTGTCCAAAAGCAATTGTCAGTTGTGCTGGATTTAGTTAATCTTAGCAGAAGTAAAGCAGAACTATCCATTCTGAAGTCAGACTTTACTGATAGAACACTGCCCCATAAAACTTCTGAGAGATTTGCAAGTCGAGGATGAACACTGGCTAAAACTTGTCTGTGGTTTTTTTTTTTGTTTTTTTTTTTTGACTGAGAAGAAAACATCTAGGCCAACAAAACGCCGACATGTGCAAGAGAGTTCCAGCTCTTCAGAGAGTAGCAGTGAAGACATAGAACTGGACTTAGCAGACAGCTCAGAAGAGGAGAAAACAAGCAAGGAGGAGTGTACATTTCCCAGCATTGATTTGTGGGTACCGACGCGGACAAATATGCAGGAGTCAAACAAAGGAAGATACCAGACTCCATCCCTTTTCTCTCCCGTGAGTGCTGATGCAAAGACTGGTAGTAGTGAAGGTCCAAGTGCAACGTGTGATGGAAACAAGGACAGAGCTGCCGATAAATCATCAGAGTTGAACACCCTCCTGAGGGGCATGGCACGTCCACATTCAACAGACATCGTTGTGAAGAATCCAGTAGAAGTAATGACCAAGGTAAATCCTGGGATGCTCAGTTTGTTCTTGATGGGGTTGGACCTTAGATCAGAAGTCACTGGGAAGTGCAGTTGCTGCAGTAAAGAGAGTATCTGATGAGTAGATGGCAAAATCTTTTCTCATGCCTCTGTTGGCTGCTTTCTTAGTATTCCATTGGGTGGTGCTGTTGGGAACAGAGTGGTGGGCTTAAACCAGAAGTTTCTAGCACTGCCTCCCTGTGCGTTACCTAGAAAATAGCTGTGTTCTTTCCTACCCATAGTGTCACAGAAACAAAACTTTCCATAGCTTCATAAAGTAGAATTGTCCAGTGAATTGTGGTGTCTCCCTACCCTGGTGACTAAGGCATATAGGCTTAAAGTTTGGAAGAATTAAGTTACTTATACATCTGTATCTGGTTCTGAGTTGGGTTTTCACCCCTAATCGCACACTGAAACAGTACAAACCTTCCTAGCACATTTTTGCAGAAAGATATTCCTTAGCAAAATATTAAACGTCAAAATTTCTATGTAAGTTCATGTAAGCAAAAATGTTCTGACTTTTGTGCTAAAAATTGCATGTGTGCCCTAGACTGTGGGGTCAGTTGCACTGATGGCAAGTTTGTTGGTTACAGAAGTGGTGTGTTCGGGGGGTTATGGTATGCAAGGGTTGCAAGAGCTCTAATTTTGATTACAGATACAGCATTATTTTACTGACAGAAGTTTAGGGAAGAGCCAGTGGCTTTTCCAAACCTCTTGTTCCATCCCTTGTACTGTTAAACCAAAGAATGCAAAGAGAATCATCCAATAAATTTTGACCCTCAGTGTGGGTTTCTGTAGCTACTTCACACAAAGGCTTTTTCAAAGTGGAGATTTGGTGTTGTGACAGTGCACAAGGACTAGAAGGTAGGGTAAGCATCTGTGCTTCAGGGGTGATTTAGTAAGATACTTTCAACAGCAGGAATGTTGAAAACTTTTGTACCTTCTGTGTATAGCCAGTGCAAGTAATTTTCTGAGAGATACTTTCCCTTTTATTTCTTCTTGTACGCTTTGTTTTAAGGCTTCCAGATGTGGAAAGCAAGTGCTGCAGGTTACCCTGGAGAATGTGAGAAGAGTATTAAGAAATAACACATGCTTTCAGAGGAAACTTGTAAGTGCCTCTTCTGCCTTGTCCACTCCTGTGATGCAAACACTGCCAGGCTATATTTAGTGGGAAATGTTTTTCTGATAGATTCACAAATCTTCTTGCTCTGTAGTCTCAAGAGGAAAAGCTCATAATTTTTTTTCTTTCATAACTGCCTCATGAATAGTTTGTCCTGGGACTAATTATGGTACAACCTTCCTAATTGGAACTATATGTATTTGTTCACGCACAGCAATCAAAGATACTAAAACCTTCTGCCGCTGTTTTAACAAAAATATCTGGAGTTAGTACTTCTGTTGACCAGAAGCTTCAGGGACTGCAAAACATCACAGAGAAAACTTATCGTCAAGAGAGAGAGCGTTTGAGAAGAATGAACCTTGACAGAAAGCTTCTAATGGCAGTGACACCTTGGGTGGGCAATGTACTACTGCCTTGCACCTTGCAAACTGGGAAGATGGCTTTTCATCAGACAAAAGGTAGTGGTGACCCATCAAAGATAGTACTCTCCTACTTTTTGTCCCTACATTCTGACATCATCTAAGTGAATGCCCAGCTGATTTTGATATTGGACTTTTTTTCTAGCTGATTCTATTCAAGAGAAGCTTAAGTCGGTCAGTCTCATGAGCACTCCTCTGTTCACACTTTTCATTCAGGTAGGTTTTACTGTCTTAGTAGCGTTATCTGCTTTCAAACAGTGGTAATCTTTATTTTTATATTTGATGTTTAAATGGTTTATCTTTTGTTCCTTAAACTAATCACCTAATACTGGATTAATCTGACCTCATGGTTTGCATATGATGTTTCTTAAATCCTGCATCCAAAATCTAATACTCTGGGGACTTTTTCTGTAAGTGTGAAATCTTGTATTGTCACTGGCTCTACCAGAACATTTTTATTCTCAATCAAATTTTAATGAAATCCTCGTCTTGCAGCTCTTTCAGATTGATACCAATGGCTGCATGAAGGTTATTCGTGAGAGAAGGCTGAGGCAGGCAGAGCTACTTAGGGCTAATGCAAGAAGGCCTCAGCAGGTATTGCATGTCGTCTGTTTCTAAGCTTTTCCTATTTTCACACTTTTCATTGTCCATGGCCAGTGGGGCTGTTTGTGCACATGCGTTACCAGTTTGTTTTAGTTCAGAAGCATAATAAAATGTATAGGATGTTGGTAGATGTGGGTTTGATTCACACCTGTGCTGTTTTAATGATCTTTAGATATCTCAGAAGTATAATTTAATATAATTTTTTTGGCAGGCTTCCCAAAATATGGAGACTTCTTCAGGTACCTACCAGAACATTTATTTTTATGATATGCAAGAACTTTTCACTAAATTCATCACCATTACATTAATGACCAACTTAACTGAAGGAGAACTTCTGGAACAAAACTACATTGTCATGCTCATTTTTTGCTAGCTCTTGGATCTTTCAGTTATTGGCTAAATATGGTACCCTTTGGTAAGGACTGGAAAAAATACTGAAGGGCTGGGGGACCAGTGGCTCGGGGCCCCCAGTTGTGTAGACTATCACTGTTACATTTTTCCTCAGCAAGGTGCTGGCTGTAGGTTGTAGTGAACATGCTGGCACTGACCAAAACCCCAGTTCATTGTTGTCATCCTGGCTGGTGCGAAGTGCCGGTGTAGTGTTGACCAGTACAATTTCTCCTGGGCAGCGTTAAGGTGCATTCCTAGCCCATCTGTGATTTCTGGGGAAAATGACATCATTACTGAACAAGTGGTAAGCTTGTTGCATCCCATTTATCTGAAGGGTGTCAGGGTGTCAGGATGGGGCTTGTTTAAATCAAGACTTGCTGTAGGAACTCTCACAAAAAGGAATCTTGCTATTTCCTATGCAGGGTACTTGATGCTTAATAGCTAAGGAATGGCTTTTGAAAATACTGTTCATTTTTTTTAATTTTTTTTTTGTTTTTTTTTAATTTTATTCCCCTCCTCTGTAGGCAATTCGTCACAATCTTGTACTCAGAGGAACTCCCGAAGGGGCATACCAAGGAATGCTGTCAGACCTGTTGCATTAAAAGCAAGGGAGATTGCTGCTGCTGTCTCTGAGAGCAGCACTCCTGCCATGCAGGGAGCTCCTCCAGCCCAAGTGCAAAGGCAGAAGCCTAAAACTGTCTCAGAATTACTGAGAGAGAAGCGGCTAAGAGAATCCCGGGCTAAGAAGGCGATGCAGAGGACAGTATTTGTTGCCCCACAGATGCTGGTTTCGGGGCCACTGATAATCCAGCACCCACCACAGCAAATCATTCCTTCTGCACAAGCAGGGAGCAAATCTGCAGCAGCTGGTTGTACAAACAGCCAAGCGCAGTGTGCACCAGCTCCATTGCCAGCGTTTACTTCTGTTGCAGGTTCAACTTCTACCCCTATTGTGCTTGAAAACCATTGCTCATCAGTGTCAGAAACTGGGGAAAGCCCTGGTTCCTCACAAGGGGCAGAACTACAATCCAATAAGGAGCTAAAAGAGCAAGCTTTGGAAGGTAGCTCTGAAGGAGGGGTTTTTCCAGGCGTGAATCCAGCTGCAGCAGAGAAGGCCCCAAATCAGGGAGGGTGCAATGGTCAGGTCGTGGCTGGTAGTTCAACTTCAGTAGTGTTGCAAAACCAAGCTTTTGTACCACATCAAATTACAGTGGTGCCTGTTGGCATTGAGTCTGGCACCAACAAATTGTCTCTTTCCACACCAGTTACCTGTGAACTAAATAGTAATGGACCACAACAGAGGCCAGTGAATTTATTGCCCACTCTTGTAACTCCACAAACTGGTTCACATTTGATTCCCAACAGTATTCTGCCTTTCACATGGGTGGTGACGCCACAGGCTTTGCTCCCCACAACTGTACAGGCTGTGGTGGGTGTTCCCCAAGGACTGCCAGCTGCTGCTGTGAGAAGCCAGTGTCAGACAACTGTGACTTCCAATGGCAATGTCTCAAGCTTAGGAGGGCCTCCTGTACCAGCTGGAGCAAATACACCTCATCCCAGCAGTGCAGACACAAAAGCACCAAGTGCCCAGGTAGCAGGAGGAGTACATTTGGGAAAGACAGCTAACCGTTCAATAACTCCTTTACCTGTGACCTCAGTGAGTCCTGGATGCACCACATCCAGCATTTCTTCTGCAACGCCTGCGTGTTCGGATAGCTTCTCCAAGGCTTCTGACTCCTCTGCAGCTCAGACAGTTCTTCCAGTTGATGCAGCAACCCTGCATGCTGTGCTGCTGCCCCAAACACAGCTACCTGCAAGCACTCAAGGATCTGATTCCCCATGTGCGTTGAGTCTCACTAGTTTGGTAAAGAGCCAGGACTCCATTACAACAAATGGATCATCTTCCAATCCAAGCATCATCACGAAAGGGATTGTGCTCCAGCCAGGAGATCCAGTTCCTGATAGCAGTGTCGCAAGGAACTCTGATTGCTTTGCTGCACGAACATTGAAAAATAGACCGATTGCCTCAAAACCTCCAACTACGCAGCCTGCTGACAGTCCACCCCAGCCAACCACTTCCAGTGCAGAAAAGAATCTACTTGACTTTAGCCTGATTTCCCTTGAAGATGAGGGACTAGTGAAGGAGTGGCTGAATGGGAAACAAGGTGTCCAGGTACCATCACTGCAAACCAGGTTGCCTTATTTGCCACCTTTTCTGTGTAACTTAAAAACCCTCTCAAAGCTACTTCTGCAGAAAGCAGCTCTAGAACAGCAAGCGGCATGTCTTCTGCCTTCTGATGCCAGTCAGGATGAAGGCGCTGGGGTTGATTTGCACGCTATCAGAGAACTGGTTCAGCAGAAACTCGGCGATAACCCTGCTTACCTCCTACTAAAAGCCAGATTCCTAGCAGCTTTTACACTCCCAGCTGTACTAGCAACTCTCCCTCCTCCAAAAGTGACAACAACTCTGTCAGCCAGCAGGAAGCAATATGAAGAGAGTGATGAAGAGGAGTGGCAGAGCGAGAAGGAAGTGTCTGAGGAAGAGGAGAGTTGTGGGAATGAATTAACAGGTGTACGGCTGGATGGGACAGTTGGTGATGAGCCTGGAGACAAAGATGCTGATTTACTAAATCAGGTAAACAGAGGTGTTAGGGGCTAAAAGTAGAAAGTAACTGCCGGCTAAATATTGCTCCCACTGGAATCCAGGGTGAAATCCCCACTGTTCTTAAGTGTAGCAGAAATTTGGTCCTTTCGAATGAGCACAGTTTTGCAGCTGATAAAAGAAAAAGCTCTCTAGCTCAGCTGGGAGCCTGTGGTCCCCACATAGGATAAAAGCCTGTGGTTTATGTAGCATGTTAAACTTGATGTGATAGTTTCTAGAAATGGGTATCAAAGCTCCTTTCCTCTTACAGTTTATAATCTGCTCCACTAACTCCTGTATTTTTTAAATCGGGCCCTTGTTTTTCATTGTATGTGTCCTTTAAACCCCAGTAATATCAGGGGAATTACGTATGTTTGCCTAAAGTCAGTCTCTGATTTTTATTTTTTTTTTAAGCTAAATCCTTTACTGCTCAGCACTGTTTCTTACAGAACATGCCAGGAAGTTGTGTAGCTCAAACTTGCATTTCAATTCATTGTGGCTCCAAAATAAGCTAACAAAACAGTAGTGAATAAACAAAGTAAATGTCTGTTTGTACAGAAAGATGGCAAGCCTGCCTAAAAATCAGAGCTTTCCTATAGTAAAAGCCAGAAGTTATCTTTCTATGCTGGCTCTGACTTTTGGGTCAGGGCCAAGTTCAGCGTAGTTTAAATTGTGAGCAGTTGGTCCAGAAGTCAACAGCAATTCCTCACTGCCTGACAGTCTTATTGCCAACCTCTGTCCTGTCTCATCTTCACCAGGTTCCCTCCCATTCCCTTTATTAATGCTGCAGCCAAGTCGTTTTCCTGGTGCTTTTCAGTTAAAAGTTTGTGGTAGGGTGGTATATTTCTTGAGAAATCAAAAGTTTGTGTTGACCTGTGTTGTCTGGGGCATTGTCCGGCTCCAACAGTGAGAGCTAAAGCATCACTTATGGCCAGCATGCAACCTCTCTAATGAATGGTTGTGCCTGCAACATCAGTAATGAACGGTTGTGCCTAAAGAGAAGCTACAGCGGGAATTGCTCTAGTTTGGTAGCAGAAGCAGGAAGAAATGCCAGCGTTGGCTGAAGGTTTCACTCTGAAAACTTTGGGATGTTTTGTGCTTGCTGTGACATTGGTAATAGAGTATTGTTGTCCTATGATTAATTTTGAAGGAAGATTGTTTTGGAAATCCTCTGAACTCCCTAAAATAAAAAGATGGCTAACGGGGTTCTTTTGCAAGTATGCGAGCTCTCATGATGTTGATAGTCACTTCTGCTGATGTTGCAGGGCATGGGAGCTGAAGAGATTGCTGTACAATCTGCCTCGGACTCCTGCACTGAAGTGGCGGATGCCAGTGCTCCTCAAATCAGGAGAAGTGCTCGCTTCAGGAAAAGGAGGAGGATTTGAGAACGAAATGTGTTAGTAGCTACTTTGTGACTCTTGTATTTCTTGCCTGAGAACCAGAAATATGTTTGTCTGTGGTACAGCTTAGACTATGAATCATGACCCTAGGAGAGGACTAGAATTATCTTGACTTTTGTTCCCTTAGGACACAAGAGTTCTACAATCACCCATTAATCATAGACTAAAGCTAATACTTTGACTTTCAGGGGGAGGAAAAGTTGATGTCTGCATGCTAAAATTATATACAAAAGTCATGAAGTTCAAACATTTGGCAGCCTTTTAGTCCACGCTGCTGCCTACTGGTATTATACCTAATTGTTAGCACTCTACAGACTTGGCTGCTAAAATGAGACTAGTTTAATAATGGAGAGTTGTAATTTGTGGAACAGGAAAGCCTGGGCAGCTACTGCTGAAGAGAGGGTTTGGGTGTGTGAGTGCTAAACACTTGCAGCAGAAGACAAAGTAACTCCTCGCTGCAGGTTCCAGCGGGCTGGTGGTAAGGTGTCCTTTCTCTGGGCTGTCAGGCAATCCTCCGGATCTGGGCAGGTAGTGGCAGCTTTTTGGGTAGTCTGCCTTCTGTAGCCTGGCTCATGAGTCTTGAAGAATAGTATTAAAAGCTGGTGGGTACTTCATTGGAGTTTGTCTTTAATACTTCATCTGTGAACAGCTTTGTGGGGTTGCTTCCCCCCCGTATGGCTTCATTTTGCTATATGTATAACAGGACGGCTTCTATAGGGCACAAGTGTGTGACGTCTTAATATCTGTTGATGTCTTTGGTGAAAGAGACCAAATGAACTTGAACAGTGTTTGATTTGCTTGATTGTCACATAAGACTCTTGGGTTTTTTTTCTTTAAAGTTAGTTTTAGAAACTCCAAAATGGCGGCTTCCCTGTAAAAGTGCTGTGACTAATAGGAGCTGTTTGTGCTTTGTTACAGGAGTCTCTTGAATGAGGTCTGCCATCCTGCATGGCGGTAGGAGATACTCTTTGCACTATTGACTTTTAACACTTTGAACAAACTAGACGGACCTGGGGAAGAGAGGAAAATGGCTGGACTGGTTTTCCCATCACCTAACGAAGTCTGCATCTTTAGTTGCAAATAATGAAACAAAATGGCTGGAGGGAAGTCTTTCAGGCATAGAGCAATTCTCTTTCAAACTAGCACCTGCTGTAATGCCATGGGGGAAGATTGCTGGAGATCTGGGGAAACCTGCAGTGGTGGTTATTTATTTCCTTTTTGTGTTAGCCCCTATTTAAGTGAATGTTTATCCATGTTCAGAATATGTTGTTTATTGGGTGTCTTTTTTTAGTGCTGTGACAGTGGCTTTGCTTGACAGCTGACTGAATACTGCTGAATAAGCAGCAGATTAATTTTGTATCAAAATGAGCCTTGAGTATTTGTCGAAATACAGATGTTTTATTTTTCTCACTTTAAAATTACTGATGTCTTCTGTGTTTTTTTTTTTTCTTGGTAAACAGTGCTTTTAATAATGTGTGTATGGGTGTGATTGCTAATGAGAAAAATGAAGTTTGCAAGCTGCATGAAAACCGAGGGAGTGTCGAACATGAATATGCATGTGGCTAAAACTGCAGGATTTAATTAGGCTTGGATTCTTTCTTGATTCTTCCACAGCCTGCTTCATACAGCCATTTGCAAATAGCTCAACAAAAACTTGTTTTGTCATTCATGAAACAGCAATTTCTGTCTTAGAGAGGTGTAAGGCTAGCTGAGTCAAAGCTGATAAAATCTAGTGGGAAAAATGCTGCAGAAAAGTTTCATTCCACTGCACTGGGTAAGCTTCCTGGGAGCAGAGTGGTGAGTTTAGAGCACTGGGAGGTAGGTGCAACTCTTCCATGAGGGCCCTTTAGGCAGAACTGGGGTCACAGGACAGTGGGTATGGATGTTGCTGTAATTGGGTGTCAAGACATTATGGAGCAAAAGGACTGATTTTGAAATGGCTTTCCTCTTAGTGTACTCTATTTTCTGTAAGCCAGTGTAGATAACGTTTTCCCAAGAAATTCAGATGTGGCAGCAGCTTTGCCATACAGTTCTGTCTGCTGTTCACCACAGGGCTGTTACTGTGAGGCACTGGTAGCAAACGTGATCTGTGGTCTAAATGATTGTTGTACTTTGCAAATGCTGCTCAAGAGATGCCCTTGTAATCTTACTGCTTGTGGAAAAACTTGGTATTTTAAGAAGAAGCTTTAATCCTGAAAAAGAACAAACTGATCTGTTGCTATAGAACAAAAACTCCTGAGGCTAGATTGGTCAATTAGCAGGCATTCTGATTACCTTCAGCAAGGGCATAGCTAATAGAGGTACTGTATCTTTTTTTTTTTAGTGTAAAGCTAATTTAATGCCTAACAAGAAGCACAGGCTTAAAGAATCTCTGAGCATCTCTGCCCCACTCCTAATGATAACACAGAGAAACTCTCCAGAAACTTAGAAAGCAGAACAAAGGGTAGAGTGGGAAGCTAATGGGAAAATGTGTCATGCTGCCATGGTATCGGAGCGTGTGTGTTCTCAAGACTTTTTTAAAACAGACTGTTAGTGAGTTCTTGTTGCAGCTACAGTTCTAGGACTGTGGGAAGGTGGGGAGGCAGTCAAAGGTATGATGTTGATGCTTAACATCATCCCAATGCTGCTTGCTGTGTGGCTCCTTTAATGACTGTTAGAGCCGCAGCCTGTAATTCAGGAATCGTGGGTTATGTTCTTTGCTTTGCCAAGACTTGACTCCCTTTCCCTCAAAATACTGAGTTGTCATTATTATGCTTGAAGCTTAAGGGCACCCAAAATTAGAGGAATCATTACAGAAATCATCCTTTTCAGCTGAACTCTAAATGAAGAGAGAGTTCTTGCTGCTACCTGCTTTCCTGTAGAAAGATGTTAATAACTGAAAGGCCATTTGAAGACCACCTTCTAACTCTGTGGCTTGTTTTGTCCCCTGAAATCAGCTGGACAGACCTATGCCTGTGACCTTCACTCTTTTTAGTCTTTCTGACCACTACACAAACTTTCTGGACCCTAGCTGGTACTTTGTGGTACAGATTGGAGAAGAAAACCAGAATGAGTCTAAAACCACTGCATATGTAATGCTGCTGACTTGCAATGTGACTAGCAGTTTTCTCCTCCCCCTATCACCCATTCTGGCTTCCCCTTTTTTAATCTCTTTTTTTTTTTTTTTTTCCTTTCCTGTCTCAAAGTATAGCTGAGTAGTTTCCCCTTTTTCTTTTTTTCTGAAACCAGTTTTGCTCCTGGAATGATCTTTGCTCTAGCCAGAATATAAAGGGAGGCTGCATCCAAGACAAGTTTTCTCAGAGGCAGGACACAGACAAGTATTGCTAGACCAGGAGAGGAAACAAGGAGACTTTTGACTGCACAGGCTCAGGTTGGTCCATGTAATGCAGAATGGTTTATATTAAGAGGGAAATTTTTAATTTTTTTCATATATATTTTACAGCTCTGAAGTAAGGCTGTGGTGTTTATCTACAGGGGAATGCATTTCTTGTAATCTGCTGGGGCTGCTTTGATGTCAGGAAGAGCAGAGTATTTTTCTCCATGATAAGTAATGACTAGTTCTGTCAGTCCAGCTTGTTAAGGTTAGCTAACAATGTAATGTGTAACAACTATGTGCTGAAGATGTTTGGAGTCTTTGTGCTGGAGTGGAAAAACAGTGAAGGTTTGAGATGGCCTGGAAGAGAGATGCAATAAGATGTGTGTGAAATCCCAGACCTTCTGTTACTGCTGATGGTCAGAACTCTGTTCCACCCTCCTGCCCTCAAAGATGACGACTAAAAATATGAATACTAAAGTTTCAGCCTTCCTGAGCCACTGGAAATGACAATGGCTACTGCAGTCAGCTCATGCATGTGATATAAACAGAGTAATAAAATGACTGGGATTTCAGAAGGTACTTGTTATGGAACAGTCTGACCACAAAGGGGCAAAGAAATAAAAATAATGCCAGCTTCTTATTCGAAAGGCAAAGAAGCCTGAGTATAGAAGTGTTGGGTTTTCTGCATCTCTTTACCGGCACACTCCCAGGCTGAGAAGTAGTGTTTTTTCCACCCCTGTGGTTAATAGCAGGCTCTTGTTGGGAAGCAGGTAACTAGTAACCTCAGAGTACAGCTGCTGCGGGGGAACACTGCAGCGAGCTCCTACAAAATGCATACACAGAAGCATTCCTCATCACTGGGAATGCTTCCATGGCCTCTCAGTGTGGTGGTGTGTTGGTCACGCTGGTGGTGTTTGTGAGTGTAAATTGCTAAACCTGCTCAGGTGGAATCTGAGGTAGGTGTGAGAGGCTGCTGACCTCATGGCTTCTGGTGCATGATTTGCACCTCTGTGTTTGCAGGGAAAGTCGTACACAGCTGTGTGTTCCCCTTCCCTGCACGTAAAGTACAGCATGCAGAAAAACAGCTTTTGTATGATTACAGCTGAACGCAGTTAAGGCTATTGCTGTTGGAGGTTTTCACAGAGCCTTTTGTGGTGGTAGATTTAGTGACTGTGTGGTCAGACAAAATGCAGGGATCTCAAATGCTGGGAGATAGAGAAGGAAGAGTGTGAACTGTTTGTAAAGCAGATGCAACAGCTAATTTGGAGAGCTTTAAAGATGCTTGCACTTCTTCAGAGGATGCGTAGTTTCAAATCAGAAAGTTGCAATTTGTCATCAACTTATCCTGTGTTGTGTTCCACCCTTTTTGTATTGTTCATGGGGGATTAAAGATTTAGTTCTAATCATAGCTGAGGATCTGGAGAACCCATGGTGGAAGTCAGTGAGATCTGACAGCGCTTTGGGTACGTTGTTGGGAATCTAAAGTTAGTTGTATTTTCCTCTGTTCATGGAGCTCTCTCTGACTTGCCTATCACCAGTGGACCTGTTGCTAAATAGTTTCACTTTACTCATGTAGTGACATCTGGGAGATGCTCAGCTGGTTGGAGGGAGATCATCAAGCTTTGGTGACTTTTGTTTTCTCAGAATTTCACACTAGCTCTCCTTCATATGTGTGTCAGCAGCATTGGCGCTAGCCTCGCAGCTGCTGGTATCTCCTATCTGGTACCACAGTGTTCTTTCAGGTGTGACTTAGTGTATCACTGTGTTCTGCAGGTGATTTGGAAGCACTGAGTTAAAGACCACATGGGAGATGTGTTCCTGTATCTCAAAGACACTTTTGCATTCTCAGTCTGTTAACATACTTGGTTTCACCACCACCCCACTACTCTAGGAGGTTTAGAGTCTGCTTGTTTGTTTTCTGGTTTTGTTTTTTCAAGACAGGACAACACTGCTGACTAATACTTCAACATGTTGGAAGAAGATAGTGATGAAACATGTTGGAATAACCTGGAGAGCTTCCGGGTGAAGCTGATCTCTGTGATAGATCCTTCCCGTATAACACCCTATCTTCGCCAGTGCAAAGTGATCAGCCATGATGATGAGGAACAAGTTCTTAACGACCCCAGCCTGGTCATGCGTAAACGGAAGGCAGGTGGGTTACATGCAGCCTTCAGCTCTGAGTATGCTCCTGTGCTCTGTCAGCTCTTGGGAGTGGATTGGAGCAGAGTGCTAATGGACTGGGCCTGAAGGAACGCACCGCTTCTAGGTTCTGCCTATGTTTAGACTCAAGTGTTGTAGGTGTTGCTATGCAGCCCCTTTCCCCAGCACATCATTGTGGGGAGAGGAGGAATGGAGATGGCTCTGTCGGTGCGTTCTGAAGCTCTGTAAGGGTGACAGGAGCACAGAGGGTGTGCGGCCTTCTGGTGATCTCTAGATTAGCATAAGGAAGGGAGTTGCTTTGGTTTGACCCACAAGGTTGTTCTTGTGTAACAATTTTGCAGGGGGATATTTCCAAGATTAATTCAGCAGATGTCCTTTGTTCCTGTCTTCTGGTGTTTGAGGGAACACTGGCAATACATTAAGTAAATTCATGACTGTTCTATACAGTTCTGTTCCTGTTTCAACCAGAGAGAATGACAGAATTCATTATGCTATTAGTACATCTTTTGGATTGGATTAACTCTTTTGATAAATTACTGACAGTCATTGGGAAAAAAAAAAAAAATTTTCCGCTGTTTTCCAGACTGGGAAACTGTAGAACACAGAAAAGAAGCCCTGTGGGCTTGATTTGGCACAGAGTATTTCTGGACAAAGTAGGGAACTGAGCTCAAAGTCTTTTTAGTCCAGGCTCTCTTAGGCTTGTCCCTGCTACCTTTCTAGTTATGTGCAGTGCTCTTACACTAGTGGCCCTTTTTTCCCACATTTGCCTCTGGTATTTGGAAGTGGAGCCTTGAGCTGCAGAAACTGTTGTGGTGCTTTGTTTTAGCTTACTTTTTCTGTAATTATCAGCAGGATAACAAAGCTATCTTCTGAAATCTGCTTTTTGCACCTACTATAGTAGGAGCTAGATACAAAGGCCAAGTTTTAATTGTTCCTTCACAGTTAAAATACTTTTGTATAGTTACAGGGTGATTAGCTTAGGATTGGCTGGGGGATTTGATCCTAGGGACTTTAATCTGCATGTGGAGAAAGTGGAGCAATTTTTTGTTGTGTTAGCTATAAGTAAAGAGATAAAAGCAGCAACAGGATATTCTATTCATTTATTTATTTCAGGTGTTCTTCTGGACATTCTTCAGCGAACAGGACACAAGGGCTTCGAGGCATTTATGGAGAGTCTTGAGCTTTATTATCCACAACTGTATAAGAAAATAACTGGCAAGGAGCCCAGCAGGGTTTTCTCTATGATTATAGGTAATGTTTGAGTTCAGGGAAAAAACAGCTCTTCGTTTGGCGTTGCTGTGCAAATTAAGGGGGTATCACCTCTGCTTTTGCTTCTCCCCAGCTTTGATCAGCAGAGTCAGGCGTGTTCCCTGGCTTGCTCCCTGTGCACTTCGGAAAGGTTCTGGCATCACAGGCTGGACCTGGGAGGGTGGAGGAGGAAGTAGAAGGATCAATTCTTCCTTCTGCCTGTTCTGTCAGTGACACTGTGGTGTAGAAAGGCACAGAGCAGGGGGAAGCAGCAGGGATAACTTGATCACACATGTCTTCAGGGTTTGCATGCTTGTGCATGGCATGTGACGATCCCGAGGGGCAGTGGTAAGTGGGTGGGAACCTGTGCTGTATGTGTCCGGGGAGCAGACAGGACAGCGGTGGCTGATCCCTGCCCACTGAACAGACACCGCTGGGGAATCTGGCCTGAGCCAGCTCCTGATGAATGAGATCATGAAGCTGCAGAGCACCGTGCAGGAGGAGCGGCAGAAGGCCCAGGAGCTCACCATGTGGCTGCACACCAAAGAGGACACGATCAAAGAGATGTGGGTGAGGGACAGCCTGCTCCGCAAGCACCAAGAGCGGGCACAGAAGATGAAGGAGGAGAGGGACAGCCTGAGCAAGGAGCTGCGGAAGTGCAAGGATGAGAACTACAACCTGGCAATGAGCTATGCCAAACAGAGCGAGGAGAAGAGCGCTGCCCTCATGAAGAACCGGGACCTAATCCTAGAGGTCAGTCGCTCTTTTCTCAAGCTTCCTCCTTCTTACCTGATCCTGGAAGGCTGTGCTGTGCCCCAGACTTGTCTTTGCCCAGGATGGCCTGGACCAGTCCAGCATGAGGTTTTGCTCATGTTCTCTAGCAGGTGGCACGTCTTGGTGGTCCCTAGCTCAGCCCATGTATTACAAGTTGTGCTGTGAAGAATTAACAGTCTGCCCCTCATTCAAGACTAGGCCTTCTCACAAGAGCAGTATAGGAGCAACATGTTGTATCCATTTAGCACGCAGGCAGGACTCTGGTCCCCAGAGCACCAAACATCCTGAGGAGAACAAAGCTGGGGAGAAATTTGCCCCATGTTTGTCTGAGGATGGGAGAGAGAACAGCTTTTTCAGGCCAGAGTCTTCTCCTTGTTACTGATGAGCTCTGAACCTTCTTGTAGATCGATCACTTGAAGCACAGCCTCATGAAGGCTGAGGATGACTGCAAACTGGAGCGTAAACACACGATGAAACTGAAGCATGCCATAGAGCAGCGCCCAAGCCATGAGGTGATGTGGGAGATCCAGCAGGAGAAGGAGTTGCTCCTGGCCAAGAATCAGGAGCTGGAGAACACTCTCCAGGTTGGTAGGGGTGGCTGAATATGGACTCCTGAGAAGCGATTGTAGCAGCCAGGACAGCAGGGAGAAAGCTGATATGGAGTTTGATGGTTGCTGTATCTCACTTTTTTCTTTGTCCAGCAGGTTGCCAGGGAACAGAATTTAGAGAAGAGCCTCTCCAGGGAGACCCTGGAGAATGACTGTAGCCAGATACTAGAAGAACGCCGGGAGCTGATGAACACCATTTACAGCCTTCGCAAGGAGCTGCGGCAAGCTGAGGTCCTCCAAGACAAAGTATGTGATGCAGTGCAAATTTCTTCTGAGGGTCTGTGGGTAAGAGGCAGATGAAGCACCTGCAATGTCTTGCCTGTGGAGCAGAGGAGCTGCTCAGCAACAATCCTTGCTGCTCCTACTCTAATGTCTGTGTTTTAGCGTGCCTTTTTTCAACAAACTATTATTTTAGCATTCTGTGTCTGTGGCGTTAACTGTTACCTGTTAATGCCTGTGTTAATTAGCAGTCCCTGCCTCATCCTGGAGGGTAATGGGAGCTTTTATCACGACTGACAGCTCAGGTACACGTAAATCCATCACGTTAGCAGTCGTCCTAGTCATGTTGACCAACCTTCTGATCAGCCTTGCTCCAGCTGGACAGCCTGCCTGAACTCCAATGTTGTGCGGAGGTCTGGCCATAGCAATCTGTGGCATGGAGCAGAAGCGGTGAGAGTCTGGCTCAGGCTCTGCCCACAAGCAGGGTGCTTTTGACCTTGTCTCAACAGTATGCAGAGGAAAAAGAGATGCTTGAACTACAGTGCACGTCTCTGAGGAAGGACTCCCAGATGTATAAAAAACGGATTGAAGCTGTCTTGCAGCAGATGGAGGAAGTGGCTGCAGAAAGAGACCAGGTGATAAAACATTCTTCTTGGAGCTGCTGCTAAGCCCTGCTTTGCTGCCTGAAATGGGCGGATCTGTAACCCTGAATGTACTGTTGTGTGACATGCTGTGACGTGTTGTCCCTTACGCCAGGCACTCCTGACCCGCGAACAGTTCTATGCGCAGTATTCCAAGAACCTGGTTGAGAGGGATGCTTACCGCAAGCAGATTCGGGAGCTGGGCGAGCGATGTGATGAAATGCAACTGCAGCTTTTCCAGAAGGAGAGTCAGTTACTGGCTACTGAAGCCAAGCTGAAAAGGTTGCAACTGGAGCTCCCCACACCAGTACGTCTGTGGGGTTGTGTGACGGGTTGGGAAGCCGAGTTCAGGGCCAGAGTGTGGCCCTTCTGAAGCCTTTGCACCTAATCAGTCCGAGTTCAGCAGGCAGCGGCCAGCTGCCTGGGTACCCGTGTCCATGGAAATGCTGAGTTCAGAAAAATGAAAGAGGTGGTGGTTCCTTTTACCTCACCCTGGTTCCAGATATGGATAAGCTGGACTGATGCAAGCTGAGGCCTTCTGAGTTTGTGTTTGGAGCGTGTCCAAAGATGATGAGGGGATCCTCAGCCACTAAAGAGTGAACTCTATTTAGAGACTGCGTATGAGCCATTTCGATGAAATTGGGAGCAGGGCGTAAGGGTGCTAAAGTTTCTGAAACTAAATTAGATATACAGGGACTGTTAATTAGTGTGGTATCTTGTGTACTTTCTCCAAGTGGTCAGACAGGAGTGTAGGAGGGAGGAAGTCCTCACTTCTCTATTTTCTGGAGCTTTCAGTCTCCTGTATTTTCCCTTCCTGCCACTTCCTTGCTTATGAGGAATGATTAATTCATACTGCTTTTATTTCAGACCTCTGACCTGGATGATACCTCCTCCAGAGATTCCCAGGAAGTGAGTAGGGTGCCTCGTTTACCTTTTACTTTCTTCTGGGATGGTTTTGAATTTCTCACTTGTGCTCATTTCCCTAAGTAACAGCAGTTTTCAATCCATGGCTCAGGCTCATTGCAGTGATACCCAAAAGTTACAGAGGCAGCAAAACAGACCAGTGACAGAATCTCCCCATGTTCTGAGATTTCCAAGTGTAGGACACAGTTATGGTGTTAGCCAGCAACATTTATTGAGTCTAAGCAAATGGGGGGAAATGAATTATCCTGAGTTGCTTCTAATTGTCTCTCTTGAGAGAAAAGGCAAAAATAAGTCTTACTTTGGGGACATCTGTAATAAAGAGTTTTCTTTTAGTTTGTAACTTCAGTGTGGAAGTGATTGTTACATTGTAGGCCACAAGTATAAATGAGGCCAAAGGAACTGGATATATTCAGGGAGGATAAATCCTTGAGTAGATCCATAACTTCTGGCTCAGAAAGTCTCCTGTTTTGCTGACAGCAAGATGCACTAGGGAAAGGTTGGTTCTACGCATGTCCTGTTTCTTATATTCCTCCGTCTGTCCCTAGCTACTCTGTGACAGAATTAGGGGCAGTTCTCATGTTCTTGCTTTGTTTCTGTCCTATAGCTTACTCTTCATGGTCATCTAGATGAAGATACACAAACGACTAAAAGTAAGGCTTTTCTTGGGAAAATGTAGAGTAGAACTGAGAGGATGGTCCAGTGTTTCAGAGGGACAGAAGACATTCCTGGGGTTTATTTTTAATTAAGAACAGGTATTCTGACTGGGGACTCAGTTTGAGAGAGATGCTTCTCAGTGGGGTGTGCTTGGCACTCTGAGTAAGACCTCCTTGAGATGACTCGGAATAGGTACCCATAAATCAAGGCATTCTGCCATACCACCATCTGCCTTACCTATAAAAAGGAGAACACGTCCCAAGATGCTGGCAACAGCGAATGCTTGTAAAGCTATTTTTTGAGAGAAAAAACTCCACAGGCTGTTTTTTTACTATGTGGTCTCTTGAAAGGGTCTTTCAGATAGCTGTATGACCTGGGAAAAGTGGTATCATTGGACCATCCTGGGACCTCAAGTCTTTTTTTTTTTTTTTT
>VXBL01002760.1:446846-503525 GCA_013400195.1 Aramus guarauna | reverse complement strand
TTTTTTTTTTTTTTTATTTGAGGTAATCTGTCTACTGAATTTGTGCAGGAAAAATCACCTGGTGCCTTTGAGAAATAGCTCCTGGGTGCCTTTTTCCCTCCCTCCTCTTGCATTTGTGGCAGAGCTGAGAAAGAACAAACATCCTTCCACTTCAGCTGGACCATGTGGCTTTCTCCAGGGATTTTTTTCCTCCCCTCTTCCCTTTTATGTTGCAAGCTATTTTCACAAAAGCAGAACCATGTAGTTAACGCTGTCACTAGTTCTGTTTCTGTGGGATCCCCAGTGGAAATGACTCAGCAGTGTGGAAAGGAATTGATAGACTCCTCTAAGAATTTGAAAATCTCTTTCAAACCATGTTGAGAAAGGAAGGAAACTAGCACAGTAGAAGAAATTTTCTATTTTGATCTCCTGAAAGATCTAAATGATCTTTTCATTCATTGAGATGGGAGATTTTTCACAAAAGCTAAACAACACTGATCCAAAAAGCTGTTAGGCAACAGGGACAAATTATGGTTAAAATAATGATTAACATGATTTCTTGTGGTGACCTCTAACATGATATTTTTTTTTTTTTTTTTTTTAATGTTGCTAAGCAGAGGTGCTGCTTTGCAGAGGTTCATTTTGCTCCTGCATAAGCAGAAATTAGAAAGCTGCTGTCTCTTCCTGAACCTGATGGGGAACTCCATCACCCTAATGAAGATTCAGTGTTCACGTAAAATGAGAAGTGACTCGTGCATTGATCACAGGACAGAATCCTGAATGTTTTGAGACTTGGTTTCAGTTCTGCTGTTGATTCTGTGTAGTGCTGGGCAGCAGTTACATTGCAGCTGTTGCTGTTTGGTGAACTGGTGGAGGGAGAAGTTACTTCGCAATGGCAACTATGACTAAAGCTGGGATTTTTTTCCTTCTTGTAGAAGACTGCCTTGAAGGACAAAACCAGCAATTTAGCACTCGAGAGAGCAGCCTGCCTCCAAAGTCACCAAGTGTAAGAGAATCTTTGTGGGCTCTTCTTTACTATGACTGGGGTTTGTGATCTTTAATGTTTTTGTTAATGATGGATTTACTACCAGGTTTGAGAAGCATGTAAGCAGCAACTGCTTTTCCAAAATCTGAGCACTTTATGCAAAATTCACCCTCCGAAGAGGGTGGGCTCTGAACTGCAGAACAATTATGGTGGTTATTTCTCCATCTGTGCCTAGAAATTTCTTCTAACTACTCTCTGGCCTTCATCTCTGGGAATGGATGTTTTCCAGTTTAATTGTCTGCAGTATTACTGTTGGTACAGGAAACAGAATCCCAAATTTACAAACAGGAGAGAATAAAGATAGTAAAACTATGTGAAACAGATGTATGACCATCCTGCACACACAATAGTGGACAACCCAGAAATGAACATGTTGTACTTCATTCTGCAGCCCAAGCAGATGCAGGAAGCTAGCTGTATGCAGCAGACTTTCCTGGAGGAGGGTTTTGGTAGTGAACATTTGAAGGCATAAGCTTCCATTTTTTTTCTCCTTCTTTTATATGTAAAATGATTCATTGCACAAACAAGTTGGAGAGGAGAAATGACCAGGCTTATTTGGGTGGTGTGCAGCCTTTTACCCTGCAGAGGCCAGATGCGGTACATCAGCCACCTTTGCAGAGCAGGTTTGCACTACCTGGTGCTGACATTTATCTGATCTTCACAGGAATCCAGTACATACTTGTTTTGATTTTTTTTTTCCAGTTCAAGGAGTGTAGCTTAGCCAACGAGGAACTGGCAGAAAAGGAGCGGAAGAGGATGAAGGACTGCTTTGAGCGTTACCGAAGGTCTGGACTTTAGTAAGCAGGACTAATTTAGACATATCTGTGTGACTTAACTGATTAGCTACTTGTATTTCCTCTTTCCTGTCCAGTCCGTGTCCCAGGCTTGATTCATGGAGGGCATAAGTTCATTACAGATCTTATTCTCAGAGTCTCATGGTTCTAGCTGAACTGGTTGAGACTCCTGCCTTAGTACCAGAGGTAGCCGAGGTAGCAATGATCACATCTGCTCCGGACCATGCAGGTGGTTCCGCAGCAGGGAGTTGGAAGGTGCTCCAAAGAATTGCTAGTTTATTAAATTTGATAGATTTCTCCCATGCAAGTGAAATCCGTCTGACATACTGCTGACATTCAAGACCAAGTTCCCATGACTGAATGGGACAGGTTTCCACCCTCTGTCCTCTTCAAACGCTCTTGTTTGAAGGCCTGTTCTCCAAATGTCCGGTGTCTTCACTGGTCACTGCCTTTATGGAGCATTAGACCGATGACAACCTTGTACAAGAGGGATCTCTGTTCTAGCATTAGGTAGAAGTGCTCCTTATGGCACTGTAAAGGATTCCTCTAATAAAAATAGCGCTGTCAGCAGTCTAAGAAAGGCCTTTGGGCAGGATTTCTTGGCATCTTCAACTGAATGTTGACAATACAGTACAGGAAATAGAAGAATGTCTTCATCAATTTTGGCGAGTTCCCTTTACCCTGTGCTTGCTACCAGTCACAGCTTTATCTTGGGTGTGCGAGCTCATTAAACACTAAGTGGATTGATACATCTTGAACCTCCCCAGTCAACTCCCCAAAGCATTTAAATGCCATTTCTTTGCAGAAAACATCTAAAAATGAAACATCTAGTCTTGTTTTCAGAAAAAGAGCATTGCGCAGGGCACCGAAGGACCGGCGGCACCACGAGGCCGACTGGGAGAACACCACCGGCAGCGACAACACCGACACCGAAGGCTCCTGAGAGCGAAACGCCAGCCTGGGCCCTCCGTACTATTTATCTCTCACTGGACTATTTGGATTTTAAACCCCTCTGACGCACTTTTGTGAGAAGTTGATGTTTGTAACGGGACAGCGTTTTTTTAGCTCTGCTGTCCCCCTGTCCATCTCCCTCTCAGAACTGCAGTGCTGTGACAGGGGTGCGCTGCACAAATAAAATAAATTACATATTTGCGGCCCCAAGCTGTGTGCGCCGCGCTGGCTGGGCCCCAGGCCGGGGCTGAGCTGCTCTTTAATTGCAGGCGGGTCCTTGGGGCGCTGCCCCTGCGGCCGAGGGAGGCCGGGGAGGCCCCGCTCCTGGAGGAGCCTCTGGGGCCGCGCAGGGAGGCGGCTGCCGGTGCCGCGGACCCAAGGGCCGGTGCTGCCGCTCGCTTCCCGGCCGGAGCCACCTCCCGCGGCGGGGCCGGCCTCTGCCCGCACCCGACATGGCCGCCGCCGCCTCAGCGTCCGCCCCTTCCGTGCGCCTGCGCCAGCGCCATGCAGCGCGCGGCGCGNGGGGGCGGCGGGTGGGCCTCGGCGGGGTCCGGTCTGTGGAGAGCGTCAGTACAAAGCGGCACGGCATCGTGAGGCGATCAGGCCGCCCTGCAATAGTTAGGGATGAGGGAGGGGGAGAGAAACCTCTTAGGTAAATAAAATGTTTTTGTCTTAAAAGTTCCAGAAACTGGAGTTATTGTGGTTATAAAATCCATTTTGTTTGCTTTGTAGGTCTGCCAGACCCGGTCAGCAAAAACGATTTCCAAGTTAGCCTACCATAACGGGGTGGTGATAGTGAAGTGTCCCGGCTGCGGGAATCACCACGTCATGGCCGATAACCTGGGCTGGTTTTCAGATCTGCAAGGCAAGAGGTAGGTGTGCCAGCAGCACTGCCGAGTTGTAACCGCATCCTCCGGAGCTGATACGTTACTTCTTTCATGTTTTTAAAATGGGGCTCAGAGAAAACTGAAGTTTTTGTGGGTATAATTCTCTTTCATCTAGTTTCTTAAAGCATACAAACTGAGTTTTATAACCTCCTGTAACTTGATTATCGCTACCTAGGATCCAAATAAATGGTGTAAAGCTGCAACAGAAGCTGTGTGGTACCCAGGCATCCTTGGTGCCAGTAGGTGAATTACTGCGTGTGGAGTTCTGTTCTCCCTCAGGCTTTATCAGATTTCCCTGGCTAAGCTTTACAAACATGTAGGTCTATCTGCTGCTGAATTTCAATGATTTGTATCTCCCTGGGATACCTGTAAAAGTTTCTGTTTAGCTCTAAGTGCTAAATTACTGATCCTATTGGATGAAAATAGTTCCCGAAGGTTTGGGTGGTTTTATCTGCTTCCCAAACTCTTTATGGAGAAACACCATGCTCACGTGTGATTCAGTGCGTAACGTTAATCCTGAGAGCAAAGCATGAGAGAGCGAGCCTGCACTTGACTTAGGTCCAACCTTTGCTGTGGTGTCACTGTTGGTTTTCAAATCGCTGTTAAGGAATATCGAGGAAATCCTGGCAGCCAAAGGGGAGAAGGTGAGACGCGTGGCTGGTGAGGAAGCCTTGGAATTGCTGCTGGAAAGCTCGGCAGATACCGGGTCTCAAGGTCAGCTCACGGAGGGAGAAAGCGGGGAAGCCCCCCCAGAGACTGGCGGCAAGGGACAGACCTGACAAATGGGATTTGTGTCATTCTGCTGGTGGCAAGAGACTATTAACCTTTGTTCCCTGATTTCGATGGGAAGTTTCTGCGTTTAAAATAAACTCGGGCATTGGTCTTTCTCTGGTGTGTTTCTTTGTCTTGCGTAGCTTTGCCTTTGCTCAAGCTCATGTTTTTAGAGATAGAACGTGGATATTTTTCCTGGTACTTGTTTTGGTGACTTCTAGGCAAGTCTCTGTGCTTCAGCAGTGTCCGGAGCCCTGCTTTGTTCTCCACTGAGAAGGGAGCAGTAATTCTTGGTCCGTGTGCTTTGGCCTAGGAGGTGCAGCTGTAGCTGGAGGCTTTAGATCTGTGCCTGGCCCAGGTGGAGCCCGGCAGCAGCTGGTTGCAGAGCTGGTGGAGGTGTGTCCCACGGCAGAGCAGCTGCAGCTGAGCAGAAGAGGCAGTTGACACCTGAGGAGCCGGGCCGTGACCCCCTGTGAGTTTGCAAAGCCAAAGGACTCCACAGGAGGGTCAGATCACTCGCTCTTGCTGCAGTCATGTGCTGCTTTTTTTTTTTCTTCCCCACCCCGCCCCTTGCCATCTGCCAGAGTTTCGCTTCCATGCCCCTGGCGTCAGGGCTGAAAGTCTGATGTATGTGTGGGTTACGGCATGAGCTGCCCTGTGGGAACGTCAGCCCCCACACTCGGCAATCCCGCTCGGGACAATGGGGTTATGCAACTTCCTTGCTGGTGAGGGGGAGGATGGGTGTGAAGGCAAAATTGTTTGTGAAGCTTGTTGGAGATCAGTAGAGTACCTAGAAAGCTGTCTTAGAGTTACTTGACAGATACTGAGGTGCTTATTAATGCTATTGCTGCATGCTAAGTTCAATTAGAAGAAAAAAAAATAATAATTTAATAAATGAAAAAATGTAGGTGTTTACCAGCATATAACACTCAGGTAGCGATGAATCAGGCAGTGAGGTGATCATATTGCACTTTGTTAGGGCTTACTTCCTCTGCCTGCATGAAAGTTTAACTTCTCTCAAGGTCCATTAGTGTGAACTACAGTGAATTATCTGCTTTCTTGCTGTTTGAAACTTGCAATCAAAGAATAATTCAGGTTGGAAGAGACCTCTGGGGGTTCAGAGGAGGACGCTCAGGGTTTTGTCTTGAGTATCTCTGCGGATGGAGGTCCCACAACCTCTTTGGACCCCTGTTCTGGTATTTGACCAATCCCATAGTGAAAAGAACCCAACACCTAACTGACATTTCCTGTATTTCAGTTGCACCCGTTGCCTTCTTTCCACACACTGTGCACTTTTGAGTGGAGCCTGCCTCTGTTCTCTACACCCTCTTATTGTCAAGTTATAGAAGGCAGTAAAATCCCTCTTAGCCTTTGTGTCTCCAGGCTGAACAAACCCAGTTCTTTCAGCCAAGCTTTCAAAGTGCTCGTGGTCCCTAATCGGCCAAGTATTCAGTGAGGGCATTGCATGTATTGATGAGTATTAACGAGTTTACTTCATTCATCTGAAGTGTTCATAGTCATTTTATACATGTTGCATTATAAGCATGTCTGACAGCCCCAGGAAAGCAGTCACATTTTCCTGTTGGTATGTAAGTTCAGAGTGATGAAACAGCATTGAGGGACAGGAACTTCATCCGGCTTGTGCGTGTACAGATCCTAGTGAAATACAGCGCTCTCTGAAACAACGAGATGCTGGAGTGATCCATGTGTTTGTCAGAAAGAGGAGTCTTGCATCTTGGAACACTGCTGTGTGCTCACCCTGTTGAGAGTTGCTGGCACGTATTAGCGCTCTGCTGGAAGAGTGGTTATTTTATTACCTTTTACCTGAAAATCAGCATTCTGCTTCCATTGTGCTAATGCCTTTGATGGGGTGGAACAGAGCAGCTGTTGCAGGATGTGCGTTGCCTTGGAAACACTTGATTCACAACCTGACTTTTTTATGCTGTTTTTCTTACCTTTCTTACCCGTTACTGTGCCCCAGCTACAGAAAGGCGGTGCTAGTTTTTGCTGCATCACCGTAAAAGTTGTAGCAAAGTCTGCCTGTGTTGGATGTTACTAGATTTTAGTGTTTCCTCAGTCCGGCGTCCTCCGGCACTAGGTGCTGTCTGGAGGCAGGACAGAGCGCTGGCTGAGACTGCAGTACTGCAGCAGTGCAGCGAAGTGGTGCTTCTCATGACAAAACGTTCTGGGGCTTTTAGCTGCAGGGGAGGGGGAGGGTCGCAGTTACGTGAATGCATTTGCATATAATACTGAAGGTTTTGCTGCTAATAGATTGCAGGTAAAAAAGGAATTTTGTGCTCTCTTTTGAAGCAGGTTTTTCTGAAAAATGTTATGTCACGGGGACATGTGTCTGTTATTGAAAGAGGACACAGGTGAGCACACTGTGGCTAGGAGGAGCCCAGCAGACCTTGCTTTAGCCAAAGACGAGGGAGCGGGTAGACGAGAAGTAGCCTTTATCCTCAACTGGAGGAGATGGAGGAGTCTGCCAAGATGGGAAAAAAGTGACACAAAGGCCGGGCACAGCAGAGCAGAGGAAAGCGAGTGAAGGTGCAGCCAACCAGGGTAAGTCTTTGCGGCACAGAGGAGAGGTGATGATTTCAAGGAGCATTTACAGGATGGGCGGCAAACATAAAGCTGTTTGCACATTCCTTGAAGCATTTCACTGTGGCTGTTAAGGGAGGGGTTCTCATCCTGAATCCTGTGCCACAAGGGCTTTTCTGCAAAATGGCAAATACTTTGCCTCTTCTTTTCTGCCACTTTGAACAAATCCTCCTTTTGTGTGCAGCCAAATTCCCGTTAATCCAGCCCGTGTGGTACCAGGTTACTGGTGTTCTGTCCCTTGCTCAGCAGGAAGGCAGTGGTGTTCGCTGAAGCTGCTTCTGGTGGGGCTGGGAAGCGAGTGGTGATGGCACCTGCTGATGGGAGGCCTTTGTGCAGCCCCAAGAGGGGGACTTGAGGGTGCAGAGGCTCATTTTCTGGGGCTACCAGACATAACCCCCTGCTGCTTTTTGCTACCAGTCTGCATGAATGTGTTGCGTGCGATGCATGGGACTGTGCCTCCTGCTGCCTTACGTGGAGATGGCAGTTCTAAACCCTGCCACGCCTGGGGCTGTGGCGGACGGGAGCCACGCGGGAGCCTCTCCAGGGGATTTGCCTGCCTCACTGAAGCGGCGACTGGGCAGGTATGTTTCTTTTCCTGCAGCATCAGCGCAGGCAGTGAGGAGGGGCTGTGAAATGAATCACTGCTTATTTGTCCTGCTTGCACAGGGTCTAACATAGGTGGGTTCTGGGCTGCCAGGTCCCACAGTAGTGTCAGCAGAGAGGCACAGTGAGGGTAAGCGAGCCCTCTGCCCCAACCCTGCGTGTGTGTGTTTGCGCTGTGTCCCTGGGTTGGGATAGTCAGTGTGGGGATGGCCCTGCCTTAATGCAAATCTGTGCAGGAATTCACTCAGCCCACAGCTGTGTCCTCAGCTAGCGGGCTTCTAGGAGATTGCTCTGGGGACCTGCCGAAAGCTGCGTAGCTCCAGGCTGAAATTTACAGTGCCTGGGTGCTCAGGGCCAGCGATTCCCTTCCTGCAGGCTGCATGCCTTTCCAGCCAAATGAAGATGAATGATGGCTGGAGCAGTAACAGCACGAGGCTCTGGGGAGGGGTGAGGTAAGTGTCAAGACTCAGCCCTGACATGACTTGGCAGATGAGCAATACAATAATCCCCGTGGGCCTGACATCAGCCCTGGCTCACAAGTGCCTCTCAGGGCACGTGTGCAGCTGAGCAGGAGAGATCAGTATCTTGTGTTTCTGCTGGATTTTAGAGGTCCTCTTCACCTCCAGCCCTGCAGTGGGGACAGCACCCTGCGCTGCAGTAACTCGCACTTTATACCTGCTGCAGCAGCGCTCTGCAATCCAAAGCCAAACAGCAAGTCGCTCAGCGTTAGCACTGCACAGGCCCCAGCAATCCCCTGTCTGCCCGGCGGGTGTCAGCACCCGAGAGCTTTTCCCTAGTGGGACCGAGTGCTGCTGGCCAGGGTGGCTTGGCAGAGCGGGAGAGGGAAGGGCTGGCCTTGGCCGTGGGCACGCTGTGTCTGCTGCGCAGCAACCACTGCAGGCTGTGAGCTACTCTGGCAAATCAGTTGAAGCCATTGCCTCTCTCTTTCTGTTTCATAGGTGCTCTGAGCGAGAACATTTACTGGAGAGCATGTACTCCTTTCCCCAGCTGCTAAGGACAGGGAGAGACCACAGGTGAGACCCTACCACCTACTCACAGGGATTTCACCTGTCCCTGGGAATCTAAACTGCTATCCTTTGTGTAGAACCTGGGGGCATGGTTCTGTCCACAAGTCACAGAGATTTCTACCACAGAGATTCTTGTGTCCGGGCACTGAGAGGTGTGAGAATGCCTGATGAGAAGGAGCTGGTGGCTCTTCATTAATCTTTGATCAGGACTGGCAGTGACCAGCACAAGTTAGCCAGGCGTGGGAAGACCAGCTGTGAGTTGGCTTTATCCTCACAGGGCTCAGGATCCAAAATCTGCTGCTCTCAGGCCCACTTTCTAGCAAAGTCTAATGGCTTGCTCACACCTGCTGCGTTGGAATGAGCCAGCACTGCTGCCCGCTGCCTTGTGAGTATCTTCACTAAGGGTTGATGCCAGGGCTTTGCGCAGCACTCAGTGCCCTCTGGTAGCTGCTGCCGGGGAAACAAGATGCAGCTTTTGGGCCACGCGCCGAGAAGGCACCAAGATGGGGCTGAGCCAGAGCCCCCAGGCAGGGCCTGAAAGGAAAGGCTCGGCCATGTTCCTAGAGACGTCCAAGCTGACTCAGAAAAGCTGGTCTTTTCTCGGCCACTGCAGGGATGTTTGTCTGCCCTGTTGTCCTGGGAACTCGTGGGCAGGGTGCTCAGGGCTTTGTGCCTCCCTCTGCAGCCGCGCAGTCAGGGAGATGCTGTGCGTTTAAGGCAGGGAGAGCTGGGTGTGGTGGCTGCTGCCTGAGAGACCTGTGTGCTCTTAGTGTGAAGGGATACGTAGGTGGGTGCCTACACCCTTAACGCTAACAGGTACTGATGTTTGCCACAAGAGACCAGCCCTCAACACAAACCCCATTGCAAAGGGCCAGCATTAGCCCTGCTGTCAGCAAAGCAGGCAGGCTGGCCAAGGAATAATGGAAATGAATTGTCACTGAAGCTTAGACACAAATATTTATTAAGCACAACCCTCCCCTTCCCCTTGAGCTGTAGTCATTTCTAATATATTAATTCATTTGGCAGATTATTTTTTAGAAAAAAAAGTACCTGTGGGTTGGAAATTCCCCATTAAAATGACATTAGCAAATGCACATGTAAAAAATAAATAAGCTCATACATTCAAGTATATGGCAAATAATTAACACCTCTGAAAGCTTAATAGTCAGATTCCAGTTCACCACCCGGCTGAGAGCTGCACAGGCCCGAGCCTGTAGCTGGTCAAGTCCTCTTCACCGCTAATGTCTTCCTCCTCTGTACAAACGCAAGCTGGGTTGGTAGGTCAGTGGCCGGGCAGGTCCTCTCCCTTCTCCAGAGCTCTGACCAGCCCCAGGAAGGAGGCCAAGCCTTGGCCAAGCAGTCCCTGCAGCAGTGTGGCAGGTGAGTGCTCCCTGGTAGCAGGTAAAATGCAGCTACCCCTCCACATGGTCAGTGCAGGCAGGTTAAATGCCTCATGAGCAGCATCACTGGTCTAAAAAAATCTTACTGCTGGTTGGAAATGTTTCCATCAAATACATTTCAAATAGAAAGTGCTGATTTGTTCTCTGTAGGAACGTATCTGCTTTGGCAGAACTCATTACTGCAGTTTCTGAAGTCCAAGATCACCTATCTGGTCAAGCAAGGAAAAAATAACCTCCTGAAGTTAGATCTGCGCTCCCTCCTCTCTGGGCTTGCTTTTTCCAACTGTTCCAAAAGGGGAAGGGAATGAAAGTAAATGTAGACCCTTGCGCTTGTGTGGGGTGGAACCGACTTCCCAGCCAACAGCCGGTCAGGAGCTCTCGCGGGCTCTGTTTATTGGGGACGGGTTGGGCAAAGCAGGAGTGCCTTGCCGAGAGCAGCTCTGCCGGGGCCTGCAGGGCCAGGAGAGGCTCAGCACTGGCTTTGGGGAAACAAGGGGAGGGAAGGGCTGTGATCCCCGACCACTGTCAGACACAAAAGGGAGGAGAGGATGGTTCTGCTGCTCTCCTGACAAGTTGTGGCCAGGAAGCTTTTCTGGCTCTTGAACTGTGTCCTTGCCAAATGCAGGCTTCTGCCTCAGGCGCACTCACCTGCACACAGGACAGTCCTGCACCCATCTTCTGGCTCAGCGGCACCAGAACCGATGAGTTGCCCAAGTTTGCCTTGTGCTGATGGGCAGAGAGACTTCCTTCCTCCCTTCCCAGGCACAGGGCCCTGTCTCGGGCTGCAGTTCAGGCTGCACAACTGGCGGTTGTCTTTCGGACTTTGTCCCAGGCTGAAGCTGGGCTTTGTTGTTCTCTAGGGGTAACCAAATCCCACTATCGCTCGGGGTGGACAAGGCTTTGCTCCTGCTCCGGAGGTCCCGGCACAGCTCTGCACAGGACTGTGGCTGGGGAAGCCGAGGGGTGTCGCAGGGCTCACTGCCGAATCCTCAGCAAACCTAAAATAAACTTAAAGGTGTGAGGGCCCATGACTGGAGCTGGGGCAGGGTGAGGGTTGGAAGGACTGGTGTAGCCTCTGACTTGGGCTCATTTCCTCCTGTAGAAAGAACAAAGCTGAGCAAGACGTTCCAGGGAAGGATCCAGAGCAATTTGTGTCACCTTGTGATGCAGGCAAGACAGGAGGACTTCAAACTGGAAAAGGTGCTCTTCCCCAGTTAAATTAATAAAAAGTGTTGTGGAAATAAAAGACATCAAGGCTGGAGTAAAGTACCCACTCGGCTCCTCCTTTGGCCAACAGCACAAGTTCCCAGATTTTTAGGTGATACGCAAAGGGGCTGCCAAAATCACCGTCCCTCGTGCTGTGCCCAGTGTTACAGTGGCCATGTGTCCTAAAAAAACCCCTTGTTTAAAAACCATTCCCATCTGCTGGTCCCTCCTGTAACACTGGCTCTGCAGAGCAGCCGGCTGCAATGTGACGGAGGAACGGCTCCCTGCGTCCCTGAGGCGGCTCCTGGGAGAAGTCTGTGGTAGCGCAGGAGCGCTCAGGTTTGAAACCACCTACACTTTTTTCTTTTTAAAAAACAAAATGAAACCAAACCAACCCCCCCCAAGCCAAACCCCAGTTCTTAGCTGGAACCAGGCCTCTGCTTCTCCTCTTCTGCCTCCTCCTGGGCCGAGGCCAAATCTACCCGCTGCTCATCCATGCGTTTGGCCTGGACGCGCTGGATGAGGCTGAAGAAGTCTTCATCTGGCATTGTGGGGCCACGGGGAATGGAGTCTGGCGGTGCACAGCGCTGATCATCTATCCTGGAGGACTGCATGGGGAGGAGAACAGGTCTTAGGATTGGGTACCCCTGTTCTGGAAGACAGCCCTGTTCTGGAAGTCAAGGGCGGGGAGCAGCGCCCAAGAGGTGCCCAGAGCATGTGCGCCCATCTGGGGGTGCGGGGCAGTGGGACCAGCAGTGCTGTGCCCCGCTGCAGGCTCCGGTCTAAGGGAAGAGCCGGGACCCCTTCCAGGGCTGTATGCCCTGCCTGGAAGGTGGGGTCTTCAGCCGCTCTCTCGCCGGCAGAGCGGTGACAAAGCACAGAACAGGGTAAAAAGAAGGACCTGGAGGCAAAGACAAGCACCTGCCTGGGTGTCCAGGGCTGTGGGTGGGCCACAGCCCCTCCTGGCAGGGCAGGTGGGATCAGGGGGTGACATTTGCCTGTATGGGAGAAACTAGTTTCCCTCCTCCAGCCCGCTCAACCCTGCCGGTACCTGACATTTCATGAGCATGTTGAAGAACTCGTCCCCAGGCTCCTGGGTGTCCCCTTCCACCCGCAGGTGCCCCAGGTTGTTGTGTGTTATCCGGAGGCCTGGCAGGTTGCCCACGTTGGCACGTTGGTCATCCAGCCGTCTGCTCTGGGAGCTGGCGATGAGATCGAAGAACTCCTCCGTCTGCGGAGATGCCATTAAGGAGGACTGGGCTGGGAGTGGGGAAGAGGAGCACACACCGGGGTCACAGCGCTGCCTGCTCACACCTGAGCTGCAGCTCTGCTGGCTGCAGAAAGCCCAAATCCACATCTCCCACTGCTGGAGCTCCCACGAGGGGCTCCCTGCGATGTCCTGTGCTTTGGCCAGCTCCTGCAGGGCACCAACGATGCCACCTCAGCCCAAAAGATTCAGTGCCCTGACATTAATTGCTGCCTGTGAGCGAGCGCTGTTGTTTGCAGCACAACTACCGGCAGCTTCCGCTGCTGCTTCCACTCAGGTTTCCACCTCAAGGCAAGAGGCACCGCCGTGCCAGGGCCAACCTGTGCCTTGCTCAGGGCACGGCGCTGGGCAGACGCCGGCAATTGCAGGCGAGCTCAGAGTTCCCGAGTGTTTGTGTGGCTCGGTAGCGGGCACCTCGCACAGTCCCGAGGGCTGGGTATAACTCCAGGCAGGTAATCAGCAAAGCCCAGGCCTGGCTAAGCCGCTCACCTGGCAGTACGTCCTTCCCAGGCCCCCCAGAAGCCCGGCCTCTTTGGGCCAGATCACGCAGAGGCGCTGCCGAGGTGACCCCGGCAGACACTCTGGCTGTCACGAGCGGCAGGACCTGCGTCACAGCACGCGTGAGGAAAACACTCGTGGGGTCTGGTTCTTCTCATCACCCAGAGCGGAGTGGAGCCAGCCCCGGCTCAGTCTGCTGGGAGGGGGCTGGCACAAGCTGGTGGCAGGGGGTCCCAGTCTAGAACCTATACATACAATCTATATTCCATAAATCCTTGGTGGGGGTACCCCATCCTGACACCCCACATGCCTGGTGCTTTCTAGCCATGGGGGTGCAGCACTGGAGGAGCCGTCAGGTCTCGCGTGGCCGCGCACAGGCAGCGACCTCAGCCTGGAAAGTGTCGGCGTCGCGTTGGCACCAGCGAGGGGCTCGCGCGGGGCAGAGCAACACCGGGACAAAGGGAGGATTTTCAAACACCGCACACGAGCAGCGCCGGGACCCCGGCACAGCGAGTGAGTCAGACCCCAGCCCTGGAAACGCCTCTCGCTCAATGGAAAGAGCCTGTTGGCTCCCGGCAGCTGCTGGGCAGTGAAACGCTCCCAAACAACAGACACTGCGCTCGGGACAGGGACAAGCAAAAGAAAATGGTAAGAAACCTGGCCCGATTGGTGCTGCCGTCCCAGTGAGCACAAAGCACTTGAGGAGAGGGTGCCCCGAGCCTCCCGACACGATGTGCTCTTTCTAAAGTCCCAGCTCGTGGAGTTGCAGAAATGCATAAAGAGCTCAGGGCTGATGCAAAGATGAGTTTCTTCCCCTCCAGCTCACAAAGAAACCTTGAAAATAACACGTCTGAAAGGCTCAGAGACGAACCGAGAGCTGAACAGAACATGTGCCTACCTGCACTTTCTTTATAAAGCTTCATATTTTAAACTCAGTCTCTTAAATTACACAGCTGTTACAGCAAAATCCACTTCTGTATCAGAAATGCGTATTTAAAAAAGTGATGCTCATTTCCACCCTATTTTTAGAAGATAAAACCCCGCTCACCTCACAGCCAACCTGCCTTCCTGCCGCAGCCTGACCTTCTCCGCACCGCTCTGCTCTCGCTGCCGCGTCAGCCCCTGCTCCTGGCTCCTACCTCTCGGAGCAGTCCTGTGCTGCGGCTCTCGCCGCGCTCTGAGCGATGTCAGGGGTCTCCTCCTCTCCTCTTTGTAAACTTCGTGTTCATTTGGAAAGCGATAAATCCATCAGTTCTAACGAAGCGTTTTGAGCCCTTTGTGATGGTGATTAAGCATGCAAGTGTGACCTGCACATTTTAGTGCCTCTCTCCAGCTTGGTTTAAACAAAGGACCTCAACGCTCTATCATAAAAAAAAAACATGAAACCAAACTGCAAACACAGACTCGAGCTGCCTTTCCTGTCCCATCTATTTGTCAGACAGCTTCCTCAATTTATCCCTGTTCTTCCTACGGGTGAGCTAGCTGTCTGCCTGCGGGACCTTCCTATTGTTTATCCATCCTTCTGGCTTCCCTGTTCTTACACAGCACCTATCACCACAGCATCCAAGAACTGTACAAAACCCAGAAGTTCTTCCTCCATGGCAACGCGATGAGACAAACTGGCAATACTTGAACTCGCCTGTGAAAACCCACCCCAGCCCTCTGCATGCCCCAGCTCTCCAGGTTCTGCCAAGGCTCCCTCAGTAATGACCATCAGCATCTTCCTCCCAGAGATGCTGGCAGAGGCAGAAGTCCTCGTGCCAACCTCACTGTTCAGGCGGCCAGACCTTCAAAAGAGCTGTACTGAATAAATCCAAGTACATTTTGCATTTCTCTCGCTAGTTTACTCTCCAAGCCTTAGTTCATATTCTCCAGCCTTTCCCTCAGCAACCATTACCATAAGAATGTTTCTTTCTTCCTTAAATAACGATGGAGATTGCCAAAGAACTGCTAAGTTCAGAGAGCTGAGGCTTGGGGAAAACATCACAAGATTCACAGTAAAACCACGACAGCTGGCCACACCATGGGAGCAGCATCACTCCCATAATAACAGTGACGTGTAAACGCATCGGTGCTTACATATCCGTTCTTCCAGGGCAGGGACTGGTGTGGCAGCTGCCTCTGCAGCCTCTGCGGGGCATTCTTCCAACGGGCAGCGCTGATCATCCATCCGGTTGCTCTGGAACTTGCTCAGCAGGTCAAAGAAGCATTCCTCATCCGAAGGGGTCCGGTTGATTTTCTGGAAAGACAATAAAACACGGAAGAGTCAGAACACCCCAAATAACTCCTCATGTCCAATTGTTCCCTCTGGCAACGTGTCGTGCCCTCTCCTGGTCTGCTCAGAGGCCGGCTCCTGGCTGTGCCCGCAGCTCGCCAAGCCCCGGAGCCTGCCAGGGGTCACTGCTACTTGGTCCCCCTGTCCTCCTGGCTCTGAAATAACCTCTCCCTTTTTCTCTTTCCACCCTTCAGTGTGGACAATCTAACACCATCATCCTCAAGGAGGCCACAGGCAGAGCGTCATGAAGGTCCCCTCTCCCACAGGGACCCCCGAGCGGGAGCCGGGTGAAGAGCTGCTCTGTGACTCGTTCTCCGTGAGACAGGGCACCCATGGAGACCTGCAGCCCCTCTGACAGGTCACTCGTGCCGCGGCTGACCCCAGAAGCTCCGGGCACTTCCGCAGCCCAAACCAGAGCCAGACTCCTACCAGCGAGCAGCCGAGCCTTGTGCAGAGCAGCCTCTGTTGCTCCACAGCGTCTTGAGCTCAGAACAAACTGGAGGCTGAAAGGGAAAGAGGAGAGGACAAGGAGACAGCATTCACCCTGGCACAGCTCCGCAGGGAAGAGGAGCTTCTGGGCTGGCAAAGGGCTGGGCTCAGAGAGGGACTGTGGTCAGGAGCGCGAGGGACGAGGGGGGACGGTGCGGACGCCCTGGCTGAAGGTTGTTGTGTGCCCAGCTGAGGCTCGGCTGGAGCTCAGGCATGTCAGCACTCAGCCGTCCTTTCTAAGCAGCTAAATTTAACCGATGCAGGCCACTGCCCCCTGCACTCCCAATGCTTCTTTTTGGCACTCCCGTGTCCTCAGCACACCACTTGTAACAGTCACCGAGCTGCAAATGACATAAAATTATAGTTTTTCCGGAAAACAGTTCTTGCACAAGAGCCCCAAATAAGCACCTTGCACTAGACAGTGATACGTTTAAGTCGCGCTGCAGAAGGGTTCACGTTCAAGGCAGCCTTTCAAAAGCGCTGCGTTGTGTCCAGTTCAGCACGGCGAGGGGCTGCGTGCCCTGTGCTGGGAGAGCAAACCCAGAGCCCTGCTCTGGAGCGGCCGGTGCGGTAGGAACAGCAGATCTTTCCGAGGAGCCACTCGGAACAGGATATAAAATTAGACAGCGGTAAGAGGGGCATCTGCCAGGCTCAGGAAGGGTCCCTGCCTGCTGAGCTGGTCCCACCAGATGCTGGAAAAAATGCCACAACAGAAACCAACCAAAAACTCCTACAAGTGGGTCTGCCGGTGCTACTTCCAGCCCAGGGCTGGGGAAGGCCAGTGTGGGCAGGGGCGCGGGGTCCCTCCTGGGGAGCAGCAGACCCCACTGCAGAGAGCACGAGGAGAGCCGGGCTGGAGCACCAGGCCTTTCACCGGAGAAAAGGATCTCTCTCCTTGGCTGTTGATGAAGCAAAGCCCCTCTCCCAGCTCTGCCAGCAGCCATCCTGGGCGGCCCGGGAGCCTTCCTCCTCCTCCTCCTCCCATGTGTGGTGCCGTTCCCAGCAGAGAGCTCTTCACCAGGACGGAGGCACGCGAAGCCCTTCAAGGGAGGTCTGGGCTGGGGAGAGCCTTGTGCTGACAGGGTTAAAGCCGCAAGTTGGATTCAGTAAATGAAGGGAAACAATTTGCCCGTATGCTAAGCGAAGCAGATGAGATGCACTCAGCTTCTATTTAGGGCAGCGTCAAAATTAGCAGCGGGCCAGAGAGGAACATTAGCAATGTGGGAGCTGATCAGGGAGGGGAAAAACCCCTCTCACCTCTTTCCCCGTGCCGATCCGCTAATGAAACAGCGGCTCAGATGGACCATCTGAACCATCAACAGTTGCACCTTGGAAATCAAATCTTGCTTGGGCTTGAACCGAGGATGAACTACATCTCTCACAGCTCTGCTGTGTTGGCTTGCGTGACCCAAATTTCAGGCGAGAGGAAGAAGCCGGCTCATTCACACCAAACCTCCCTCTAGCTCCCTGCAAAGGCACAGAGTAAATCATAGCAGTCGCAGGTCCACAGGAGGAGTTTTGCCTTGCAGGGAGCAGCTGGGCAGCGCGTTGGTCAGAGCCCCCAGCTCGGGGCTTCCCCCGGCAGAGACCAGATTCCCCCCGGGGCGCATCCTGCCAGGGACCCTACCTTTTCCTGTGTCAGAACCTCTGCTCAAAACGTGCCCAGGAGAGGAAAGGATGCTCTGAATCAGTAGGAAGAGCAGCTGGCGCACGTGAAGTGTGGGACAGGGCTGGCTGCATGCCTGGGTACCTCCCAGTACGGTGGCACCCGGAGCGGCAGGAGGCCGGTGCCCGCGGGCCAGCCTTAGGGCACACACGTGCTGCCCCAGCCCAGGAGGTGGGGTGCCGCAGAGCCCGCAGCACCCGCTGACACCAGGCTCCCTCCCGCGCTGCCCCAGCCAAACCGCACCCCGGCCTGCACCCCTCTAACTAAAATGCCCAAATACGACAAGGCGCAGAGCGCTTGGCTCCCTCCGCTCACAGTCTGCTCCTGGCCCCGAGGAACGAGCTGCACGGGCAGATGGATGTGCCATCACACCCTGGGGCCCACCGTCTGCTACCGAGCTGTGCTTGCCCAGGGTTTGGCACATCCAGGACAGTCAGGAGGCTCCCCAATAGCCAGGGCATCCCCTAACGGGGCTGAGCATAGTCCTGTGATAGCACAGCCACGCAACCACCGGTCACCACGGGCCCGAGACCCAGAGCCCTTAATGGTTCCTGGGCAGCAGCTTTGGTTTCCAGCCCCGAGATCACTTCTCACCCCACGGCTGGTGTCCCCGCCTGGCCTCGCCAACCATCCTCCACCTCTAGCACCGCAACTGCCCAAATTCTGCCAACTGTTATTTTCCTCCGGTCAGCCAGTATCCATCACAGGCAAAGCAGCAAACCAGCCCCTTCTGCGCTGGGCAGAGACCCGGGGCTTTTGCTGGCGACTGGGGGCTGCTGGTGCTGCAGAGATCACCCCCACAGCAGCCTCAGCTGCAGACGTGCTCGCCCTCAGCACGGGCACAGACACACAGACCCCTCTCCCCACGTGGGGACCGAGACAAGTGTCTCTGCTCCCCAGCCCGGGCAGGACAGGGACGGCCACCGTCCCAGGCAGGCAGAGGTTCTGTACCTGCGGGGCAGAGCTTTGTTCCCGTTTTCCGTGAGTGGTGTTTGCACCTGGATGCCGCTGGCTTATCGAAGAACCGAGCAACCTGGCTAAGGACAGCCTGGGAGCAGGACTCGCTCACCTGAAACAGGCCTCCCTCGCTGGAAGGCATCCAGGCTTTTGCATACATTTATTTGCTGGTGGATGAGCACACTGTTTAACCTGCCAGGTTTGGATCCAGGATGTGTAAAACACAGCTGAGGTGTTGGAAAGGCAGTAAACAGCAGCTGCGGGGAGTGATGGGGAGCCTGCTGCTGCTCCTCTCCCCGCACGATGCCGCCCCAGGGAGCCCCTCTGCTCCTCTTCAGGAGGTGTCGGATCCTGGGGCTGCCCCAAGCCGCTGCCTCTCCCAGGCTGCAGGTCGCTGCCCTTCAGAGCACAAACACTTCCTCTTTGATAAGCTAAATAAAACCTTTTGCAGCCTCTGGCCAGGAAGGTCCTGGGCTGCCCAGCTCTGCCCCACAGCACAGACCAGCATCTCATAGGGAAACCCCTCAGATGGCTGCTCTGGATGCGCAGGTGAGGCCAAGGCTGAAGCAATCCCAGACAAAGCAAAACCAAGTCAGAACAGACTCCTGTGCCAAACCCCCTCAGCCATTTTCACTCAGGTTCAGGAAAACCGTTAAACAAACGTAGAAGGCCTAATTGCAAGAGCTAAACCACTTTCCACCTCCCAGCACCTGAAGCCACCACAGCCCAGAGATGCCCTGCAGGGTTCTGCCCTCGGATGCTGCTGCCCACCGGGCAGAGAAGAGCCTGTCTCTGACACGCTCCCGAGCCCCATCCTGGGATCAGCAGAGGATGCGTTAATTATTTCCAGGCTAGTTTCACATGGCGTTCCCATGCCTGAGGTCCCCAGGGGTCCTGCGGAGCAGGACACGGCGCTCCCTGGCAGGCAGAGGACGGGGGTCCTTGCTCCCGGCCCTGCACGCACGTCCTGGGCCAGGAGCAGTAAGTCCTTGGTTGGAGCAGGGCAATGCCACCAGCACCACGGCTTGGGCTTTCTGCTCCGTGATGCTGCTCCCAGGCAGCAACCTGTCCCCAATCTCGCTTTGGCACCCAAGCAGCCCGTACCCACCTCTGGCCGTGGCTGCGCTCCCCCGCCGTGCTTTGGCTGTCAGAAATACCTTCGACCTGGCGCTGGAGACAGTGGCTTCTCCCACAGCTTCCTGCTGCCCCCACAGGGTTTAAAGTCAGCTCGGGCAGAGCCAGAGGGCTCCCTAGGAAGCCACGGCAGCCGGGCAGGATGCAGCTCTCCCTGCATTTGCTGCTGAGCCCCACCGAAAGCCTGTCTGAGGGCAGCTGCACAATAACACGCTCCCAGGTTGCTCCAGGATATGGCTCCAGAGGCCCCCAGGACCACGGCAGATGATTTCTGCTCCGGCAGAGTCACAGCATGTCCCCCAGCAATTACCGCCACTGCCACGTGCCAAAAGCACCGGCTGTACCATGCATGGGTGAAATGTCCCCTTCAAAGGGCGCGTTGCCCAGCAGACCAAACGGTAGGCACTCTCATGAGCTACTCATAGGGCCAAACCTTGTTCCTCCATCAGATCAGCTTCTCTTTTGCAGCCAGTGTCCCCACGGGGTGCTGCCCTGCCTTTGACCCCCCCTCTTCTCTTCCAGGCTCAGCTTCTCGCAGACCTGCCCCAACGCAGCGAGGATTCATCAAGCTCAAGGACTGCTCGCTCCAGCTTTACGCAGCCCTCCAAGGCGGCCGGCGCTGCCCTACCTGCGGGCAGGACCCGCTGCCCAGGAGCAGATGGACCTCGGCAGGTCTGGCACAGCAGATCCAGCCCAGGAGCTGCTGCTCAGAGGTGGTCGGGCTCTGGTGTGTGGGTCAGGGTCAGGGACAAGGCGAGGGCAGATGCAGGATCAGGGGTAACGCAGCAGTTTGCACCACTGCTCCCGCAGCAGCCCTTCAGAGAGCACTCACTGCCTTGGCGTTTAGAAGCATCCACCAATGATTCCTCCTCCTCACCTTATTTCAGCAAGAAGACAATGTGGACGTGAAGTCACTTGACCATGTCCTGCGGTGATGCAGTGGCAGAGTTGGCCCCAGGGCCAAGCTCTTGACTGCGGACAGTTCTTGGAAAAATTGTGCCCCTTGTTCTAGCAGGCAGTTATCTGCCCCGGGCCCGGCAGACATTCATCCCAACACATCTACACCCACGTGCCATGCCTTATCTGTCCCTCCCTCTAGAAACCAGATGCATCACAACTGCTTACCTCCTCTTTTCAAGGCAGTCGATTCCAAAATCCCCAGGCAGAAGCACTTTACCCTGCGCTGCCCCGCTGCCGGCCAGTCCTCGCTTTGTCCCTGCACCACCCCAACACCCTGCCCCAGAGGAAACCGTCGTGGGGGCCAGCACGCAACCTCAAACCCCAACTCCTTGCGGGTGCATCAGGCACTGAACTAAGTTCCCCGCTTCACCAGGTGAAAGGCACCGGCTGGGGGGTTTGGAACCTCCTGGAAGGTGAGGGTGGCTGGAGGAGAGGAGTGGAAGGAAACCCCTGGCCAAAAGCCACAGCTTGTTTTACCAGGAGATGAAATGTCTGGAGCATCACCTCTGAGCTCAGGCGTGGGACTCCCCCAGTCCCCGGCCACCAACAGCCCGGTCCTGGCTGGAGTCTCCACTCCTTGATGAGACCATCACCTTCAGCGTCAGAAAAGCTGTGAAACCTGTCCAGTCGTTGCTGAGGACAGCACTTCCCTTTCAATGCCAAGCCTTAAGCACTGCTGCCACGCTCCCTCCGAAAGGCAGGGCTGGCCGGCAGACACCCCGTCCTCCCCCAGCAAGCACGGCCGGGCACCGAGAACCACCACCCGCACTCGCCACGCTCTGCTGTAAGACATCGGCAGACACCGGCGCAGTCTGTGCATCGCTTGCATCTATTTCCCACTAAGTTGCAAAAATATTAATAATAGAAACTCAAACTGAAGCTACCTGCAAACTTTAAACAAACAAGCATACGCAGGCAATATCCAAGCCCTGGCCTGAGTAAATCTCTCTTCTGTATCTCTGTATCTCCCTCCTCCTCTTACCCCCGATCCAGTCTCTCATTTCAGAGGAGAGAAGGGAAACACAAACAAAACCCGAGTTTTACTTACTGACCTCAGCAGCCAGCTCTTCCCCAGGCTCCAGCTTTCACATCTTCACGGGTGAGAACGATCTCACCTCGCAGGGCAGAGGCTGGCGATGGGGGCTGCCGCTTCGATGCTCTTCAGCTACGGCTAGCAGCCAGAGAGCTCTCCCCAGCTCCGCTCCGGCTGCCGGAGCAGAGATTTATGCGGAGCGCGCAGCCATGTGAAGAACGTCGCCAGCACCAATGACCCGCTGGGTGCGAGATGCAGCTTAAAGCGACAGCCCAGCTCGCCACGCTCCTCCCGGAGTCGCTCCTGTGCCCTTGCACGAGGGGGTGGACTCCAGCGAAGCGTTCGTCTCTCCCTTACCTCTCTGCCACGATCCCAGTGTTATTAGATGATGCTCTTAAACACACAGTGGAGCTATGTGAATATTTAGCTTTCCTTCCACCTCCTCACCTCCTACCCACCACACACACTTTACCTTAAAAATAGATTGGGATCAATTTTCCTAAACTACATCTGCAAACACACTCAGCTCTACAGGCACATGCACCACGACAGTAAATGCACTGTGCACATACAGACACAATATGATCACTCAGATTTAAAGCACCAAAATATTAAAGGTCCATTTTTAGCTCCTGATAGTCCTCTTGCTCCTCGTATTATTAGATACGTGGGGTTTTTTGTCCTATTGCAAGAGCCGAAGATGCTCAGCCGTAAGCATCTCTTAATTTAAATGTACCACTGTTTAACAGAGGGAAATTTCTAATTGCAACAAGGTTTTAAACATGCAAAGATGGAAATGCCACGCAACAGTGAAAGAGCTGTTCTTACCTCCCATTTGTGAAATGTGAATTTGTGACTGTGAAATGGGTCACTGGAAAGAGAAGCAGCTTGCCAAAGGCCAGCTGGCAGGGCAGTGGCAAAACGGGGACAGAGCCCCGTTGGCACTCTCAGCTCTCTCCACACTGTCCTCTTACGCTTCATTCTCATCTTTCATTGCAAAAGTAGGAATTTTCTTTATCCTGAACAAATCCTGCTTTGGGGGACTGCCTGTGCCTTCCCGTACCAGTAATTTATTTCCAGGCGTCACACAGTAATTACAAACGTGGAAACTGGGGGGCCTGAGATCAGGACTCCTGGCTCGGGACCTGGCCCCTGCTCGCTGCCAGGCTGCGTCCAGGGCACGGTGGGTCTCAGCCCCAGGTCCCTCCTCTCCCAAGAGGGGCTGTGAACCTCGCTGGGCTCCGCAACGATCCCGGACTCAAGGGCAGGGCAGCAGAGATGCATAAAGCCCCTCCAGGAGAGCAGCAGGGCTGGGGCAGCCGTGATCGGGTACTGCGAATCCATCGGTGCCCACGCGGCCGATCGGGCTGATGGGGAGGGGGTCAGGCCGTGCTCAGGGCAAACACAAATTCTGAAGCAACGAGTGACAAAACACCTTGTGCTGACGAGACATGGGCAGAACTGCCACGGCGGGGATGCTGCAGACGTGCAAGACGGACCCTCCTGGAGCACCAGCAATGCCGGCCAGGATCTGTCCTGGGGGGCAGCCCCACCTGGTGCGTGCCAGGAGAAGGGGCCAGCTCTCCATCGCCCAGGAACGTGCAAAATCCTGGTATCAGGACAGAGCGGGCAAAAGGCAATTACTCTGCACCCATTTTGTTCTGGTGCCACAGGCTATGGAAGGCAAGAGACAATCGGGAATCGGCCTCAAACTAAGCTGCTGCCGGGAGCTCGCATACTAAACTTCAATTCAGGTTGTGATTTAATATTTAAAAACGCTACAGCAACTGAGGAGGGAAAGAAGGGGCAAGGAAGGGCAAGGGGTTGGGCAGAGCCGACCTGTCTCTGCCACGCTCAGCGCGGGGGCACAGACGCTGCTGCAGCTCACGTGAGCTGAACGTCTCTGCCGTGGCCGCTGCGTCCCCGCTGTCACACTGCTGGGGGCTGAGGTAAGGGGATATTTCGGTGGAGAGGGACAGGAGGGGAACGAACCAGAACTGAGACTCTGCTCCTTATCTGAAGAGCTGAGTTGACCTGGGCCAGCTACGAAAGAGGGCATCTGAAGCTGGTATTGGGGGTGAAATGCAGAAGACGGGTATAATACAGCACAGAGCCCACACACAAGAGTTCGGTGCTTGGAACAGCAAGAGGAAACGACTTTTTGCATGTGGGTTTAGGATGCAGCAAAGGAGAGCGAGTGAGACATCCGTGATCTGCAGAGACACCACTTGCAAGTTCGGGTTCCAGCTCTCACGCCAGGGAGCTGCAAGTGTGCGCCTGAGCGTGCCCTCGGCATGTGCGTGCCCTTCGGCGTGTTTTGCAAACTGCACGGCCCCAGCCCCTGGTGCAGACCATACACACACTGCTCAAACACAAGACGTGTGCACCGCGCTTCCCTTGTAGGATGAAATTATCACCCTCACTTGGACTGTTTTCAAAGATTATTTTTTTTTCCTTTAAACAACTCGCCCACTCATCCCTATAAACGCCAGTGCTAAAAGCTGGTTCTGTTGTTAAGATTTCACATAACTTGGGGTTTATTGTTTCAAACAAAATCAAAATAACTCACCCACGCTCCCTCCTTCCTTAATACAGTAACTGCTGACCTGCTGGGAGCGTGCCCCACTGCCACACGTGGCTTAAATCCGCACCTTTGGATCAATAGCAGGTGACGATCCCGTTTTCCCTTTTATTTTGAGACGGAGCGTGGCGTGCCTGCGTGGGCGTCTGGCTGAAGTGTTACTGACACCTCTGCTGCTTGCAGTGCCGACTGCCTGAAAGCTAGTGCCGCCGTGCTCGGATTTGGCCACTTTGTGCAACAACCTTATTAATTCTGGATCTACGCTTTTCCCCCAGCTACACGGTAATCTACCCTGAAATCACCGGTCCGGTAGCCAGCCCTCACTGCTGAGACCAGTGCATCCATGGCGTGGAAATGACTTCTGGTTTCTCTTTGGGAGGCAATATATTAGTGTATTCAAACAGTCCTCAAAGAGCTACAGCAATACTCTGTAGTTAATGTAGCAACTTTTCCACGTAGGTTTTGACAGCATTTTCCATGCCAGGTTGGATTTCCCTGTCACCATTTAATAGAAATACACCAGCCTAGATTTAGCACCTAAAACTTAAATTACTAACCAAGGAGACAAGTTAGAAGCATTACCATTCCAGGTCAGTCTCTTCAGTCTACGGAAGGAGACAGGAAGCTCCAGAAGCCAATTTGATCCTTCAAAAACCTGGAGGATCCCATAAATACCAGAACTGGGAGTCGACCTGAACTACTTGCTCAAAACAATTCAGGTTCTAAGGCCGAAGCCAGCAAGGAGTAAGTTCTTGGAGTGTAACCGATGCTCACCCTCGCACAGGATGCAGTACCTGGCCGTGCACACCGTAACACACCCAGGTAGCAAAGCACAATGTTTTAGCTGAAACGAGTTGCAGTGATTTACTTTGCCGTGGGAGTGGGGTGGAACTAGGACCACGCTCAGCTGCTGAGTCTCAGCTGAGCAGCAGTAATTTGCTAAACTGAAATAACTCCATTGCTTTAAATGATATAACCCATATTCTTGATTAATTAGCACAGAAGCCAAGGTTAATATACAGTGCTCTACTCCCAGTCACCTACTCTATCCACTAGACCGCACCACATCCCTACTTCCAGCCCTGCCGAGGAGTAGGAGGTGATGGAGGAGACAGGTGCCTATGAGCCCGCTGCCAGTGAAGGACACGCTCCTCGTCAGGGATGGAAACGATCCAACGCTCCCCCAGCAGCAGACATGCCCTCCTCCCCACAATATACTGCGCTCGGTGCCTCTGAAATTGGAACCTACTGACAATTTGCTTTGAAAACGCTTTGCAACAAAGCCTGCTTGTCTCTGGATTGCCAAAATTGTGCTGCTTTCTTCAAACGTACTTTTGTTTAGACACCTACTTGCTCTGAGCACAGCGCTGTTTTAAAAAGCAGCCGACCAGATGCAGCACCTTCACCAGGGGTGGTGACCATCAGGTGAAGTTAGTTGGTGGATCCGCACACACCCAACTACAGTAGCACCTATAACGCACATCCAACCTTCATATAAACACCCTTCACTGCAGCCAACGCCCAAATCTTAATTATTATTTACTCATATTCCAGTAATGCCTGACGGCCGTGCTCAAGATCAAGGCCTTGTTATGCAAGGCACCCCACAAAACATGAAATCCTGCCCCTGCTGCGGGCAGGGAGGATCCTGGGGCTGGTACCCGTGGGTTTACCATTTCGGCGATGGTCAGACACAGCCCTTCTCAGGTAAGACAAAAATCACATGCAAACACAGGAACAGCTTCCATCAGTCAAAAGGAGCTCTTGCTCTGGTAGATGCTGTTTAAAAGGGCAAGACGAAACTCTGCCCCGTTTGGGGAAGGCAAAGACAGGGAGGCTGGTTTGTTCCGCATGACGGTGCCCAGAGAATACTGGGATGCAAATGGCTTTAGATACAGACAAAAAATCTTCCAGGGACTTTTCTGCACACCTCAGGGACTTGCACCTCCTGCACCCAAGCACATTCAGTGGTCTCACTCTTTGCTGGCTCTCAAGAGAGGGCTGCAGCGATAGATCAGCAGAAGCTGGTTCCCCCTCAATTCCAGCATCATGAGCACTGCAGGGAACCGCACCTCTCTCTGTGGCACAGCCACCAGGGTCCAGGATGGAAAAGCTGGATCCGTGGGATCATTTGGAGCCCTCCTCTACTTGCACATCTCCCCAAGACGTTTCCCCAGCGGTCCCTGCACACCTTAACTGGGCTGCGCTCTCTGCCAGGGTCAGGCTTCAGTCTTCTGGGGCTGCACGGGGAACAGGAGGGAGCCAGGGGCTCTGAAAAGCCATTATTTAGGCTTTTTTAGATTAATTGGTGTTAATTGCCTTGGGAGGCTTGAAAATAGCTCTGCTAATGGGAAACGTGGAGGAAGGCTGAAGGTGAGGTGTGAGCAGAGGCTCCCGATTGCCACATTAACCCCGGACGCGGGCTGTGCCCTGCGCAGCGGGCAGCCAGCAGTGACTGCCAAAGCAGGGAGACCTTCTCCTGCCCAGCTGGGATTCGCCTGCCTGCACCTCCAACCCTGACAGCCGCACGCACACGGGGCAGAGGGAGCCTTCCTGCCACTGTGACGGTTTTTTTATCATGAAAGCTGCCAGAAACAGCACTTGAACCTTCCTCATTTCAGGCTCCTTTGATTTACGGATTCACATCCTTCTCCTGATTCCCGCAGCCACGGAGGACCCTCAGCCAGCTCCCTGCAGCCTCAGTTTCCTGCACCTAGTCCAAGGACAGACACAAGGACAGCCCAGAGAGACCCCGAAACCTCCACTCCCCCCAAGGCTATCCTAAATCCAGGAGAGAGGACTGGCATTGGACAGGACCACGTCTATCCGTAAGCAGCGGGTTAGAGACCAGCCTACGACCAGAGGAGGTTACTGCCCATCGCCTGGGTGGTTGAACTCTCCTGCCTGACCACAAACGAACGCTGGGGACGGAGCTGTGCTGGTGATGATCGAAGGCAGCGAGGTGGCCTCTGGGCAGGTTGACCAAGTGACCGCACGGGACAAGCTGCTCACAGGTTGTGATCTGACCTCCCCAAAGCTGGGCAGTAACAGACAAAAGCCAAACTTGCCCCAGGTTGTGTTCGTGTCTTCTGAGAGAGCCTCCAGCGCTGTAGCAGCCATTACCAATGACAAAGTGCAGACAAAACTGACTGTACAGGCTCCTGCACTGCTACAAGTCTGTCCTTAAATGAAACCCAAACCCCATGTTATCAGTGTGCACTTCCCTGTTTTTAAACAAAGTCCATACAAAGAGAAACACAAGTTACTGGTATGGAAAAGATGATCTACATAGACCCACCACCAAGCAACAGAAAAGCACGCAGCACGGCTCCAGCAAGCACAGCCAGACCATGCTCCCCTCCCTGCCTCGGTCCGTGCACAGAGGCCGCCGGGTCCATCAGGTGCTCCGTTACATGCCAGATCCCACCAGCCACGCTGGGAGCTCAGCCCCGGTGCTGGCAGGGGTACAGGTCACTGCCGGCACCCCCCTCAACCACAGGCACAGCCATTGCACCTGCATTTGCCTGAGCAAGAGATATTCATGCAAGAAAACCAAACTAAATCTCCAGTTACTGCAGGCTCCTGTGTCATCTGGTGTCATCATAGCTCCAGCGATTTAAGCAGAGTTATGCTGTATGTACATCCAAAGAGACTGATTTTTTTTAAGCTCTTCTAGCATTTACAGCGTATTAAATGTGAGAGGCTGGAACTATGAATGTACAAAGTGCCCCGAGCACAGCAGAGACCCTAGAAATGAATGAAGAGTTCCAGATTTTGAGAGAAGTCAAACACTTGGAGTTTTATTGCTTTGGGTCTGGCATTCATCCCTCTTTTTAGTATTGTTCTCTTTAAAGTGACAGTTTCTAGGAAATGGTGAGTGTAACATCTCTTTTACTGTCTCATACCACTTGACGGCTGACAATTTGCCGCGAGAAAGGCTGTGCAAGGAGGAAAGCAGACCTCAATTATGGCTTCAAAGTGCCAATAACTGAAAACTCAGTTACAGTGAGTCAGGGAAAGAAGAATGTGTGTCTGTAGCTTGGTTAGTCAGCTCCAGCCTGGACCACTGGATTAGCCGGTCTGTAGACCTTCTGTTGTAACCTCCAACAAAAGCCTGCTGGGGGACCTTGGACAACCAGTTCAGTTTCTACCTCCTTCCTAGAGCAGGTTCCTCTGATAGGAAGGTCTTTCTTACAGTTTTCTAGCTCCAAAACTGGTCTCCACACGTAGCCAGTTATGGATGGAATATGGGGTTCTCAGACGTGCTTTCATACATTCCCCTGAGCTGAGGATCAGGGGATCTGAGAAGCATCCAGATCTTTGGGGTCCTTGGTGTAACTTCTGCACAGCTGAGGTCTTGGGCAGCCACCTTGCGCATCACGTTCCTTTTTCCTGCACGTGGTCGATGCACAAGCAGAGGTTTGGGTTAAATCCTGCCTCCTATCTCCTTTCCACAGCACAGCTTTGATTCACAGCCTGACCTCAGTCTGGGAGGAGGAGAAACCAGGGACAGGTGTAGTGGGAAGAAGCAGAAAGGGGGTGTACTGGTAACAAGAATATCTCGAAGACAGGAAGATAAGGAATTCAGCTTTATTTCTGGGACCTTAAGCACTGAAGTATCTCACCAAGGACAAGGCCTAGGGGCTGACACCAAGGCACAAGGGCAGAGCTATCTCTGCCTTGCTTCTGTTCAGAGCAAAACGTGGGCAGGACGCTGCAAGGGCAGCTCTGGGACCAGCCCTGAGCAAGCAGCTCTCAACCCATGGCTGCCCCAGATCAAGGATACTGATCACGCTGCGGCCCACACAGATACCATCTGCCCTGCCAACATCAGTCCTGCCCCACCGAGCGCGTGGGAGTTATCTGCCCCTGAAGTGGTGAGAGGGTCTCTTTTCTACTTAGCTTTTGTCCTCCGTATCATCTGCAGGACAGAGAATAGTTAACACTTGTCCTGTGCTGCCCAGCGCACCTTATAGGGGTCATTTCTCCTGCTTCAGCACCCAAAAGGGTCAAATATCCCAGAGATCACAGTCTGGCCTTTTTCTGGCTTAAATTAAGAAAGGTCAAAACCATTCAGTGCACATTCAGGGGCTCCATAGCAGAGCAGTCATTCTTCCCAAATGAAAACAGCACCTACAGCATCTCCTCGGTGCTGGGAAGCCCATTGCTCTGAGCAGGGACGCTCCCGGGACCGGGCTGCAGCGGCTGGTTACAGCAGCCAGCGCCCGTATCCTTCTCATAAGCAAACTCTGTGGGCAGAAGAGATAATCGCTGCTTCTCAAACCAAGCCAGGCAGCCATCTACATCGTGCCCAAGGAATCTAAGGCAGAGTCTCTGGACTCCCATTTTGGGACTCTGCAGGGCCAATTTTAAGGGAGCCTCCTCTGGCCCCCCAGATAAGCAAGGCAGAGGATGCAAAGGAAAAGCCTCGGACTGGCACAACATGGACTGTCGTGCAGAGCGCAGGGAACCCTGCACAGCTCCTTGAGGACAGCTGGGCTCCCGCAAACCCAAACCTCCAGTCACAGAGCTGTCTGGAATGCAGGTGCCGTCCTCAGCGAGGAGGGGGATGCCCAGAGAGCGGCGAGCGCAGCGTTCGGCCCCCACGCTCTGGAGGATCCGGACGGCTCCTGCCTCACCCCTCCCTGCCGGGGACGCTGCTCCCTCCCCACGCGCTCTCCCAACCACACTTCACCAGGACCAGCTTCTCCTCCCCGGGATGCCAAGGAGCCTGGCAGGTAATTCTGGCTTTTACCCCAACCGCAGATGCTAACCTACCTCCCAAACCCGCCCTTCTGCATGAGAAAAAGTAACTTAACGCAGGATGGTAAAACCACCGGCCCCGTGTAACTGCTTGTGCAGCCCCAGCCCCGCACACCGGTTCAGTCCCCCAGGCACGACGACACTCGCCTGCAGCAGAGCCTGCCGTGCCTCCCTCTCACTCACACGCTCGCATTGGATAATTACAGAGAAAAACCAAGGCAAATCCCAATTTTAGTGCCATTATAAAACAGAGAGGGGGAATTCATTACCTGGCAGCTGTTAATATTTAAGGAAGAAACTGACAATTTACCGCTGAGGCAAGGAATGCAGCAGAGGCAGTACCAGCCAGCAAACGCTACTGCCTCCCCCCTCCACCTCTGTGCGGTTATTTCACAGAGATTTTCTATCGACCCGTTTATTTCCCTGCCTCCCATGTTGGCACCAAAGTCCCAGTGAGGAAAAGCGTGTGCCAGGGCTCTGCATTGCAAAACTCACGAGAGCTCTGGCTCTGCTGTCCCTGCTGCACCTCTAGATTTGGGAAAGCGTTTTTTACATCTCTCCTGGCTCGTGCAGCATCAGCGCAACCAGCCCACCTGAGTCAGAGAAGAGGAGCTAAAGAAAAGAAGGGCCCTAGAGCTTAACAAAAAGACTCATATGGACATAGGGAAAGAAAGGTCAGGCAGTTTAAGGTGACACTGGGAGGCAACCAGCCCGAACAGCCCAAATCCCTGGAAGAATCTCCTGATACCTGTCAGACTCAAGCCCTCCAGAAAGTTTCCCGGTGCATCCTGCCTCCAGCTATGAAATATCTCAGCACAGCCTCTCTCCCAGGTCTGCGTCCGCACGAAGTGCTACAGATGGTCCCTCAAACTGAACAGGAAGATAAAGCATTACAAGAACGAGCCACGGCTCAGTGTTTACCTGCTCAGTTCCAACAGGACTGACACCAGCACAGCAGCCTCCAGGTGTCATAGGAACAGTCTTAAATTTAGCAGCAGCTGCCTTCCCTCTCCCTGACTCCAGCTTCTCTCTTCCCCTCCATCTCCCTCCTTCTCAGATTCTCAGAGCACGTTTACACCAGAAAGTCTGACCAACGATAATGGCATAATTATACCCGTGCACTTAAACAAAACATAAAAACTGTGGGATAAAGGAGGGTGTGCATTTGCACTGCCCTTGCATTGCAGTAGTTTACACATCAATAAGACAAAGAGGCTCCCTCGTCTGAAAAGAGAGGTAAGATGCACAGCCAGCCACCACAGAGCAGCAACGGCTGCCTGGTGCAACCCCTGAGGTTCAAGCTCCTGAGGGACTGCAAGGAAATACCAATTTAATCTTCTCTCAAACAATACAAGACAACCAGGGAAAGAAGCTTTGGGGCCAGAGCGCAAGTATCTGGGAGGAAGCCCCGGAGGCTGTCTTCATCCGTGCACCTGAGCATCCATCTGGCCAACTCTGCAGTCCACGGTGAAGTCACAGGGGACACATGGGGGCACCTGACATCCTAGTGCTGCCTGGACAAGCCATGATTCAGCAGGGACAGGCAGGACCTCCCTGCCCAGCTCTGCCACGGACCCCCTGCTGCCCTCCAGCCCCGCTCCCTGCCCAGTGACCCCAGGAACTGAACTCTCCTACTTGGAGGCCAGGCAGAGGGTCAACCACGAGCACCTGCTCTGCGCATCGCTCCTGCAACCTGACAAGCCACTAGTAAATCATGAGAGAGAAAACCATCAAAAGAGCTCTGGCAACCTGCCTTTGGGGCAGAGGAGTATGGTCTACAAAATTTTCCATTCTTTTATGGTTGTTTCTCACTGTAATCATAAAAAAGGTCTTATAAAAACATTTCTCCCAGGGAATGCTTGGCGATGCAGCGTGCTTGCAAATTGTTCAGTGTCTAAATACATCAGCAACCCATCTCTGCAAGTCGTCACTGCAATCAAACACGGCTCTTCTTTCTCCTGACTATAAATGGTCTTTGCTGAGGACAGGGTGGAGGACAGGTTTGAAGAGCGAGGAAGCGCTCCCTCGAGCTGATGCCCTCCCCTGGGAAGAGGAGAGTCCAGATGAACAGAAGCATTTCTAGAGCACAGGTCCCCAAGGAGGGGAGGGAACTGGGTTTGATCCTTAACTCTCTCCATGATTTTTGCTCCAGCTGTTGGACCTTGACCCAATAAAATGCTTTAGCCCTTGAACTCTGGCACACGCACAGTCCCATTGACCTCACAGGCTTTAGCTCAGTGCTGACCTCAAACGCAAGGCCTGGAATTGGGGCAGGTCCCCAGCCCCTCCTTTCAGGAATACACAGCCCCTTTCTTCTATGGGCCCTCTCCTTCTCCACAGTGGTTGCTCTCTCAGAGTAGGGGGGAGAGACACACAACCTCCAATATTTCTGGCATGAGGAAAATCCCATCCTTCTAGTCACCCTCTAAAATACAGCTGTTACCAAGTCAATCAAGAGCTGGAGCATTATGACCTTCTCCACAGAGGAGCAGAGGGGTTAAGTTTCTAAGCAAGCCTTTGATGTCTGCAAGCTTCATGTGGTGCAAAACCTTCTACTTTGATGTTATTTTTAAAAGAGACGAAACTCAGAAGGTGTGTGGTGCACGAGTCGCAGAGAGCACTCGGATCCAGCCACCCATGACTGCAGGCACGGGGACTGAGCTCTAACGCGGCTACTTCTGCTCACGGCTCTGCTGCGACAGAAAATATGACCAAACGTGTCTCACTCTCACCAGCTTCTCCCGGACCAAACCCACCTTTGCTCTGCCTGTGGAGAACCAGGCATTTGCAGCCCTGAGTCTTCCCAGAGGAGCTCCAGACCTGACCTCAAAGGTGAAGAGGACCCTGCCCTTGCCGATCCCCCAGACTCAGGCAGTGCCGGTCCCTCTCCTCCCGGCCACCACCCACCATGGCTGGGAAATTCCCCAACTTCACAGGGCCACAGGAGGGGTAAGGAAGCCCATCTATCCCACCAGCAATGCAAGCCTCCTGCACAAGCTCTCCATCGTGTGCAACACCAGCATCTTGCGCAGCAGTGGCAGGAAGGTCTAAGCCGCGTGGAGGCACCTGCCACGGGTGCTGGCATGCTCTCCTACCTTACGCAGCACCTGGGCCATGGCTTCTCCTATCCATCCCAGCATCCCCACGGCTTTGCCAACAGGCTGAGCCCTTCTCCCAGGGCCCGACAGAGCTGCCAGCAGGGACAGGCTCTTCTTCATCCCCGAGCTCACTTCACCTCCCTTCACTTTTCCCTGCCTCCCCTCCCCTCTCCCGCCTCCTCCCATGGGGAGTTTCCCAGCAGCTCAGTAATTAGCATCATCATCACCAATGCTAATAACACCACCACAGCTCCCGCCATCCAAAGCTCAAACAACTTTACAGCCATCATCACGCCTCTGTAACCTCCCCAGGGTAGGCAGGGAAGCAGCATTACTCCAGCACGCAGATGGGGAAGAGGGAGGTAAACAAGAGGCAGTCGATGGCAGAGATGGGCAGCGAAACCCGGGAGCTCTGACTCAGGCACCGCACCCGCAGGACCTCCCTGTCCCAGTACAGACCCTCGGAAGGAGGTCAGGGGCTGTTTGACAGCAGGATTTATCCAGAGATTACATCACTCAGCTTGGGGCCTGGGAGTCCTGGGATGAGTTTTCTTCCTGGGCATCCCTGCACCCAGCCTGGGTTCCCCTCTGCAAAACGACGATGGGAGAGCAGCAGGCAGGACTGCGTGTGCAGTCAGAGTTCATGCCTTCTGGTGGGACAGCGGGTATTGTGGCATCCCATAAAAGCACCTTATATCAACCATCAGAGCTCACCTCTAATTAAGGACTTGCTGTTTTCTGATGGATTAAAGAGGATTTTTGCTTTGAGCATTCACATAATGAGGAATCTGGGAAAGTGTGGGGGGGGATTCTTGTCTGAACAGCCTGACCAGGGAAAGCTTCTCTCCCATCTTGGGTGGGGTTTGCTATCTTTGATTTAAAAAGCCTCACTTGGTTGGGAATCACAGCTTTTCAAAAAAGCTCACCCACACTCCCATACAACAGACCAATGTGGCCCTGGTAGCCCTCTCACAGATGGGGACAAACGCAGAACACAAGGCAATGAGCTGCATCGCTTTTGGCAAGTACCTGCAAGATGGCTTTGACTTTAAATGTTTTGAGGTCTGGCCTATGCTACAAAGTCAGGCTGGCGTAACTGTCAGCTGGGAGCACCAACACAAAAGAAAATTCACCTGAAGTGACCCAGCCTCGTCCATCAGAACATGCTGCAGAGACGTTCTCCTGGCAAAAGAGCCCTTTCTGGAGAGTATTTCATGTGTGTCAGGGCACGGTCTGGAGACAACCCACCGGTGTAAGCCATGTGCCGGCAAGGCTCTGCTGCCTGCAACGGGGTGACGGACCATTCACCCCTACGCCTGGACAAACAGCACGCACGCAGCACTGCCAGGACTACAGGGATCAGGGCAGGATTTCATGTACCTCCTGAGCCTCTCCAGCTCTGGCTGCTGGGGAGCTCCTGGATTTCTGAGGGTATTTCAGAAAACTTTAGGAGATGGGATATAAATACACCTGCCTTCATTTTGTGGGTGCACAGGCAGGAGCAGCGTGTCCCTTGCCCGCTCACACACCTCCATCAGAGCCAGGAACCAGCACACACCCCAGGTGTCTGACAGGCACCTCCTGTGACTGCAGTGCGTACGTCTACACTTGCTCTTTCATGGAGGTTCACCAAAACCCCACGTGTGCTGTCACGAGGTCACTGGTGGTTGGCAATGTCCCATGGGGCCTTTTCTTAGACAGACTATGTACTCACAACTACACCCCTGAGGAATGCTTTTCGCCTTGCTCTTGATGGAGCATGACTTTTGTTTGGTTTCTGGCTGAATGTCTGAGTTAAAAATACAAGGCTATTTCTGGCAGAAGTGGGTTTTTTTTCTGCCTTTGTATTGCCTTGGATGCCCCCGTGCTGCTGTCTCCTTTCTGGCTCAGATGAGCTTTGTTTTCCTTCTCAATGATCATGTTTGCACCGGTGAGCAGTAGGAAATGCTTTTCCTATTAGAACATTTCCACGAGCACTGTTGGGAATGAAGAATGAGCTCAGAGAAGTCTAAAAAAAAAAAAACCCAGTTGGTGTAAAGATCCTGTCTCCAGTGGTCAGAGAACTGAAAATCAGGAATGTCTGTGGTCAAAAAGGGACGCGTATGGGCGCACAGGCACGCAGGTACAGCAGGATATGTTCTCCCCGTGATCCGCAGAGCAGGAACAAACAACTCAGTGCTAGAAATACTTTCAAGCATCCCCACTCTTCATCCCAAGCTCTGCAGCTCAGACTCTTTTTTACCCAGCACAAAAATATTTTATTTCACTTTTCTTAAATGCCAAGAAAAAATAGGCCTATCTTTCCTGGCTTGGATTTATTCCATCTGGAATCACTGCATGATCACAGGACTGTGATAGTGTGTTACAGCCTCAGTATAAAGCAAGAGCCCAAATACTTTCAAACACTGGTGTGATCATTAAATCTGTGCTGTTACACTCCACCTCCTGCCAACAACAAGCTGGGGACTTGGGGCTTCTCACTTGACATCACCGAGTTCAAATATCTCCAAGCCCCCTCCCACGATCCAGAAACATGCCACCATTTGTGGGTGTGATCCTTGTCTCCAGGACTGAGAACAAAACCAACACAGCTGCAGGAAGCCTCCCCAGTACATTGTATTTGCCACATGTCACAACAAACATGAACATAACCAGAAGATAACGGTCTAACAAACAGCTCAATTGTTCGGGCTGAAGACATCAAGAAGGCATGTGGAGAGCTTCCCAGGGCACCAATCCCCACCACCTTGTGGGGAGTCAAGCACGGGCTGAGTCAGAGCTCTTCAACACCCAACGCAGGACATTCTGCATGCCAGTAACCCATAAATCACTGGCGTCAGGGCCAGCTCCTCTTGCCAGCTTCTCCTCTTTAAGCATGCTCCACCTAACTTGCTTCCAAAGAGAAGCTCCTAGACAATGATTTTCTATCATCTCTTCCTAATGACTGACAAATTCAAAGAGACCACTCTGCACATTGCCACTCTGGAGATCATCAATGTGATCAGGAGATGAGAGGGAACAATACCCACAGTCCTAGACTTGGCAAAGGCAACCAACATTTTTGGTTGCTCATGAAAAACCTGAAAAGGGCTCTGTTTCCCGAAGGCAACAAGCCCACTTCTCATGAACCCCAGGAGGCTGATCAAGTCCAGCTCCACACAGCAAGGGTTCCAAAGTGCTGTGTTCTTCTGGAATTCAAGGCATCACATCCTGACAGTCACAAACTCAGGAAAGTTCAGGTCTAAACTTTCATCCCTCAAGAGGTTACCAATACCAGCTCTCATAAACCAGTTCATGATGGAGGTTAGTACCATTGTTCTGCTTAATGGACAGTGAATCTGAGGCTCAAAAAGGCGAAATTACTTGCCTACAGTTGCCCAGTCAACAGCACAACTAGATGCAGGCTCTGTTTTCCGGCCAACAGACCACACTGCCACCCCCATATCAGGTTAGAAATGAGCTAAGAATGAGCATGCTATAAGAAACTCCCAGATCAGTACTGGAGGAAAAAAATATCTTCCTACCGACTGTGACATCTGGACTCGGACTTCGCTGGTATCCAGTGGCGATGTACTTGACTCCCGGGACTTTGTCTCTGAACTGGATTGGTGCTCCCGGTATTTCTTTGACCTTGCAGGTAATGACAAGAACTCTTTTCCAGAGATCTTCAGGTCTCCCACGTGATGGCTGTCCCCATTCTGGTCCTTGGGAAAGCAAGAAACAGGCATTGCACAAATTGCTTGTCTCATGTTTATGTGGAGATCTGTTGGCAAGTAGCCACAGAACAGGAGACACACAGAAGCAAGAAGTTAACCTGGAGTTTAGATGGTATGAGTTGCTACTCATAATGTGCAGGACATTTTGCCTATCTCTGCAGTGAGCGATTTTAAGGAATAGAGAGGAAGTATCGCCCAAACAATACGCAGTAGTCAACTTCTCCATAGGGAGAAGTAGCATCCTCTTAAAAAATCAAGTTATGGAGGTAGAGACATGGCCTGTTTATTTACAGGCACAGGGAATGATGAATGAAAGGTCCAGAAGCAGTCACTGCTGCTACTGATTTCTGGAAACTCATAAAAACCTCTTCCAAACAGAATGGCAAGTTCATCTTCCCAGGATACCAAACTCTTGGCACAAGCCCCTCCACTTGCTGTATCTTCACTTCTTCCCAGCGCCCAGCTGTGCTGTAGCCCACACTAACCCCTGGATAACCTGACCATGCCCCAGGAAATGTGGCTATACTAAATGTTCCACAGCATTTCCCGCCTCTAGGATTTGGCTCCCAACATACACGGAGCACTGCCTGCCTCAGTGTCTCCCACTGGCTCCAGCAAGAAGAAGTCCTGTACCCAATGGTTTCCTAAAAGGCAGATTAACGTGAATGGCCGGAGTCCCCCTCAGCCCTTTTGCCAACCCTCATGCTACCAGGAGCACGCGGGGACGGCAGGGCAACATGACTAACTACAGCAGAGGGTTACAAGCAGTCCCTGTTCTCTCGCTGCTGTCCTCCGTTGCTCTCTCAAATGGTTCTGCTCAGTGCTCTCATGGACATACAAAATATAGGATTATCGCTCCCGTGTAATGCATGGGGAAACTGAGGTCTCAGAGATTGCACACCTCTTGAATTCTAGTTTTTGTCCCTTCTCACTGCAGCTCCTCACTTTGCTTTTCCAGGCCCTGCCCCGTGCCTGGCTTCTCCGTTCTCACCCCCTTCCCATCAGGGGCACACAGCTCTACCCCTTCGCTGTCAGAAGTCTCGAGTTAACTGCCCTGCCTGCATTATCAGACAGCCTCATTACTGCTGTCACGCAGATGAGGCCCTCGTACAGAAGCACCAGCAGGAGCATTCAGCGTTCAGCTCCAAAGACACTTATTAAAGGCACCAGGCACTTTACACGTAACTGGGGGAACTGAGTGCCTCAACCTGCTTGATGCTTTGGGCTTCAGTATTTCTGGGCTGCAAACCACCTCTTTATCATACGTAAAGCACTGCGGGGACTCCCCAGGGTGTCCTCACTGCAGCAACTACGTGCAGGTGAAAGAAGCTCAAGCACAGCTCAGGAGATGACCCACAGGTCCACGAGGTTGGGATTTAAGGGCACAGAGACCAAAAAGCCAAGGATACTGAAGAGGATCTGAAGTCACAGCATGCCAACAGCACTGGGGGATGCTGCAGCCAAAATGGCTTTTCCATTCCTTGCAATACAAACAGGATTAGTGAGAACACGTCAGGAGATTCGTTTCCCTAGATGATATTGATGGGACCAATTGCAGCCAGGTTGGTGTCCACATTTTGAAAAGCAGCCACAAAAGTGGATTTCAGAACTGGAAAGAAACTGCCTTACAATGCCTTACTGCCTTAGCTAGAGCCCTCAAACTGTTTAGTTCATGACAAAAAGAATAGATGACTCAATTACAGTATGTGAGCACCTTCAGGGTAAAAACCAGCATGTGATAAAAAGATATTTATTCTGGTAGAGAGAGGAATAAACAAGAACCAATGGCTAGGAGCTAAAACCAGAGAAGCTCAAAACAAGGAATAAGGCACAGGTTGGAGAGCAGGATGATCAGGGAAGCAGCATTCCCGCTATCTGCTGGGGGGTTCAGAGCTGACGTAGGTCCTTCCTGGCAGATACACTCTGCCCAGACACATGACTCCATGCAGAGACGTTGGACAAGAGTTCCTGGCCTGTGCGGTAACGGGGTCCCTGCCGACTTCGAAGGCTATCTCTGGCAGAGATGATGGGCAGAGAGGGTGAGACGACAATGAGAGGGTGCTGGAGAGATTACAGTTCACTCCACTGATGTATTCTTTGCAATCTTATCACCCTCACCATAGCAGGTTTGAAGCAAACAACCCTTTCCCGTGACTGTAATCTCTTCTCCCTAGAAGCTGCAGTGGGAGAGAGCAGGGGAACTGCATCCAAAACACTCTCGCCAGGAGAGGTGAACTCGCACACACCCCACAGGAATGGGACGACTCACGTCTGACTCTGCACTTGGGGACTACCCACCGCTCCTGTTTACTCCAACCCCCACTGGCAAATCCCTGAAATCCCATAACCCTGCCTGAACTATTGAAGGAGGTTCAGCTTTTACAGCAATCAGAAGGAAACCAACGGCACTAACGGCACTAGCAGCAAATCACACATCAGCACAACTCTCCCTGCCAGTCCTCTGGGCCACGCTGCTCCAACAAGGACACACAATCGGATGTCTCCTGTCACTGGGCATCGCTGTCCCTACTGTCCACACCACCAACAAATACTCGCACTGGTTAAGGCGAGTGGGAGCCAAAATGGCCAACAGGCGCTTGGGAGAACAATAAAAAAAACATTAAGTGTGTTTGGCATTTAACTCCCAAAGAGAGTTAATTCAGGGAGGAGCTTTTGTCTGGCCCTCCCAGTGCTCACTGGGATGTTCAGGCACTCCAATGGTTTTGCAAGCCTGAGGTTGTTTCCCATTGACCACGTGCACCTACCTGTAACTTGGGTGAGTTTTTTCTCTCTGTGACACTTATGCAAAAGGGATGAGATGCTCCCTGGGATACTCGGGAGAGCTGTTCCTGGAAAGCGCTGAATGGATGTAAATTATTTGTGCCAAAGACAGTCCAAAAAGGCAGAGCACAGCTGCCTGCCCACCTCCTCTGGGAACGGGCATGACTGAGCCCCACGGAAGCATCAGTGCTGCTCCTGCGCAGGAGTTTTTGAGAAACTTCAGTGATCCCTGCAGGTGGAAAGGCTGAGTGCCTCCCAGCTGACTGTAGAAACAGCCTTTGCCCTAGGAAGCCTGAGAAAATGCTGATCTGCTTAGACCTGACATTTGCAGCAGCGAACCGGAGCAGAGGCAATCCTTCGAGCCCCTGGAGCAAACCCCTCTGCCTCCTGCAACGCACCATCTCCCGCTTCTGACCTCTCCTTCCCTACCTGTGCCGAGCCCAGCACTCCGCTGGGCTAACAAGGCACTGAGATTTGCCACCAGCCACTAAAGGGGCTAAAATGCTAACGATTACCTCTCAATAAAGGGCTGTTTTTTCAAAAAAGCATAGAAGTGGCTTTTTCAGCTTTCAGTTAAGTGCCTTTTTAGTTAGACCAGCTGTTCCTCTCCTCCAAGCTCTCTAGAAACCCTCTTTGGTTAATCCCATTGACTCCAACGATATCTGCTAATTGCAGACTTCCCCGCAAATGAAGCCAGTCAACAAGCCATTACAGATTCCTACTGATACTTAATCTTTGAAGCCAGGCATCTTTGCTTACCTTTTCAGAAGGGAACTTCAGGAGGTCTAAGCTGTCCATGCTGTTCCTTTGGAGTCTCTTTGGCCTGGCTCCTGCAAAACAACGCACTCTCGCATCAGGAGGGTGTCACTCACTGACAGCGCTAATGTCACGCAGATAAAATTCAAGCCAGGGCAGACCCTCCGCTCCTGTTAACTCCAAAGTCAAAAGGACGGGATGCTGCAGCTGTGCTGTCCTTGAGATTCAAACGTGGGTTTTTCCTCTATTGTTTTGAGTCTTTTTCAAAACACTCTCACAGCAACAGCAAGGGCTGCGGGAAGCTTTTGCTATCAAACCAGCGGCCGGGTCACGCTATGAGCCTGATCTCAACTGAGGTCTCTGGAATTTAGGAGTTACAAACCTCACTCTAAACAACACAAGTCAGGGGACCGACATTGAGAAAAAATCATAACAAAAATATAGCTTAATAAATGCATGGATTTGTTGCTTTATCTTCATGTTTTTAACTTAAAGAATGTATCTGGGATCAAGCTTTGAGCTTTTCTCTACAGTCACGAGGGATGGAAAAGTAAGTGAAGGAGCAAATATTTTCTATCATAGGCCGAGCCTTAAGGGGAGCAAAACCTTGCCTCAAAGCTGACCGAGAAATCAGAAAATTTGGCAGCATTCGTTATATTTATTTGAGATTTCATTTTAATGTAGTATTCTAGCAATAACAGAGTGAGTGAAACACAGTTCAGCTCTGACTCCGACTTTCCAAACTCCATGTCTCCTCCAACCTGCTTCCAGCTTCTACTGCCTCACTCGCTAACACAGCCAGGATTTACAAAAAGGTCCTGGGAGGCCTTCACCATCTCTGGGAAAACTTCTGCTTCCCTTCCCTGATCTTTCCTGAAGGTTCAGTTTAGCTGGGCACCACGTGACATCCCACACCAGCAACACCAAACGGGGCAGAATCAAAAGCTTTGGACTCAAGGTCCCATGATAACTTCCAAGCTTCAGGGGAAATCCTCAGGGAGGGTGACTGAATGCATGTGAATTGAAACCCATCCCCAAGCTGAGCCCTGAGAACGGAAACCACTGAGCTTTGTGTGGTTCCTGCAACAGCAAACTCACCAAACGTAAAGATTCCCCAGTTTCCCACCACCACCTAACAGCACCGTTGCTTATGGTACAGCAGCCCCCCACGGACCCTCTTCAAACCCTGGGTGCCACTGAGCTGCTCACTGGACAAACTTAAAGAGAGAGAAGGCACAAAATTCATAAACCAATTCAAGATTGCAAGCAGAATATGGTGTTGAAATGGAAAAAAGGTAGCAGGGACTCCTGCATTAACACGGGTCCAGCTCTGCCAGGACTCCAGGTGCGGCCGCAGTTGTCTCTACACTGCAGCAACTCCAACGACACTGCTGCTTTCAAAAGCTCAATCTCACTCACCTTTGTGAGATACCAGATGAGCTCGGATCAGCTGGGACTGCGCTAAGGGTCACACACATAGATCGCATCTTTGTTATAAATGACCTAAAGTTAATTTCACTGCCCCTGCTACCCTAAAGGGATTTACTTCTTGCAGCCATAAGGACTCAAATCAGCAAAATATTTCTGCACGTTTCTCTCTAGTCCAAAAAGCACATTAGCACCAGCTTCATTTTAAGGTGACTTCATTACTAGGTTTTGAGTTCAGAAGGGAGTGACATCAGGGTTGGGGAATAAGTGCAGAACAGATATCGATGCAAATGCACAGAGAGCAAAGAAAACAAGTAACGATAAGCAGTCATCATTTCTACCAAACTCTGCCCTCTTCCGCACTGCAAAGCCAGTTGCTCACTTGGCAGCAGCTCAGTAACAACAGGATTTGATCCCGGAAGGTCAGCGATCGCTGCTGACACTGGCAAGGGTTCAGACATGGGGCTGTCCTCCCTTTGGAGCAGGCAGGAAAAAAGGACTTTGCTGCCCTCAACAAAGCGGGCACAACTCTTGGGTTTCCCATTTTTACCCCAGTCTTTGCTTCTGTTTCCTGAGATATCTTACCTAAGGGATCTTATGGTTGCTAACAGTATCTTAAGTACCTCCTGTGAGCAGGTTGGGAAAGGCTCGTGCTGTCAGATACCAGTAAAACAACACAGTTATTTGGTAGCTGAACAGATGTATTACCACAGGCTGGATCTCCACTCAGCCATGAAGACGGCTGAAATGATCAAGCCTGAGCCCTCTCCCACCATGAAATGAAGAGCCGCACCACTCTCGGCAGGCAGGCACAACCCACCACCCTGCCAGAGACACAGGACCCCCCTTCCGTGCGTCAAATGCCGCTCAAGCTTACGCTCCTCGGGGGCATCGGTGATACCAGTTTTCAGCTGAGAGAACCTGGAGCTCTTAAAGCTGAGCCCCTGCGCCAACTCAGTGGGAGACACCAGCCGCCCCCCACCCAGCTCCCATCGCGGCATCACGCTCCCACCAGCAACCTGTGGGCATCAGCCCGGAGGAGGTGGCGGTGCAGCGGCTCGGTGTCTGCTGCCGGCCCCGGGTCTCCTCCCGCGCTGCCAAACCAGCGAAGGGCTTTTGGCTGCTGCCACGTCGGGTCAGGCAGGAGCTCAGCGAGGGGAAGGCAGAGGCAGGTTGTGCCCGGTGGCTCCCGGTTACGCACAATGACATTCTGGACATCACTATAGCTGCTCATGGGGCTCAGCGTCCCCCGGAATAACCTAGTCTTATGTGTGGAACAGCGAGGTGGGTCTGGAATAAAAGACACCTACAAACACTTAATCAGATGGTACATTTGGGTTTCAAAGCAATGCCCAAGAGGCGACGCCAGCATCTGGAAGGGAGCGTGCGTCACAGCAGCTTTTAATGGCCACTTCCAGGAAAGCAAGAAAGAAGCGAAGTGTGTCTGATTAGATAAACATCATTTCCAACAGTCTAAAGAGTCATTAATTATACACCTCCATCCTCAGGTGCTTTTTTACATTTGCAGTAGCATTAAACTGCTGGCCAGAAACCATTAATCTCTGATCTGAGAAAACCTGCCTTCCCCTTTGTTAATTTAATATACGTAATCAGCCGAGACTACCCCAGCAATTAGGGCATGCAGAACAATTTGTCTTTTTCAGTTGTTTTGATGCTGGTGTTCCTCTGTTACCATGTGGGTTTCACATTCAGTTGAGCTAAGGGAGGAAGAAGTTAGGAGTTACAAACTCAACTTCAGAGCCATCCAACTCAGCTATTTTCTTCCAGAAGAAAACACACAGGCAGCGCCGGGGCCAAGCGCCGGCCTCACCAAAGCCCGCGGTTCTGCCATCCCACTCACCACGACCCGTCCCCCAGGCAAAGCAGGCAGCACCAGTAAACCAAGCAGCCAGAAGAATTAAGAGGCTACTTCTAGTCAGGGCTACTGTTAACCGGATCGACACGGGCAGCAATTCCCACCGCACGTGTGGGAGCTTCTCCCCTTTACTCCCCAGCGGACGGGCTCGGTAGCCTGCCCATACTCATCTTCCAGGAGAGCAGGGAGATTTCCATACTCACATGCGCCCCACGACAGGAGGAGTGCCATTAACTTTCTGTCTCTGACCAGGACATTCCCTCAGATGGTTCCCGACGTAACTCTCAGCCTCCTTCAAGTTATTTTTCCCAGAAATGCCTGTAGCACCGCCTAATATTCAGCAGAAGTTCAGCTCAGCCTCTTTCTCCCCAGTGCTGATCAACAGCAGCCGCCGTGGATGCAAAAGATGGAGCAGCTGAAAACCTGGGTCTGTTCCTCTGGAAGGTTTTTTTCCTCTCTCTCTCCAGTATTTATTGGCATGTTTACCAAGCCTACTGCAGAGTAACGGAAAACCTCAGGGGCATTTCTAAATGCTCTCTCTGTCTTTAAGGTTTGCTAAGGTCTCTAACAGAGCAAGTTGAAACCTTCTTGTGAACATCAGCTGAGCAACGCTACTGACTGGCTGTATTCATGCCTTGTTTTCCTGGAGCTCCTCAGATGTTGTTCTTTTCAGTGCTCATGCTCAGGGTTGTTTCTTTAAGTATTTTTTTTCAAAATCTCTTCCCCCCCCACCTCCCCATGATCTCAACACCACCATGAACCAATGGGCTTTTTTAATTTTTTTTTACATGTTGCTTTTGCAATTTGGTGAGTGTAACGGTTTTCACATTCCCATATTTTAAAGCTTGATGAAGCAGTTACCTCCCTCCCTTCCAGGGAAGGATGAACCTCAGTGAGGGGAAGTTTACTGCAACAGCGCAGAGGGGGATGCTTGTGTGCTTGCTTACATGCATATGAGACATCTTTGCTTCCTCCAGCTCCTTCATATCCCATTTCAAAAATACTCCCTATTCTTCTGTCTTTGGGACGCTAACCCCATATATCCACATGAGACACCCATCAAGACCCGTATTTCCCCTCTGCCTCACATTCCCACCCTGCAGAGATGAGGACAGCCCCTCTGCACATCCTCGTGCTACCTGTGATGTCATGGATACAGGAACCTTTATCTACAATCTCTTCTTTACAGCCAGAGGTTGGGTAGTGCGTGCTCCTTCCCTTCCTTGGGCTTTTTAAGCTGATCAACGCAGAGCTACACTGGGCCCTGCACGTCTGATAGAGAAGCTAAACGAAAGAGCTGATGCTGTGCACGCAGCAACCACAGCATCTTCCTCCCATTCTCCTACCCCCTTAGTATCTGTCACCAGCTCCGTATTGCCTGGAAGGACAGGATCAGTATGGGCTCCAGAGGGAAGGACTCTATTCCTGAAGCCACAGACAGGCACTGCAACAGGCAAAGCCTTAGTTTTCAGGATGCAATTAGAGGAGAAATGTTCACATAGCAGAATATCTCTAGCAGCACTTTGCTCCAAAGTGAGATCAAGCCATAGAAATCACAAGAAAGTGCTTTATTGTAGGATGATGATGGGACCACCCCATATAAATTTGCAGTAGGGCACAGCTGGACAGACAGTAGGGGCAGAGGTTTGTTCCTCTATGGACAGTCTCCATAGCCAGCTGCTGCTCCCAAGATTTCAGGGTTAACAAGATGGAGCAGAACACGTGGAGCAGCAACTCAGGGAGCCCTGCCAGGAGCTCTCATCAACTTGACATGTGCTTTGATAACTCCTAGGCTCTTCCCTATCTCCAGCAGCTTGGAAAGCTGCCTACTCCATCCATGTTTGAGACGAAGCAAACCCCCCACAATGCAGACGGAGCAACAGTTCTATTTGCAGGCTGGGAACATGCTGTATCCCTCTGGGGTGGCTGCACCAGAGGAAGCAGAATTAAACCTGACAGTGGACTCCACAGAAGACCAAGGGAAAGGCCAACATCATTCCCTCCGCCACCAGCCCTCCTGGCTGAGCAGCGCACACAGCTCAGCGGTCTCCCTGCAGAGCACAAGCTTTGCACCGCAAAGAACACAACAAATCTTGGCATAAGCACTTGCTGTATTTTCATGAAAAGGTCATTTCTCTGTACCTGTATTAACTGAGATACTGACTTGTCTTTTGGGTGAGTCCTTCCAGCCCAGGACAGTGCCTCCCCGCATTAGCAGACCCCAGCACTTCAAAACCTCGATTTTGGCAGCCAACTCTAAATATTGTTCAATATGACTAAATTAGACCAGGCAGCCACTTATTTAGGGTGGAAGACTGGTCTGTAAACCCTACCAAGCTCAGACGTGACAGTAGAGATACAGTCCAGCAATCCAAACGCACACAGAGCATCTCAAATCATATGCTGCTGACATCTAAACAGGGAAGCTCTGTCAAGCTACGCTCCATTATTACAGCAAGCTCTTCAAAGAGGAAAGGGGGGAAAAATGCACAGCAGCAAGAAAAGAAAGGGAAAAAAAAAGCTGCCTCTGGTAGGACAAGCATCTCATTTAAAGCTCTAATTAGTCTTCAAACACATAATGGGTTCTGGCACTATAAATCCACTTGACCTCTATTATTGCCAGCACTTGCATGATAAATGCTGGCATTTGTTTTCCCAGTTGTTACTAGGATAGAACAATACTTTTCTCTAAATAGAGAGAGTAAATAATATCAGTTATTTATGATGACTGCACCATAAATTCCCAGCACCAAGCTGTTATATGTCAATCCATGGGAAGGACCATCTGTTTACCCCCCACCCCCCCCATCCTTTAGGCAAGAAAGGACCAGGGGAATCCTGACAGCTCCAGTCCCTTCTGTGTCTGAGGGTACACCTAGGATGGACAAAGTACCATTTTTCACCCTGTCGCTTATTTGAAGGCTTTTCTAGCTGCACAGTCCAGACAAAAGCCAAGAGCAGGTATGGCTTACAACAGAAAGGATGGTGCACATGACAATAAAAGTCAACCCATAGCTAGGGGCCAGGGAAAGCTGCAGGGAGGTTGGTTCCAGGCTGCTGTCACATCAGACTTCCTCAGGAACGCTTCAGGCCCATGTAAGGCCCTCTATCCTCAGCTGTCCATTGTCAGATCTGGGAGCCAAAAGGACAGGAATGAAATCTCTTCTGCTGGGAAGATCGGGCTCCAGCATGTTTGCTCTGACATGCTGTATTCATTGGCACACAGACAGCACACAGCTGAGCAAATACCAGCCTTCCAGACAGATCCTGAGCACTATAAAAACCTTCTCCAGAATAACAATTTTGCAGGTTTTTCTCCATGGCAAAACTGTTCCTTTAAAAAAAAAGTATATACAATAGGCAGTAATAAAAATAAGTTACTTTTGAATCAAGATGCTCGTCTGCCTGATTTGGCAGAAGATGCTTTGCGTATGTGTCAGCCGGGTTTCGCATCCTCCAGAATCCAGTCTGACAGCTGAACAACTGGCTGAAAATAACAACAGTATTGCACAGCTACGCGGTACCCAGGAGCCCCTTGACATTTGGCTGACTGCATCCGGGTGAGCAGCCAGCACAGAGGCTTCTCAGATGGGGAGAGAGAACAAGGAGACACTCAGGACCGCACACCAGAACCACCTTCACCTGGTGGAAGAGGTGAGACTTGGAGCAAAAGTCCTCCTTGGAGACAGAGATGGCACAAGGGAGGTACTTTCTCCAGTGGGGCCAAAACCAAGGTAGCTCAGAAAAGCTGCAGTCTTTGAGTAGAAAGTGATCTTACGTCCTGTAACCTTTCAAACTTCTATTGATTGCCATGATGTTGGCTGCATCTTTGATTCCAGTTTCCTGCCCAACTGCAACAGGTGTCAGCTCTTCTCTAACTGAGCAAGGAAGCGCTGCTTTACCAAGAGGGTGGTCAAAACACCAGCACACATTTCCTAGAGAGGTGGTTGATGCCCCAGGCCTGTCATAAGTTAAGGGGCATTTGGACAACGCCCTTAACAGGCTTTAACTTGGTCAGCCCTGAACTGGTCAGGCGGTTGGACTAGATGATCATTGGAGGTCCCTTCCAACTGAAAGAGTCCATTCTATTCAAGTCTAGAATACGGCTTATTTGCAAATAAAGCCTTGGCAATTCAGGCCAAAGAATGAAGTATTTTCGTTTTTATTTGCAGGATCTGGAAAATGCAGAGGACCCAAATCATGCAACATCTAACAGGCAGTCAAATACAAGCCCTGGAGCTTTGTGGGAAGCTTGGAGCCATGTTAGAGGCAGCCTCCCCTAGCCATAACCCCCCCCAGGCAACACTCTGTTTAACAGATTAACAGTTGTGAAGACAGGAGGATTTTCTGGGAGATAAACTGTACTGGGTGGAGCAGGGTGGGAGGAGGCACGTAACCTCAGGGCTAATTCAAGACCAGCCCTGAAAGGCTTGGCAGGAACACCTAGCTTTCTTCTAAGAGCAGGGTTTTCTCTGCCAGTATATAGCAGAGCCTCATGACCTCCAGTCTGCCATTATCAGCTTGTGTTGAACAAGCTGAGATCAAAAAGAAACCGAGTTTAAGCTAGAAAGTGACACACAGTAATTAACAGAGGCAACATCTCCTGCAGCTAGACAAGCCCAATTACGGCAGCTGTGTCCTACAGACTGACTCAGGGAGGGCAAGAGGAAGAGCAGCACACATCAGAACCTTGCAGGGATCAAACGCTCTCAGTAAAATCCTCTAAAAAGAGGAGCAACACACTTGATCCCTCCCCCGGATGCTGTTAATCAGCCACCAGCTTGCAGCAGCCAGGCTCTTTCCAGCTCCTGGAACAAGGCTGGCCACGCTGGACTTGGATTCACCCGCTCTGTCTCCACAAGCTGTCAGGTCTCCGTGCTAAGCAAAGGGCTGTTGTCTGAGTGCTTGGCCCTGCCAGGCTCAGGGCCAGCCTTGCTGCTGGGTGAAGGACTATGGTTCCTCAGGTCAGTCAGGAGATAAGGGTGATGCTTGCTGAGGGTCTGGCCTTGCCACGCTCAGTGAGGTGCCACGGCAGACCACCGTCATCCATACAAAAACCGTTAAGAGATAAAAAGTAATTCTATCTGGGTGAGAAAGAGAACTCTTCTCAATCCTTCTCTTGCTCTGTGCTGTGTGAAAAAAGCCAGTAAGCAGAGGCATCCTGTGCCTAATAGTAATAGTGTACTGTTAGACAGAAGATCATCGTAACCATAGGCATTTTCTACATGTTGACTACCAAAGGAAAAACTGTCTGTGGAAAGTGCATTTGGGAACCAGACAGCACACACCAGAGCTGGGATGGCTGCAGGAGTCTGGAATAGCAGCCAAAGTGAACTTCAGGCTTCCGAGCTCGGAGCAGGAGTTTGTGTAAGGAACCGACAATTTCAGAAGAGTTACCTCTCCCCACAACAAGAGGTCTCTTGATTTAATGCGTGGCTTTGCCAAAAGCCACGTTGCACCTTCTCTGCCACAGGCTTCAAGAACTGGCCGCATCCTCCTTTCCAGCACTTGCAGTGTCCCCTGGCATCAAGATAAAACAAGCACCTGAATTTCATTAGCACAGTATCTTCTCCTCCAGTCCTGGAGCATTTCCTCCACTCTGAGCTGAGAAGTCTTGCTGTACTTTACACTGACACTGGGAAGAAGGCTCACGTACAGAAGAACATTAACTACTACTTAACACTTTGAGAATAATATTTTAAAACTTTATAAAGCCAATACTAGGGCAGTCTGAACTGAGTGCTAAATTACTCGGTTTAAATCCGAATGACTCAGAGGTTCATCCTCCCATCAGTGCTGCTGGAATGATTTAACAGCTGTAACAGCAGGGGTTACTCAGATTTAGAAAAGACTCATTAAGAAGATAATGAGGAGGCATCCTTTACAAGTCCTAAATCTTCACCCAAGAAGCCCCCGATGCAAGCACCACTCCTGTCCTTCCTGCCCCGCTCCCTTAAGCATCACAGCAAGGACCGCCACAAATTCAGGTCTTTTTGGACACCTTCCTGCAGGTGCCTTACTGGGTGGCATGTGAGAACACTTGCGCTAGTGCCTCTCTGAGCATCTGTTAGAGGACAATAAAATAACCAGACCACTTTGCATTCTGCCTTCCACTTGGCCAAAAGCTATTCTGCTTCAGTCAACAACCTCATCCATCAAAACACTGCATAAGCAGGTATAATTAACCAGCACGCCCTTGAGCTTTCATTTTCAGAATGAAAAAGGCTGAGCTGCAGCCCATCAGCTCTTGGGAAAAATCAAATATAGTTGAGGATACTTAATATTAAGCAATTGCTATGCTTACTCAGTCTGACTGGTAAGAACAGGGCTGGTTCCACGCTGAAGCCGTTAGCAATGTCTCCCCTGCACTTATCTGCTGAGCAGAAGGCAAACAGTACCCAGACGATGAAATTGCAGCCTCAGTGAGCAGGGCTGTCCCACTGTCAGAAAGACGCTGGTCTCAGAGGGCCACATCTCTCGGCCATCACCCAGCACGGTCCTTCACAGGAGGGCTGAGCAAAGCACGGAGAAGGGACATCCTTGTCCCTGGGCAGCATCCCAGCCGCAGGCACAGGCTGGCATGGGTTAGCAGCACTGCCGCCTCACTGCTTTGCCTCAGTAGAGGGCTGGTCAATCTAGCATGTTTCAGCAGCCCCTAAACACTTCTTAGATACTTCAAAGATATTTAAAGCAAGCAAGCAAACAAACAGGCTAAGAAACATAAAAGCAGATTGCTTCTATCCCTGTCTAATTGATCCAAGGGTTCAAAGATTCCTCTGAAGAAAGCAAGCTCAAAACTGCATTGAGGATGCACAGACTCACATTCAAAGGCAGACAGAACTGATTACTGCTCAGGAAGGACAGGGGTTTCGTGCCCACCCAGGCTCGGCTGCCCACTTCACCACCTGAGAACAGCATCTGAAGCGTGGCTGCCTCTCACGTGGGCAGGAGCAGCGCTCCGGCTCCTGAACACCCAGCGAGCGGACTCCCCTTGTGCCCACCCTTTTTCAGCAGATGATGTGCAGAGAGCAGGGAAAGTCAGGCTCATGGCCAAGTCCTTTTCTGCCCCCAGAGCTCATTGAGCACAGCTGGGCAGCAGTATCTGTGTAGTGCAAACAGCACAGAAACCAGGACAGGAACCAGCTTACAATGCTGTGAAAACATCTACACGTCGATGCCTTCTGGAACACCTGCATCCCTCCCCACCTACACCCAGCTGCCAGGAGAGGTGCTGCTCAGTGTCTCTGAACACTACTGCTGCCAGGAGAGATGACGACTGAGGCTGACGCATTGCTGAGAACAAAAGAAAAGCAGCCCAGAGTCAGTTTTCACTTTGGAGAAGCGCTAAGGCTGGCCAGGGCTGCTCTCTGCCTTCTGTTTGGCACCTCCATCTCTTTTTGGTGGCGGCTGAGCCCCTTCTCTGCATCCCCCTCCCACCTGGGAGGCTGCCCAGGCCGGTGCCAGCATCCAGAGAGAGCTGGCAAGGAGGAATTGAAGAGGGGAACGCTGCAAGGCTGTTGGGTGTACACCGCAGACCGGCGTTACCCACCCAGGCACGGTCTAGGAAGGGCTCAGCTCAGTGCTCCTCGCTCAGCGCCACACGCAGAGCGCTCGGCACAGCCGACTCCTTGCCAGGCAGATGCTGAAACCTCAGCCCAAACAAAGTGCTCTAGAGAAGGGCAGCCAGAGAGGGTGGCACAGGCGGCCAGCGCTCGCAGCCCGCATCCAGCAGTGGTGCCAAGGGCAGAGCACCACAGGACCTCCCCCAGCACCAGGCAGCACTGCTGGGTCATGGTCGCCTTCACCCCCACAAAACAACTCCCTTACAGGCACAGCAAGTTCCCTCACTTTTCTCCAAAGGCAAAAGCCTACCAGTACGGGATTCTGAACTTGCAGTGTGTGAAAGAGGACAAGACCAGTTTTCAGGGCCACAGTTTTGGGTGTTTGGAGAAACAGACACAACCTCTGTTTATTTGTTTCAGGCTTTAGCTACTCTCTAGCTGCTTTGGGTTTGTTGCTTTAAGCTCTCTGTGTTTGCGTTTCTTGACAAGGTCGTTGCTTTCACAAGACTTTTGCAGCAGTGCCCCACTTCCCTGGCCTCCAGCTTTGTCTTCTGACATCCAATTGCTCTCAGAATATTAATTAAAATCACAAAGAGCTCAGGAAGAGGAGCCAAAACAGCAGAGGAAAACACCAGACACTCCTTCCTCCCCCAGGCCCCCGGCAGAGGCAATGCCCAAGACTTAGAAGCAAAAGAAACCTGTGAAGGACTCATGGCCCATGGTCTGGCTCAGGGTTTCTCAGCCAACAGTACAGATTTTACCAAAACTCAGGTTTGCTACGAAACTTTATTCTACCTGCTCGATAAAATTAATGTGTTTTATAACATGCCTGCGCTCTCAGATGATTTTAGCATCCTTATGATTATGCAGATATTTTATAACCTTAAGCAGGGAAAATAGTCTGAAGGGAAAAAAAAAAATTGAAAGCTGTCCTCACCACAAGATTTGTTGACATCAAAAGGCACGGCTGGTTCAGAAGTCAACTTGAATCTCAATTCTCTCACCTGCTTCCTATTACAGAAACAGATGTTCCTCTTGCTGTAAATTGCTGCTATTAATAATATAAATAATTATGCTTTTCTAATCATTTAATAGGCAGCACAGGAGGGTACCAAAGTTCCTGGCAGCCATTAAATACATTTCCCTTCTTCCCAAGGGCTCAGAGACACATTGGTAGCCTCTCTTATGCTCCACTGAAGTTCAGAATAAAAACTAAGGAGAAATCAAGGGAGCCAGGCTCCTCTCCACAGGCTGTCCTGCAGACCCATCCTCTCTCCAAATCTCTACACAACAGGTACAGCACCAGGTAAAAGCACACACGTGGCTAATCACTGCAACACTCACTCCCTTCCTCCGTCAAGACGCTGCTGCACAGCCCCAGCCCATGAAACGCAGGGGCAGCTGATTTTTATCCCCCCAGCAGGTTCCCAGATCTGGTCGGGGCAGCACGCCCCACATCTCACCCACTGGAGAAGCCCTGCTCTGCAAGGGAACCTGCCCCGCGCCCTGCGGTCCCTCCCTCTCCCACACTGCAAGCCCCAGCCATTTGTTTTTCCTCCAGAGAACACTTTCAACTTCTGTTGTCAACAGCCCCAGCCTCGGGAACACGAGCAATGGTGCCACAGATTGACAAGGTCACTGCAACCCCAGCAAACACCGCCTCTGCTCTGCCCCGATTCCCACCCTCCAGCGATCACACCCACAGACTGGCACGGCTCTAGCTCTGTCAGGTGAGAGAAAAATCACTACTGGCTCCAGATGTTAACACAGCACAGGCACAGCTGGATCACTGGAGGGCAGTGAGCACCCGTGGGCCACATGTTAGCTCTGCCTTGCTCTCCCTCGCCGTCAGAGTTAAGCCCTGTGACTGACCACGCTTGCTACACGCGTTAAGCAAAATTCCGAACCCTGCAGTGCAACGCGCTCTGAGCCCCATTCTGTGAGAGGCGGTCGGTGGGACTGTGCCAGGGAGACAGCGGGGCTGCGTCACTGCCCGCGTGGGGGGACACTGCCACGCGCCGGGCTCAGCTCTCCCCAGGAAGGGCTCTGCTCGGACCAAGAGCCTGCCTGACCCCCAAGGCACACGGTCCTGCCATCAGACTAGTCCACAGCAGGTTGCGTTCAATGGGGAATGTGTTATGAGAGCAGAGACCTCCTTGCTTTCTGGTTTTAATTACTTCAAGCTAATAAAAGGCTATAACGCTCCTGGTCATGCAATATGGTCAGACCTGCAGAGCCCCTCTCCCAGATAAATCCAACCCAACTACTTCCGCTGCAGCTCTTCCACACAACACACACATCCAGTCAGATGTGTCTCATGCCCGTGCAGTCCTTGGCGCTGCCCTTCTCCTGCACCCCTCCATTCCCCAGCCTGAGGGACCCGGCACCCCATCAGCTCATTTCCTCCACGCTGTCCCAGGAGCGGCACCAACGTAAAGATTATTTTCCTGTTCCCCTTTCAGAGCAAAACAATTTGCCAAAAGGAAGCCCCGCAAGGAGGTGCCAGGAATGAAGGGCAGGCCCTAGCTAATAAGTTTCCCAGCAGTTAAAGATGGACCTGACGTGCCAAAGGAGGCTGCTGCAGCCATCGGGGCCCACACGGCCTTTGAGGAAACAGCTCAGCTCCACGGCAGCTCCTGATGGGGCACAGCAGGGCACGCCGGCTCCCTCGCCCACAGCTCGACTTCTAAGGAAAAGCTTTAGCACTGACGTAGCACACTACACCTTCAAGATCAATACAGAGAGCAAACACGCACAGCCAGGCTTTCTCCTCCTCCCCAGGACACCATGCCATGTGCTCAGCACCATCTTCTCTTCTCTACGCCAGTTCTACCAACAGGAAAAAAGAACACACCACCTGAGAAAAGGTGTCTGCACTAACAAGGTCACATTTAATCAGCCGGCACCTCCCGGGATGCAGTTTCATCCGTGTGAATTAATAAGTCTGTCCATAGCGACAGAGCAGCCAGCTGGAAGTGCCCCATGCCAGGCACCCACAAGTGTCTGCACCGGGCAGTTCCAGGACAGGCAGACGGTCCCGGAGCTGGGGACACACGTCAGGCTGGCAGGCTGACAGCACGCTGTGGCGAGGACTCAGCTGCGCTCTCCTGCACCCTGAGGAGCAGGGGCGAATAACCTGGGGCACAGTGCGGTGAGCGAAGTCATTTTGTCTGCTGCGACCAAGTCTTGCCACATCTTTGTTTCCAAGTTGGGCATCGCTGCAGGTGTTCCAGGGGCGAGAGCACCCAGCATGCTGGTGCTCACAACCTGCCTTCAGCCCGTGCTGTAGGCTCATTCCTTGGGTGCTAATGAGAACAAGAGCAGCAAAACATCCCTGCCAGTCACCTTTGAAAGCTTGCTCTATCAGTCAAATCAGTTTAAAGGGCCCTGCAGAGCTTTAAAAGAGACAAAAGCTAGTTTGCTGCTTGGCACAAGGAATTTCATTCCCAATGCAGATTAATTCCATTAACTCATTCTGTGCCCTTTTTGGGGCGGATCCTTCGCTGCTCTCGCAGGTTACGGAAAGCACAGAGCAAACACGCCATAGTCTCCTTTCTGATAAAGGCACTCGACAGCTTCATCTCGCTTTGGCACTCCTATTTCTTCCCCTGTTGCCCACTTGCAAAGACCTCTCCCCTCCCCACCCCACGTCTTTCACGAGGCCCTTCAGTGCCAGCAAAAGCCCAGAAACTCACCTTGTGCTTCATAGCCAGCGTAGTGGTGAGCCATGCCCACATCCTCATCGCCGGGGCCCAAGCCGAGGGCTGACTTGAGCTGGGCCATGTTCACCCGTGCCGTCAGCTCACCGTTCCGGTCCCCGATCTACGGAGTGAAAACCAACAGGGCAGGTGGTTAAAAGGCAACGTGCTCTAAGCAAACAGCCCCTAGCAAAGGGTTTGCCGGTCCCATATCAAAGCAAACACACAGCCAGCTAGAAGAAAGCGTGGAGACACCCTGTGAGACCGTACAGCCCAACTTTCAACACCAAAGCAACTCTCCAAAGCTGTTCCTCAGTGATGGGAGAGGGTCCACGGGTGCTGTGCTGTGCACTGGCTGCACCTCAGGGTGCATTTCTGCGGAGTTCGGTACAAGGGACTGAGGGGACACAGCTCAGCCACTGCTACAGAACTGCGACAGAGGTAAACGTGCACATCTGGTCCATCCTGTAGCACGTGTCCAGAGTTACTGAGCACCAGACAGCCACACCACTATCAGCCACACGGGCAGTGTCACACTCAGGGCTTGGGGGCTCTGGAAGCCCCTCTCCTGGCTCAGGTCCATGCAGCTTTAAGTTGTTAGTAGTGATCGACCCACACAAGACTCAAAGTCTTTTGGCATCCAATCGTTTCCAAACTCCCATCTCTCTGGCCCGAGGGGGCTGATGTTACATGTTCAGGAAGAGATCTTTCCAACAGCTCCTGCTACTTAAAATGGGGAGTCGTAGGACATGCTGCTGAGCCCTCCTCTAAGTTTAACAAAAAAAAAATTACTCTGCTGCGTATCACTAGCAAACAGAGATATCACTCAGAAACAAACAGCCTCTAATCTTCAGAGGAAGAGCAGCCTCTGTTACAGAAAACGACCTTGGCTGTTCCCTTGGAGAGGCCTGACTCCCTATTAAGCGCCTTGCAACAGCTCTTTTGTGGCCCTGCGAGACAGACTGCAATGTGAGCCATCCTAGAAGGAAATCATAAATCCCCACATTATTTATGACAAAGCCTCAATCGCTAGAGTAAAGGGAGGCAGATGCAACGGCTCATCATACGGCATAAGTCCCCTACCAATTACAAGAGATTTGCTGTTGGCATCATCTCCAGATAAATTACTGTCCTGGTTAGGTGTCTCAGTCCTTGACGCTCTGTTAAATGCTTCCACTCATTCCAGTTCACGTCCCTATTAACATCAGAGAAACAACACACTGGCGGGACAACAATTCTGGGCAGGACCTACCACACACACCGTAGCAAAGCCCCATTTTCTCCCTCAGCTCAGATGTCTCAGTTTCCCAGGAGCCCCCTTCCCCACACAGAGATGGGAAAGGTGCTCCAGAGCTGTGTCTGAGAGCTGGGACAGCTTCCAAGGTTTTTAGGTACATCTCCTTCACTCCAGCTGTTTCAGAAGAATTTTTTCAGTAACCTCTGATCACCCTGCAGCAGCTTCCAACATGCTTGCCTTGAGCAGATTTCATTTGGATTCAAATGTCATCATCAGATTTATATCGGGGTAGAAAGGGAAGAGGGTGATGGGAAGCAAGCTGAACACGTTAGTGTGCGAAGGTTTAACTTCAGTAGGTTTTTTCCTGGGCAAAATGCTGGTGCTTGCCACAACAGCACAAGCAGCTCGCTTGGTTCCCAAAGCTAAAATAAAACAACAGCTTTGGAACAGAATCACTAGCTGCTAGGAGCTAATACAGGCTCTCCTCACTAACGGACAGTCTCTGCACTGCTCAGTAATTAATGTGGGGGAGTTTATTAGCCACCGTAAGTAACCTACTCCTGACATGCTTTGTAATCACAGCCATCACCCCCGAATGAGACCACCACTGTGACCCCCCCCCCACCCCAGAAGCCACCA
>VXBL01002760.1:317715-446730 GCA_013400195.1 Aramus guarauna | reverse complement strand
ACCGGGCTCGGAGGAACCAGCCCCACGCTGCCCCAGTCCTAGCAGACCGAAGCTGGAAAAGTTCATTTGTCCTAAAATGTCCAGGGCCAAAGAACAGTATTTCTTCTGCATGCCTGATAAGTATAATTAAATACATAATTAGGCTGGTATGTCAGTCCTAACTCAAGATTTAGCCAACCTAATAGACAGGCAGGAGAATAACAAAGCACTTACATATGGTGATTTCAATTAGTGCTTCAATAGGGCAATTTCTTCATCTGGGGAAGACAAAAGAGGCCGTGGCCCATTTCCTCATAACACACTAGAAAGACCAAACAATGGCATTTCTTGCTTTCTGAGTCACCAGAAAGTGCCATATGTTTTTCCTCCAGGAAAGCTGCAGCTAGCTGGGCAAGCACATCTGTGGAAACCAGGGTAGCTGCACGCATGAACCCCAAATGCTACAGCAGGGGTACAGGGCTCGCTGCAGGCTGTGCTTGTCCAGCGTCAGCAGTCAGTTGGACTGGGACAATGCCGGAGCTTACCACGTCACAGCTGGGACCCCCTGCCTGCTCCACCAAGAGGAGATGACTTGTCGCACTGTGTTGTGATACAAACTGCAGCAGGCTTAGAGCACCCAGCCATCAGGTAGAAGCTGGCCTTGTTTTCTCCTGCTACTTAACTCGCCAGCAAATTGAGCCAGACCACAGCTAGAATCACAACGCCCGTCTGTCAGAATCTCACAGCCTTGTGCTCAGGAAAGGGGGGTTTTACTGAGCAGCTGGACACCAGGAGATGTCCAAGTTCCTTCACACCAGGGTGCACAACACCTTGGCCAGCAGACTCGATAACTAGTCCCCAGGTCCCTCCTCACCCAGGAATATCAGTGAAGAGGAACGTACAGCAAAGGTACTAGCTGTAATTAAGGGGAAGGCTGGGAGCCTCCCATAAAAAGAGTATTTTCCAGCCAAGCTCTGCAGTTCCTAAAGAGACCATTGAAATAGCACATAGGGCTTTCCAGAGCAGCCATAGCAAGAGAAGAACTACATTAATACAACTTATTGGCATAAAAGTCTTCCTCTTGACAGGGACAGCTGATTCTCTCTGATCTGAACCAGTTTCTCTTACCTCTTGGGAGATTTCAAGATGTTTCCTTGCAAAGTGCAAGGCTTGTTCATGGTTCCCCAGAGAGACATAGGCATTTCCGAGACTCCAGCAGGCTCTTCCTTCTCCCACCCTGCAAAACAGGAAACGGTCAACCACAGAAATGCTGGCAAAACCCAGCAGCACAGCAGCCCTTTCAGGGCCTCCTCTAGAGCACAGACAACCAGGCCTCCTAGCTGTGTTTTCACCTACAAAAGCGTTCTGCAAGGGAAAATTAAATATATCTTAAGCTCTTCTTTTGCTGAGGTCAGTAAGATCAGGGAACGAGCAACAGCCTCAGAAGTGGGACTGCACCCGCAGTGGCAAAAAGCTGAGCAGTGTAGCAAGAGCCCAGAATGGTTCAGCTTGCTTTGTGAGCACCAGCCTGACAGCACAAGCCAGAGCTCCTGTCCAGCTTCCACCTCGCTCAGCAAGGATTCCTCTCCAGGGACGCACAATGCATCAAGAGGGCATGTAACATCCAGCCCTTTAGTTCAACACCAGCCCAGAGCAAAATTAGCAAGAACTTGGGGCAAGAAGAGAACGTTGCAGGTGTGCAACGTTCTCCTGCTAAACACCAGCGCTGTGTCACCCAGGATGCACGCACAAACTGAAACTGCCTGCACCAGCCACCCAAATATTGACCTATTTCCACAAGGCCCCCAGGGTGCTGCTTCTTGTTTTCAGAAGCCAGAGAAAGCAGGCGAATGTGAAAGCTGTCCCGGGCAGCGCTCACCCCCCCCAGCAGATACCCAGGTGTCTCTGGAGCAGGTTTCAGCACCTGTTTGCAGAAGCAGGCAGAGACCTACTGCTCATCAGAGCCTGCTCAGCTCTGCAAACCAGCAGATGTGGGGGGTGATGGGATAAAAAAAGCACATGGGGGCGCAGGGGGAGGTTCAGCGTGACTGCAACTCCCTTTTCAGAGGTTTGGGCGGGTTGATCAGCATTTAAACATTTTTCTTGTCACCCTGTTCAATACCTTCTGCTCATAGGGTGTGTTCCCAGAAATGCAGGAGCCCACAGGCCTGCACCCCCACAGCATGATTCACCCTTGGGTGGGATTATACCTTCTCTGAGCAGACACTGCCCAGATAGTGCCACGGAGCTCCCATTTTAATGTCTCTGCTCCATCTAGTGGAGAAGGCCCAGCTTCCCACGAGCCATCGGCACTAACACTGAACAAAGGGGCTGCAGAGTCACTTCAGCTGCAAGGTGGCTCCAGGATCACAGAGTGTGTATCCAGGAGGAAGGAAAAAACCCCTCTCTATCAAAAAAAAAAAGTGAGTCCAAGCCTCCTAAAGAAGGAGGAATGAAGCCAAGAAGCAAAATATATCATCTCCACATGCTCTGTGTAACATCATTTGTTTCTACACGGAAGTTTCCAGCGCCATTTCAGAACAACAGGATGAAGTAGCATGTACATATGTATGTCCTACCCACACAGCTTCTAAGAAATTTTTGTGAATTTGAGGAAACTTTAGAGGGGCCCTTCTGGGATAAAAGTAGCCACATTGCAAAGTGCTGAACACAATACATTTTCTTGAAGTACTTATGAGAAATCTCACTCAACCCACACGGACATAGCTCTAAGGGCACAATCTCCAGGTTTCAATGACATGGTGTCAGTTATGTTACATTTTTGACTGACGACTGGACTAAGGCATTCTGAGACATTTCTAAAGACTTTCAAGAATACCTGTCACTGCTGTTTAACCTCAGCAGTAGAGAACAATAAACAAACAGGGAAGGGTCGGTGCTCTGAACCCACTAGAGCAGAAACACCATCTCCTGAGGCCGTCCCTTACCTGTCTCCCAGCTCCTGTGCTATCACCAGGTGCTTTAGATGGTACTCAATTGCTCTTTCGTAGTCTTGAAGCAGTGTGTATGTGTTTCCAAGACTGTAGCAAGCCTGGGCTTCTACTGCTTGGTCTTTGAGTTGCCTGGAGAGCTGGAGTGTTTTCCTGCATGGAACAGGTGAAAATGAAGAGACCTGGTCACTGCAGGACACCTCTGCAAGGCAACAGGAAAGTCACTGCTTTGGCATGCGCATTGAAGTCCATGCCTGTTACACCTGCAGGCTGTCAGGTGGCCATACAGCTTGCCACTGCTGAGCACCACGCATGCAACGGACCTCCAGGTCCCTCATCGCATCCCCCTGAGCCTATGAATTACTGCAACAGGTCAGGACTTCCAGGGAACATCTGCCCCGAGTCTGCCTTAGCCCCTCACACTTACTTGTAGTACTCAGCAGAGATGTCAAACCTCCCGAGGAAGATGTGCGCGTTGCCCAGGTTGCTATACGCTCTCCGCTCGGCTGCCTTGTCCCCAAACTCTTTAGCAATTGCAAGGCGCTGCAGCAGACACAGGTTAGTGAGTACAGGCTGGCCATTCCCAGCTTTCCGTTACACAGCAACTTTTCTGGGAAATTAACTTCTTGGTTTGCAAAGCTCCCGCTACCAGCGAGGTAGTGGTGTACATGCCTCTCAGGGCTTGATGCAGCAGGAAATCTCTCCCCTCTTTTGCAATTCAGGATCAGGAAGGGCCTTTGGAAAAGTGGGAGTAATGTCGCATCCTCCTCTAACTCCCACCCAGCCTGGTCAATACACACCCCTCCAGCCAAAGTGCAAAAGGAGTCGTGCACATACTTCAACAGCTGAACAAAGAGGCGAGTGGAGAGCTGTAGGTGAGGCTGTGAAGGGATGTGGTTGATCAGCAGACTAACATGCAGGAACAAGGCTGTCACCTTGTGTGGTGCTGTGACACAGAATGAACACACACGTGTGCACGCTCCTTCTCTCCGTCTGCACTGCAGCTGCTCCCCAGACCTCTGTCCCTGCCCGTTCCTCAGTCCTGCTTCTCCTCTCACATCCCCGGCTCCTCGTGCTTCCCCACCGCTCACCCCCCACTTTACAGCACCCTGCTCCTTGTCCCAAATACTGCACAGAGTTTCCCTGCCCCTTTTCAAGCCCCTTCTCCCAAAGCACTGCTGACTGCTGTCCTCCAGCATTTAACAACCAGAAGATGTGTGACAGGGCTGACTTTCCAAGATGCTAAGCAGGTTCCACTGCAAGGAAACCAATACATTTCTCTGAACCAGAAGCTGAATTGTATTTGAATTGGGGCAGGGACTATGTCACCTCACTCCTCTGCAAAGATTTACACAAAGTTATTATGTTCTACAAGCAACATTTATTCCTGATCAACAGCTCTTTCAGCAGCTTAATTAAATGCATGGCTTGCATTTATTAAAATCTAGACCGACACAAATTAAGAGCAGAAAAGCCTTGCTAGGCCCAGCTGCAATTTGCCCTTAGGTATCTCCCTTGGTTTCCAAGCCAACAGCACCCTTCCCATAAGCTGCTCAGGAGGTGCTGATGGGGATTGGCGTGAGATGTTGCTCCGCATGAGTTCGTACAACAGGGCCAGACCCTGAGGGGCACACAGGAGGGAGAAACCCAGCTGAGGGCAAACCCCTCCCTGTACAAGAAAGACTGCTCCCCAACAGCCAGGCTCAGCCCCTGACCCCAGGAGGAAGGCGCAGTGGTTTCCTACCTCCTTGTGGAAGGCTATCGCTTCACTGAAATTGCCAAGTAAGTACTGAGTGTTGCCAAGGTTGCCGTAAGCACGGCCCTGCGCAGCTCTGTCCCCCAGCTCCTTCACCAGGGACAGGTTCCTCCTGAAAGAAGTCAGAACAGTATGTCTGGTGAGACGCAGCAAAGAAACGTGCACTGTAAAGAAAGGAGAGCTAACCCTGGAGAAGGCATTTCCCCTCCCCGACCGCCTCTCCTGTGTATCCCTTGGCAGGTGAAAGTCTGGTGACCATTGCTAGACGCAACTCTGGGACCTCGTGCAGATCCAGTAGTGTAAATCCCTGTTGCTCTCTTGACCTCAGGCAACCTGCAGCTGTGTGCAGGAACTGCACAAGTGCTCCCACACCAGTGGTCTGATAGGATCCCACGTTAAGAAGAAATGGCCACCTCACTGTATGGGGGAGAACCAGGAGCATGGGAGAAAGGAGGTTACCTACAGCAGGACAGGGACTCACCTGGGGAGAGGGGCAAGATCCACAGCCACACACCAGGGGTCTGCTCATGGAGCTTCTCAGAAGCTCTTTACCTTGTTTTTTTCCCCCCCTTTACATGTTCAGCACACACAGGGAAGCTTAGAGCTCCCAGCTGGCACAAATTCACCCACTGTCTACGCTACATGCGCCATTCTTCAGTAAAAGGACAGTGAGCTGTATATAGGCACTATCAGAGCCTCAGATATGAGAAGACAGATACAAGATCTTGTCACTCTCTCCATTTAAAAAGGCCACTTAAAAAATCCCTGCATTATTAAAGCAAAATTCTGAAGTACAAGGAGAAAAACATCAGCCCAAAAGTCTGGGGACAGCCTTGCTGTGTGAAACATCAGAGTGATCTCAAGCTATTTAAGAAGAGGAAGGATGTTACGAGCAAGATAAACTACAGATCCACAAGAAGGACAACCAGGACTTCAAGTGAAAACCTCTTCCCTTGGGTGAAGGAGAGTCTCTGTTCACAGCCCCAGCGATGGAGACAAACAGCGATCCTTCTCACCAAGGCCAGCAGAGAGCAGCAGGGGCTACAGGAGCTAATAGTTTAACTTCCAAACACAGCTCTGAAGGAGCAGACTATTGAACTTAATTGCATGATGATACTTCAAACTACAGTGAGTTTTACTAAGGCAATGCCAGGATGAATTTAGCTCTAATTTATAAAAGCTTGCAGTCCCTCTCTCACCTTCCTTAAGATTAATTTGCCATGATAACTTGGCATCTCAAGGGACTATTCCTAATTCATTATAACATGCAAAATCTCATTCAGTGGCCTGATTTTCAACAATGCTGAGCCCACAGTCTCATTCTTTGCAACAAACATTTTCCAGAGCTTCCACATCCTCAGTGGCCCAGGAAACAAATCCCCCCTATAAGAAATGCTTCCAAACAGGACTCAGGAAAAATTGTTGTCTTGCATCCCATGCAGCTATCATCAGCCTATTCGTTATCAGAGCACAGTTAACCTGCAGACCCTGAAAGCTGTCAGCAGAAGAATACCACAAATGCCGATTATGATCTGAGTGGACAAGCTCAAAGCGTACCTGCATGCATTTTAGCAATCACCAATACCTGATCAGCCCTGTTCCCTGCAGGAGAAAGTGTTGGCCAAGTTTGAATACTTACTCATAATATTCTGAAGCTTTCTGTAGCGTCTCCTTGACTTCTTGAGGCAGGCAGCCTGGGTCTTGAGCCACGTTCCAGGATAAGTGCTTTCCCTTTGCATGGTAAACATTGCCTATATTATAGAGTGCTCTGGCTTCGCCTACCTAAAGGGAAGAAGAACAAGCAGCAGCAAGGTATTACATTGCACATCCCAGTATGGACCTTTCCATTGCTGGGCAGAGATGGTCAAAGCCAGGAGGCCCACATTTTCCTTTCCCATCTTCAGTCACGGCAGCTGTTACTGTCAGCAGCACGAGACCTGAGATACAGCCAGAAGGGAGAGCTTTACACTCCACCTCCTTCCAAAGCTCACCTTCACCATATCACAGTTACTGACTTGCAGACAGATTATTTTTCAAGCTAGGAAATAATTCCTGTTGGATGCTATGAACCAATTACCTTGTCTCCCTGCTCCTGAGAAATGTCCAAGTGTCTCTGGCAACAAACAACAGCTTCATCAAACTGCCCGAGTATTTTCAATGTATTCCCGAGGTTGCCACTTGCCTTGGCTTCTCCAATGCGGTCCCCAATGGTTCTACAAGATGACAGGAGGAACAAAGAGAGGTGGCTAAAGAGCTCTCAGACTTTTATTCATCAACTGTTGGAGGCAGAATTCAAACTGCAGTGAGCCAAGCTGCAGCCAAGTACACCACATCCAGCAGTTCCCACATGCCTGACGAGTGCTTCATAGAAGCGCGCTCAATTTTGAGGACAGATTCTTGGGTTTTTTGCTGTCTCAGGTGAACTACTCTAATGACTTACAATGAATAGCTGGGGATAGGAGAACTGGACACTGCCCTGCTCTTGCCCCAAGCACCATCCTCATATCCAAATCCCTTTCTCCACCTCCCTGCTCTGAAGGTGGCTGGCCCATTCTCGTTGCCTCCCAAGTCCTCCACAGTACAGTCACCCCGTGGGGCTCAGGGCTAGTTTTAGATGCTTATTTCTAGGGCAGATTCCCTCAGGCTGCTGGGTTCAGACCCCACAGAACTTGCCTTCGCTCAAGTCCTGACAGGTTGTGTCAGATAAGGACAAAGTACTGCTGCCATGCTTACCTGGCCAGGGTAAGGTCATGTTTATGGTACTCCAGGGCCTTGGAGTACTCCTTTAGGTAGAAATAGGCATTGCCCAGCTGACTGTAGATGGCACTGAGAGTTTTCAGGTCCTCTGTCCCCACTTTCACCGCTTCTTCGAAGAAGGCTGCCCCAGCTTTGAAGTCCCCAGCCTTGCACAACCGCTCTCCTTCCAGGGCCAGTTCCAGGCAAGATGCCTCCATTCTGCCAAAAGCAAGACCATCATTTCTAGAGGAGTTAGTCTGCACTGCACCCACACTGCTACGCAATGGTTAAAAAGCTTCCTTCTTTGCACATCTTTAATTACGCACTGCAGCAGGAAAAAAAAAACAACCTACAAAAAACCCCCAAACCCTGGAAGGAGCCACCCTCCAGGCAGCAGCCCCCTCTCTGCGTTCAGCCTTAAGCAGCAAGGCACCAGCCCCAGGTCAAACACTGTTTGGGTGGTAAGAACTTGGGGACACGCAGCTGGCACACCAAGTGTGGACCCCAGCTTTCAGCAGACATGGTGGGCACTCGGCCCCTCTGAGCAACCTCTGAGACACAGGAGCATGCAGATTTACAGACTGCATCTGCAAGGGGCCAAAGGCAGCCCCTGGGTTCCCGGGAGGAATCTGGACGAGAAACTCTGGGCTCCTTGCTCTCAAGATGCACATTCACGTCGCAAGAGTAACACAGCATCTGTTTTTCTTCCAGGTGGCACACAGCGCAAGAGCCACGCTCTCCTCAGGGTAACAGAGAGGGTAGCCAAATTATAACACGTTTTTATTGGATACCAGAGAAAACCCCGGACTGTGCAGAATTTCTTGGCTGAGCAGCTTCCACAGTGCTCAGTGTCTGCTTTTCATTAACTCCCCTGCTGTCACTATTTCCACAGGCACGGCACATTAGCTTCCAGGCCAGCGTTCCTCCCCTGCGTTTCTCGACACCTTTGGCACTGGTGCATGCTGTGCTGTCAGCGAGTGCTCTGCACGCCAGCAGAGAGGAGTGACACCAGTGATACTGCTTCGAGAGAAGAGAAACACGCTCCTCTGAGTGCTCCACCAAGTCCTCTGCAAGTCAGAGCTGTCCCTGTTAGAGCACGTGTATCCTCCAGTTCTCCGAAGGGACAGAGCACGCGTTTGAAAGCTTACACTGGAAGCGGCTGCTGCAAAGCCAGCCCCTTCACGAGCCAGATGGGCACAGCATGTTCCTGCTCCTCTATTCAGACGCTTCTCTCTGCTCTTTTTGGCTTTTTCATTTCTGCTCAATTTATTTTTAAAAGTCAAAACGATCTAGGTCAAAGGTGGACATCTGCTCAGAAAAAAACATAGCCCATTTGTCCAGAGACAGAAAAGCAAGGGTCAGACAAAAGAGAATAAATATCCGAAGGTGGTTTCTATTTTGTTCTCAGCCAAAGAGCACTTGCAGGACGTTTGACTGGGGTACCCAGACTAAGAGAACAACTCACGCATCGCCACCGCAGCAGCAGCAGCGCAGCTGATGTCTCCTGCAGCAGTTTCCCGCTGAGCCCCAGAAGATGCTGCCCCAAAGCCACCTCAACCAGGGTCTCTGCAGACCAAAGCTGAAGCGTTGCTGGCCGAGCCGGGGCACTCTGCACCGCTCTGGCTTCTCTCCCCAAGGTCACCACCTGCCACCGTGCACCCCCACGTCCCACACACCTTGACTCCAGGGCAGCACTGCTCCTGGTCTGCGCTGCAGTATCTCCTCCCAAATCTGCACCCAACGCTTGCTTCCCCCTGCCACGAAGGGGCACAGGGAGACGCATGTACGAAATACCAATCCTGATACATTTTTTCCTACAAACAGGCAGAATGGCATTTTCTCGGCTGCCAGGAAGCAAAGCCAGTTTCGCTGAGCAGTGGATAAACTGTCTAAAATCCAACCCTATTTGCCTGGCAATCTCCCTGCTGAGTTGGCTCCATATGGCTCCAAACACCCAACACTTGGCAGCCCAACAGCATCCTCCAAAGCTGGACAGCCCACAAGGACCATAAAAAAAAAATAAAAAAAAAGGGGGGGGGGCAAAAGAGCTAGTTTCAGACTCTCCCTCCAAACCCATTTGTGACCTTTCACGTCTCACTGTTCATTTATCCCCAAAACCATTGAGTAACGAGGGAGAACAGGATTGTGAAGCAGCTCATTTGAGCTCCCACCTCAAACTCCCACATAAATATTTGATTTCAAGCTCATTGCAAAGCCCACATTTGAATGGCTATTTTACTTGCACAAGAAGGCTGCTTATGGTGCAAAGCAGTATCAGACCCTGTCTCAACTTCTGTTTGTTATAGGAAATAAAACTATTAAGACTGGTAATACTAAAATGTTTAGCTTCTCTCTACTGATCCTCTTGCTAGACCACACAAAAACTAGTAAAAATGAGCTTCTGCTACAGCCTGTTGAATTAGAGGGACCCATTGGGGATCACACCAAACTTTCATCAGTCCCAAGGCACATCCATGGTTTGTGGATCACTAGAGTGGTTTTCTAGTGTCTACTGATCCATCTCAAAAAGCTGAAAGAAGGCTCGGGACTGAAGACAGACAAGGAACACCTTATCGAATCAGCAAGATGAAATTCAGGCAGCTTAGCAGAGATGAATCTTGAGAGGACCTGAAATACAGGAATGAGCCACTATCACAGGAATTAATGTTGGATTCCAGTTGGGAGGCAGCAGAGACAGAAGAAAATTTCAAAATAATTTCAGTTCAAATTTCAACACAAATAGAACTCTTCCCAATATCCAGTTTCTCTTTAAGAGACTGAGCTCACCAACTGTAAACAGTCTAAAAACTGAGCTGGAAACAATTTCCCTAATTCATGGCACTGCAGCCTAGCTCAGATCAAAGTTCTGGTGTGTTTTGAATAGCATGAAGTGAAGATTCCCATCCTTGCAACACAGAAAACCCGACGGCAACAAAACCCAACTCCACGCTCCAAGGGTGGCATCTCGCTCAGGCCATATTTGCCAGTGGAAACATAACCAGAAGTGGAACTTGTGCCTCAGGGCCAGCATTCTGGTAGACACACACACACTTGCACACACTCACATTCTCTGGGTGCTTTCCTGGTGTTCCCATAGTAACTATTCAGGCACAAGGCAGTGACATGACCTTCCAGTGCACACAGCCTTTAATTAAATCTGTTTGTCCTTGAACAGGCTGCTTTGCAGAGTATCTGACTTATCTAATTAACATCACTGCTCAGTTTGGGACCCAAGCAAACAAGGGAAAGGGAGAGGAAGCGTTTTCTCTGCATCATACTCTGCCAAGCCTTTGCTGCCATGTGAAGGGACAACAGACAAGGATGGCGATTATTAATAGAAACACGACCCACTTCTAAAGCCCACCTGCCCTGCCCCACCTCCTCAGGGCCCCACAGCCAGAGCAAGGTCTAGGAAGCCACTTCGCATGCAGTTCAGTCACCACAGGCTCAAAAGTGCTCGGAAACACAATGCCAAGGGCAGAGGAACCAACTAAAGGTCAATGAACAAACTTGAGCACGCTGAAACACTACACATACAACAGCTTCTAAAGGCCATAGCTCAACTGTCCGTAAGAAAAGACCAGAAGGGCAATTTAGGCAGAAGATAGAAATCTTCAAGTGAGCCAACCTGAACCACCTTGACAGACTGGCAAAGGAAAGGGAAAACAGTGAATAAAGAGACTCAAGTTCCAGTTCCTCCCACAGTACATGCCCGAGCCCTCCCCTACCTCTTCTTCTGCAGGTTACGCATTTTCTGAACATAGACCCAGAGCTCCAAGCCCACTGGCAGAAGGGAGCAGCGTGGCTGAGGTCTGCTTGGAACAATTTTGCAGATGGGTCTCTCTAAGTTCACAGGTAGGATCTGGGGTTTTGAAGATGATGATGGCATCTTCTTGTCCCATACAACATGCACTGTTTGCCAGTTTTCACTCCACCTGCTTGGGCAACTTTACCAGTAAGTTGCTGGAATCTTGAACTTTGTTTATCTGGGACATTTCTTTTTCTCTCCATATGCTGCCCTTGAAAGGGAAGGGGAAAGGAGCATTGCTTTTGTTTCCAGAAACCTGGAGAAAGTAACGTGCTCTTTCCTCTAAGAAATATAGTATCTCTCATCCACTGTTAGTTTCAGGTACCAGATAGGCAAGTTCACAGCTGAAATCCAGAAACAAGAGTGTCTTGATTCTTCACGTATTTTCAGCGCTGCTCAAAGAAAGAGGGCCCTGGAAGAGTCCATGAGATGGCCAGAAGTCAAAGGCAAGCAGTTCCTTCCTTTCTGAATTGGTCTCTTCCCAAAGCACTTTGCCTCTGTGGTCTCATCAGCTATTTCTGTTGGTGCCTCTTTGCTCTGAGAGCAGAAGGACTTCTGCTGCTACGAACCTCTCCTTGTCGGGTGAGGAGTTCAGGGTCACATCTTTGGGCAGGAAGCACACAATAGGTTGACAGGCTCCAAAGAGGCCTCATCCATCTGCCGCCCAGGAAGCTTTGCAAGTTCCAGAAATGATCTGAGCAGTTCTCAGACCAGGGAAAAGCAGGAGAAGGCAGATCCCACAGAGCACATCCCTGTCCATTTAAACAGGATCCAAAACATCCTGATCTGAGAAGACACAGCCCTCTGCCCCCCCCAGGTATTAAATCTCTCCTCTGCTGACACACAGGCAACATGCCTGGGCCTGCAGCACCTCAGCAAGCGTCTACTATTCATGTCTTAATACCAGAAAAGAAGATTCTGTCCCTCCTGAGCCAGCAAATTACTGCTGACAAGCTGAAGGTGCTGGGCTTGGCCATATGGTATGGTTCAGAAGAGAGACACTGCAGAACATGAGCTGCTTTTCTTACATCCACAGCTAAGATGCTAGAGCTTGTTAATGCCATTTCCCCACCACTCAACGTTTCAGCTAACTAGCTGTGGGTTTGAACAAAGACTCAGGGAAGGAGGGATGCTCACTTGAAGCAGCCTCTGTTCATAAGCCTTGCCCTAAATCAGTGCAAACCAGTCACACAGATTTGCATGTTCCTGCAGATAGGCAGGACTTCCACGTATTACCAGAAGTCACATCCCAGACTCCAGGCACACCGCAAGCAGCCAGGAGGGTCTGACAGCCTTCCCAGATGATCCAAGTCCTAGACCAAACAAAGACTATACCATGTACAGCAAAGTGTTTTCTTCTGAATGCATGGAGGTGACAGACCGTGTCAAGTCTGGGCAGGTAAAAATAAAGTTTTGAAGACACCAGTTGTAATCTAGAAATCAGAACAGTGCTGGTGTGTACAGCAAAGAGTCCCAGCATCAGTTCCCAACTGGAGCTCTAAGCAAGACCCTCAGCTCCTCCACACCTTGGGGTACGTACACAGCTGTAAAACAAAAATGAAGGTGCTCCCAGAGCACTTTGAGATCCTTTTGCAAAAGGTACTTCAAGAAGGACAGTATATGTGTTTAAGAAACAACAACAAAAAGAACAACTTTTTAAAAGCAGTAAGAGGACAAATACAAGTCCAATGTTTGGCCACAAATGAGTTAGGCAATCTGCAGAGCATTCTGCCAGCGGAAGGAGTGAGTGGCATAATGCTGGCAGATCACTCTGCCCCCATCAACGAGACAGCTGCGAATTTCAAACCTGGGAACGGATCTTGCTTGTGACATTGATGAGGCAGAAAAGGGTCACCTTCCACTGCGCGGTGACAGGGATGAGGAAGTCTCTTCCAAATCCAACGAAGGGCAGGGCCACCTTCCCTCCTCCTTATTCCTTTATTCCTTAAAGGATAACTGAAGGCAGAAGGAGCCAAGAAGAACAGGAAGAGCAGATACTGCCTTTAACAATAAGATTTCCCAGGGTCATCCATCACTGTCAGATAGCAGCTAACAGTGATCCATCACAGATTGCCTTTTGGCTGTCTTGCCTTAAGACCAAAAATAATCCTTACAGAAGCTGCACTGGCAAAACACAAGGACTCTCACGCATCAAATCTTTTCAAGCAACACAGCAATACGGAGAGGGCAGCGAGGGTCCCAGGAGCACTGGGGATGCCAGGAACACTGCCAGGTAAGAAACAAAGCAAACAGCACAAGGTGTTATTAGTGCCACTAAATGATCACCACGACTGCTGTCAAACAGCACCTATAATTAGGATTTGGGTGATGACATGGGTCCCCAGAGGGGAAACACAACTCATAACATGTGTTCAGAAGCTTAGAGCTACAGTCAGACCTCCCAACACCCCACTCTCCCCAAAACCTTTGCACTTCCCTTGCCCGATTTTCCAAGAAAATACCACTGCATAGACAACACCACACTTGTTCTCCCCCTGCTAGGCTGAAGAACAACAGTGCAGTCTGCCTCTAGCCAGAGCTGTTCTGCAGGATCACGGGCTACGTGCTGACCCGAAGCTCAGGGCTGCTGCAGCCCAGGAGATACAGCCGGAGTAGGACACAGCAACATCCCACCTCTCAGGTCTGCATCTCAGCCCCGCAACTGCTCCAGACAGGCAGAAAGAGAGGACGCCGTACAGCGTCCAGCAATTAAACTTGTCTTACACATTCAGGGCTGCTTTGTTTCAACTGTCTTGCTGCTGACAACAAATCTCTCAGCTACATAGAAAATAATCATGTCACGAGACAGAGCTAGGAGACAGTTGTCTGCTGCCTTAAATACTGTAAATCTCACAGGGCAAGAGACCTCTTCCTGCTTGGAAGGTAAAACTGCCTTAAATATATATATGTTTATAGGTACTTGATTCGTACTAGTGGGGGGTGATTGCAAAACTCATTCCCAATCAGAGCTGATGTAGTTCTACAGTCAGGAATAAAACTCAAGCTTTTAGAGAGGAGAAAAGGCAGAAAAAAACCACCAAAAACACCAACAGTAGTAAAAAACATTGTTACTGTATCTATTGGTATGAATTAACGAGGCAACAGATTTTAGCATCTTAGTTGCAATCTCATTGAATTTTATACAAAAATAAATGTAATTTCAGAGCACCGATGACAGCAGCAATTAAACATTTTTTTCAATCAAAAAGGGATCAAGTTTATCAGGTGTTCAGTGTAAACATGTATTCAACTGGCTGAACTGACTAAATATGCATTTAAATAATTAACTGGCAGCACATCCTCAAAGAAAGTAATCAAGCTGGGAATTATTCCCCTTTAGTAATTTCCTTTCCCAGCCTTCGCACGGCTCCTGTACGTGAAAAGCCGGCGATGACTCAGACCCACCAGGCGACACAGCCAGGCAGGGGCAGCTCCGACTGCCCAGGGACGGTTCCGGTTCCCCTCCGCTGCACGGCACACCACGGAGGGGGCTCACATCCCACAGAGCCAGCCCATGCTGCGCTTGACAAAGGGTCTGACTATTGTCATGGGCTTCCCTACGAGAGGAAAGCTATCCCAGATCCTGCTGATGCACAGCCCGAATTTATTCACCGTGAATTTATACCTGTTTAGCCCTGGGCCAGCTCTGCAAGCCAGACTAGACTGCTCTTCTCTGCCTGGGGCACTCTCACAACCAGATTCAATTCAGGCAGTTTCTCTCTGGCTGCTCAGCCCCACGCAGGGTCCTCGCTCCTCATCAAGCAATGCTTTCCTCACAACAGGCTGGGGACTCACGCCATCATCATCATACGCACAGCTGCCTCTCTCCCTCTCACTTGCTCCCAAATGATGAGCTCCCATCTCCAAGAAGAAAATCTCATTACTAGCTCTTAAGTACACGTGCTTGCAACTTCATACCATTAAATATCATCACAGTGCTGTGACACCAGACCTATCAATCATCCCGTTCCTCCTATTCAATACTCACCCTCCCCTGCACTGCTCATATCTCCGTATTGTCAACACGCCCATTAGCAACCTGCTCTGTTTTGCAGGGAGGGCACTAATGAAAATACTCAGCTCACTCCCAAGACCAGCTCTTGTGCAATACGGCCAGCAATGCCTCTCCACCCTGCCCAGAGCTCTCCTCGCAGCACGGCCCCTCGCTTCCCACCCACGCCACAACCCAAGCACTAATCCCCTCCTGACAAGCCGTTTCCCCACACAGCACCATATCAAACACAGGCTGGCAGGGAAGGGCGACAAACAAATCAGGATATACGTGAAATCAGCTTGACACAAACTACTTTTGCTAGTTTGAAACCGGCACACAGAAGCTGGTTTCCCTCCAGTCAGTGGAGGGCAGAACCTCTGGGGCACTCTGACCTCCACATCACCTTATCAGCGAGGGGAAGAAAACAGAACCTCTTCTTTTGTTTGGAGAGGCCAAATATGAAACACTGAATGCTGCACCCAGTCCTTCCCAGCTTCTGAATTCATTCCAAGTGTCTGGGCTGGTTTCCTTCACATCTCCTGAAGCACCCGAGGTGTTGCAGAGGCTGCTCTGTGCCACCAGCACATCTGGAGGGGAAAAGGTTTCCACTTCACACACTTTCACTAGCAGTAGTATTGCAGTGAGTCCTTTCAGTGACCCCCGAACTGAAAATAATATAATATATATATACACACACACTTACTGCTGCTTGAGAAGCGTTTGTTCAAGCTGGAGCTCCAGGGAGTACCAAGATGAAACAATTTTCACTGCAGTCTTTTGATAAGGGCATGAAGCAGAAAATCCAGAGGGGAAACTACAGGGAGTTCTGGAAGCCGCCGGGTCTGTGCGCTGGCTCCAGATTTCCTCTTCCACTCGCTGATGGTAGCATCAGTGCTCAACAGTAGTCATTTCAGTTAATTGCTGTCTACCATTAGCTGCAGAGTACTTACAAGGGATTCAATTCCACTGCATATTTGCTAATAAATACCAAATGACAGTGAGGAAGACAGCTGTATTTAGTTGCATTTACCCTCTTATTAGCAGAGCTGAATAAGTCCCCATTTCAATTCATAATGTCTCCAACAAGCTGCGTCATTGTCAGAAATTCAAATTCAAACTCCCCATTGCCTGCTTGCAATGCAAAAGTCATCCAGCGCTCCCCTGCTCGCACATCTCCCCTGTGGCTGCACACAACTCTCCATTGGACCAAGGGCCGTGCAGAACGACTACGTCTGTGGCTTTGATCCATGGGGACGGTGAGAACTGAAGGCAGACAGGAGTTATTTGCTGTTTTAGCAGCATTTTGTGAAGCAACTTATGATGCTGAACTGGCATGCGTAGCAACTTTTCAACCTAAGGACCGCAAAATATTTTGCAAAGGCGTGAGGGCAGCTATTACCCCATTGTGCAAAAAGGAAGCTAAAGACACAGCGAGACATAACTTGCCCGCCGTGACTCAGGTGTAGAGAATGGAAAGGAACCAAGAGCCCTGGCTCCCAGCACTTCTGCCACGTCCTCCCTTGCAAGCACCAAGTGAACTGCGCAAACTAGAGCTGCTCTGTTGGGGATGAGGTACGGCATTTTCCACCCCGGCAAGGATGCTCACACAGCTCGTGCCACCAGCTCCACACGATGCCTAACAATCACTGAGGATCTAGCCCTGCCCAAACAGATGCCCCCGACTCCAGGAGCTTAAGATACTCATGACCTCTAGAAACCCATTCTGCACCTGGAAGGATTGGGCTCTCGATAAATTATACACTGGTAATAATTATCTTGAAACCATGTATCAAATCCTTCCCACAAATACAGCTTAATCCATAGCAAGAACAGAAAACACACTGATTTTTTTTCTGTGTCATCTGAGGAGCGAAACCTCTAAAAGGCAATGAGCACAAATTTAAGCCTTTGTGCTCCAAAATTACTCAAATATCAAAGGATCATGATGGGATGTAATTAACTTTCAGCATTTGAGAAAGCTCAGATGGGATTAAGGTGCAAATGTGAATTTTATCTCATCCTGGTGAACAGTTCACCTGATGCCCAGTTTCAAAGCACTTAAATTATAAGATGCTAATACTTTCCAAGTTTAAGGAAATAATGATTAAGGAGATGCCAATCTGAAAATTAATTCATAAAAACATTTTCTGACTCCTGAATAAAAAAACAAAAACCAAAAACCACTAAACATATGAACTGATCAAGATGCCTCCGAAGAGGGACTGTGCAGGAGAACTCACTTTCAAGAAAAGTGAGAAGGAAACCTTCTGAAGAGCCTGGAACCTAATCTCTTTGCATGGGTATAAACCCAACCACCACCACCTGGCATTTGAGCTAAAGGAAAGTAAGCGTAGAGGTCAACAGCACTAGCTTGCCAAATGCTGGTGGCATAGTGATGCTCTCATCTGAGGACGCTCTTTCCTTCCCAGGAGGCACAAAGAAGATGCTCAATCTCTGCTGTCAGCAGACCACAGTCAAAGGTAACAGCTCTAACACTGGAAACCTGCCATGCAGAGTAGCAAGCCAGTCCCTGCATCAGGATGATTTTTTAGGCATTCAGATTTTGTCACTGAGGATACTTGAAATGAATTCGGTGATTTCAGCACAATGAGGGAAACTTCCTGAGTTTTCCAAGAGCATTTTGCCTTCTTGTACAATGCTAGCGCCTTCAGTGAAACTAATCCATCACACTGCAATAAAACAACACTCTTGGGATGATTTCACCAGAAGTGAAGTGCTATTTCCTTCAGTCACTTCCAGAAACCAGAGGGCAAGAGAGGACATGCAGTCTGAATGGCTTTTCATTATAACATTACTTTGGCAACCAGGTCAACACATCCTCTCGCTAAAATATACGCTGTGATTTAAATCAGCATTCTCTTCCTGCTACAAAATACATTGGGTTACAATTGCAATATACATTAGAAAAACAACTAGTCAGTTTATCAACAGCTATACAATGAAAACCACCAATTCATTTATTACCCATTTTATTTATGCTATTCAATTTCTACTACCAAAATACAGAGGCTCATTCATTCCAAACCTGTTACAGAAAGTGGCTAGATTCTGGTTTGGGAGATTCTCTTTCCAAATTCAGAAGCACTGTGAGACAAGTCCAGACTCTGATACCTCTTCTCTACAACTGCCCCACACCTGCCTCCCACAGACACGCAGTGGGGGGTCAGCGGCCAGCTCCCACGGGGGCAGCCTGGACCCCTGCCCAGACACCCACCCAGAATGGGAGGACACTGCCCGGCCCCTCCTGTCCTCCATCAGAGACGGGACAAGTCCTCATGGACCATAGTGGAGCTACAACACAGTGGTGCCAGCTCAGGTTAGACACAGTGAGCGTGCAGCCTAAGACTGAAGCTATGAGACAGCTTTGACTGAAAGACAGCACAGCCTCCCCCCAATTTCTGCCCCCGGATCCTGCCACCCCCCACACCTGCAGGGTCAAGCTCAGCACCACAACCACCACCCAGCACAATTGTTTCAGTTGTGCTGCACAATTGCACAGACTGAGGGGCCTTATGAGAATTCCTTTCCCGCGCACCCAGACTACTTTTCTAAAGGCAACTCTTGTTTTCCCAGAAATGCAGAGGCCACCAGCCCAAGTCTTTTCTCAGTTCAAGCTGCCTGGAAACCTCTCCAACTGCAGCCCTCCCTCCTTCCTCTCTCAACCTGCCAATTGCTCCTGCCTTGGAGCTTAGGCTTGCAGCAGGAAAACAACTGCATATTGAAAAGATGCCGCACAGTCCAGGCAACACTACGGACTGTATTACGGTTAACCTGTCCAAAGGAAGATGCCTCTGCCTGTCCCAGCCTCTTGCCCTCTCCACACACACAGCCTCATCCCAAACCTCCCCCCGCTCCTGCCCAGCGCCAGAGGCTGCACGTGCTCCCTGCACGCTGCTTCTCTGACCCACGTACCCACACATACCCCTGATCCGTGCTTCAATTTCTACTAACGGTCTGTCATTGTAATGCAGGGTAAAAAAGCAACGATAACAAAGTTCGCACCATGATTTTTCCACTGACTCCTCAGCAACCTACAGCAAATTTGGTTCTGTTCCCTTCCTGTCTCATCTGCTTCCCTTCAGCCCCAAGCCAAGTATTTCAGTCCAAGAGTGAGAGGGGCCTTTGGGATTCATCTGAAAACACACGCCCCAGATCTCATGCTCCTGGGCCATCCAGGCTTCAAGCCAGGGAGATGCTGAGTGATCACAACTCACCAAGAGACTGCTCAGGATGCTCTCCACCAACACTCACACTTGAAAGGGATTGGGATGTGATCTTAGTGATGGAAACATCATGAACTTGGCCCTCTGTTACTTTCTGCAGAACTCATTGAAAAGCAATTAGCAGGAACCAAGGGATCAAGTCCAGCAAATCCAAACAAGCAACAACTCCTTTTACAAACTTCTGCTTGGTAAAGCCAGTAAAGACGGCGACATCAAGCCAGAGCACGCCAGCAAGAGCTCATGATAGATCCTCCCTCGGTGATTACAGTCCTCTGTGCCCAAACAGGGAAAGCCACAAAGGCAAACAGACATGGTTGGTTCCCCAAGGTCACAAAAAAGTAGGTGGGCAGAGCTCATGTCTGGGCTGGAAGCAACGCCAGACGCCAGGAGAGATTTTCATTTGCAAAGCTGTAGCAGAGCAGGTTACACCAATTCCACATTATTTTTCTGCAGCTGTCTTACGCTCTGAGGGCTGTTAAAAGAATTGTCATGCTCTCCCTGAAAGTTTCAAGGGTGCTAAAAATGAGAAGTCAGCCCAGACGCACACATGCATTTAAAAAGCTGCCTTGGCAAACAGGGCAAGTTCTCAGGCGCAGGACACTGCTACTCTCCCTGGCTGGTGCACAGCCACAGAGCACCCTTCTGGATTTTGTAAAGATAATGTTCAACATCTGTCTGAAAAATCAGGAAACAGAGGCTCCCCAAGAGCTCAGACATCAGCCAGGGGCCCTCAGCATCTTGAGACGCAGTTTCTGCAGCTCCTCTGTGCAAACCCAGACTCAGCAGAACAGCAGCAAAAGTGCTTTTGGGTTCTTCATGGCACTATGGAAAAATCTACGTATGCCATCAGATTAATCTGCAAGTCTATAAATCAGAGCGTGGCAGGATTCCCAGAAAGCCAGGCCATCGCCTCGCAGCAACACAGCTCGCGTGTAAAGTGAGAATTATGCTCTGCTTTGCTAATCCGAGGAGAACAGACCCACTGTCTAGCACTGTGAGGCAGTCTGTGGTGAGTGTCTGCTGCCTCTGCGGGGAACCTTGGAGCTCCAGCATCCTACAAGCTGGTTTCACATCTTCCAAAGGACAGCGTGCCTTAGTCCTCCACCCCATTTTCCCAAATTTTTAGCACTTCTGTCCTGCTCCACAAACATCACCTACCCTGGAAACACTTGGCACCACTGCACTGAACATCTGTATGAATTGAGTGCACGGAGACAAGTCCCCACTCCTCCCCGACACAACATCACATCGGGTTTTGCTCCAACACTGTGGTATTCAATCACGTGTGTAAATAACAGGCAAGCATATATCACTGAGTTTACCTTATACATCAAAGCATGGTACATCTTTGCATCTGTGAAATGGACTCTGATCCTGTCCTTCCATAGGAGGAATTTGTATAAACATCATGTTTCATAGAAAGCTTCCTAGACACAGCAAGAACACTAATACTATCCCTAATAGTTTTTTCATTGCTATCACAAAATCATGAGTCAATCTATAAAATTATTTGCTTTTTAAGCGAATTGCAAAACTTATTATGAAAAAAGTAATGAAATTATGTTCTTTTATAGGTTTCTTGGAATTGAGCTTTTGGTAAGGGGTATAAAAGAGTGCAGCGTCAGATTTTTAAGCTTTTCTATGCCAAAAAAGCCACTTCTGTTTTCCTCAGAAAGTAGGGTAAAAGCCTGCAGCACATCCAACTCCAGCAAAACATCCTAGGCTCCCTCCAAACCTCAGCGTTTCTCTCCCCAGTCTGACACAACAGCTACTGCTACGCCGCGGCAGATGCTCTCCCATCCCTAGGACACCAGGTGAGGCTTGTGGTCCAGCTGACAGCAGGAGCAGATCCATCTCAGCAATGCAGGTGTTCTGCCCGGTACATAGCGCTGTACATAGCGGCAGCCAGCCCCACAGCTGTACCGCACCTATAGCCATCCCCGCTGGGTTAGAGACAGAACCAAATATCCTTTGGAAAGGGGACACGACACCCTCTCCAAATCAAGCTTCCTAAGGCCATGTCCTTCATGGCTTTAACTTCTGATTCCTTTTTTTCTTTCCTCCATCCTCTGTATTTCTTACTCACCCGCACCTTCCCTGCTGCTGCAGTCCTCCTCGGCGTAGCAAATATTTGTTACTGCGCACGCAGAAAGGAAAGTTTAAGGTTATAGCACGTATTACCTGTCTGATGGAAATACGCAGTTAAGGAGGCAAGACAAGCAGAAATGGATAGTGGAGATCTCTCCACAGACCTGTTTTAGATTTAGGTTAGCTTCTTGTTGAACCTCAGAGGTATTGCAATGGCTTTATACAGAACACAGGCTGCTCTGTAGCACTGAAAGAATTCACTGCTCTCCTCCTCCTCTAGACTGGTTGAAGTAGGGAGGATATAGCATCAGGGTTATACACATGCCCAAATCAAGGGAGTTCATTTATCCTGACTACTGAATAATGCATCTCTTCAGAAAAAAAATTTTCTGTTCCTGCATAGAGACATCACCATTTAGCAGTGAAAGAAAGACATGGCACAACAGCAGGCTGCATGGAGAAACGCACTTCAGGAGCACAGGCAGCAGTGACAGGGAGGACAAGACAGCTCCTTACCTTCACCTGTAAAAGTTGCGGGCTGCGGAAGCTGCTGACGTGCAGGAACAACACTGCTTCCACGCGGATTTAGCGTGCTGGAGAAGCATGACTGTTTTAATCCAGGGCACTATGGAGTGGCTGCATTTGTGCTATACAAACAGCCTCTACAAGTCTTTCAGGAGCAGTTACATCCTCCAACACACATGGCTTTAATTGGGAATTCTTTTTTTAATTTTAATTCCAGTCACATGTTTTGAGCTGCTACTTTTCTCTCCTCTGTGTGTGCATATAGATAGATATATTTTTATGTCTCCTGTCTGCATGCCATGTTAGCCTCAGGCAACCAGCTCTGCGAGCGTCAGCCTTGACAAATGACTCAGTTCTCCTTTGGAGCCAGGTCTGTAAAGCATCTCCTTCCTTCCCTTCCCAAGGCTGCTGTTAGCGCAGCCATCCTGAGAAGGTGAGCTCTGCCCTCTGCACGTGGGTTCGGAGCTTCACCGAGCACGGCTGGAGTCTGAACCTGCTCCAGCCAACCTGAAAAGATTCCCACTGATCAGACCCTCGCCCAGGGGCCTTCAGAGAGATTTCCACCACGGAAGAGTGTCATTTTGTTCGGTGGGGGCAGCCCAGGGCAGGGCACACAGTTTGCTCACTCCTCATCCTTGCACCACTGCGTAGTTAGCTTTAAAATAGGGACAGGGAGCATTCTGGATGCTGGGGCCAGGACCGGTCGGGCCACAGAGAGCACAGACCATGTAACAGAGGACGCCTGGTCGCTCATCAGCCCCCAGCAGGACAGAGCCACAGCACCCGGTCCCGGCACTCCTTCCTGCAGGCACACGGCACGGCAGGACACCTCTGGTGGAGGCCTGTCTCTGACACCCGTGCAGCTTTCACAGGCTTTTTCCACTGCTGATCTCACGCAACTCTCTGCAAAACGCTCACTCAATGGCATGACCAATAACAACTTTCTGCCAAAACCAGGGATGCCAAAGAATGGCTTTATTCAAGGAAATGTACGTTTTGCAGAGTGAGTTCTCCTTTTCTTCCAGCACAGCAGAGGAAAAAGTGGGCATCTTCGACCATTTCCTTGTTACCTCCTTAGACACCTGAACACGTTGTCAAAGCTCCCTGTCCAACACAATCTTCTCACAGAGCCTGTGGTATCTGCTAGCATGCTGTTGCTGTTTGCACTCCCAGCAGCGCATATGAAAGGGATGAACGCAGATAACGTGACAGCCTCCCTTTCTCCAGTGGCTTTACCCAGGAAAGCACCAAACCACAGACTTCAATCAACCAACTAGTTCATGCTTGCAGTTTCCTGGATTACAGCCCTGATGGAAGCAATTGATACAAGAGCTGGCCAAGGGCTGTAGCCTTAAAATTCTGGGCGCGTTGCAGTGAACTTGTGTGTTTTATTATTTAGACCAGTGCAGGAGCTCAGACACTTGGCTGAATTCAGAGGCCAGGAAATGCCTCGAGGCACACATGGAGTCTGACGATTCCAGGACATCTATCTGCCTTTATGTATAGAAGTCCCTGTTCGCTTACCACGAGATGTTGGCTCATGGGTTTCCCAAGGAAGCTGCTCCTCACTGAAATGAGAAGGGCTTATTTGTCAGAAAGGAAAGAGAAACACACATTGCTTATGATGATATTGTCATTTGTTGGTGGTTTATATTCCTGCCTTCGTGCTGCAGAAAGGTTGGCCAGTGAACAAGTCAAATCTAATGGCCTCTGTTTTGCAGCAAGACAAATCCCCAACGCCATTTTCTCAATACAGATCTCTTGCAGACAGTTGCTAAAAAAGGGGCTGTTTTCTGACGCAGTCTCAGCTGTGATACGGTAACTACAAGAGCATAGCTGGAGCACAGTAACTACAGGACCCTCCTCAACACACTGGCAGCCACTGCCCAACCCAAAAGCTTCCTGCCCGACTGTAAGAATCGAGACGTGTGTTTTTCTCTCTCCATCTTTCACCATTCCCCAGAGACAACCACCCCTCAAGGCAGGGCACCCAGGAACTCCACTCAGTTCTTACATGATTTCACTTGCAGGTGATTTTCTTACAGGGAACAGTTTTTCTGCGTCCCTCTCCCTTTTTTAAATTAATTGCTCTCCTCTCAAAGCCTGAGACACAAAGAACTACACAGAATCACAAGTGCCTGAGCACTCTAACAATTCAGGGGTGTTCTGCTTTCTTCAAGCCAATACCTGGACCTGGGCTCTTCGTGAGGGCCAGGCCCACGGCCACCAAGGCTGTTCCTTTTCCTCTCCCAGGTCCTCTGGTTTGCAGTGTTCCCACCGCATTTGCAAGGCACACCTTGTAAATGGGCAGAGCCTGGTATTTAATTCACCAGCTGGTAACTTCCTTCTAAACAACTTTTTTTGCTCCCTCCCATATTAAGCAGAACAGCAGAACCATTGTAATATCGTGCAACGCAAGTGCTGCACTGCCCTGCACGGTTCAGTAAAAGATGAAGCCAAAGTCTCCAATTCACAATTAACCTCACTGTGACGTGGGTAAGGAAGCGCTAAAGGGAAGGAGTGGGAGGCAGGACATTCGGCTCCCAGCTTTGCCACCTATATTCTCTTTCACCCTGAGGACTATGCAGTTTCTCACCCTTGAAAACAGGAACAATAGTTCCCAGAAAGGCTGCAATAAAATACTGATGTTTACAAGTACTCTGAAATCCTGGAACGGATATAACCCTTCCAGGATCCACTCAGTCTGGCGCAGCAGCATGGGACAATAGGTAGTACTGTAATACAAACCATGAATAACGGTAATTAACTATTAGCCCCAGAGAGATGAACATTAATTGGCACTTTCCAGCTCTCCTCAGGCATGAATGGATACTCCACAGATGGAGCGCACAAAGAACAACTTCATCTCTGCAGCATGGTTCACAGGAGAAACTTGCCCCACAGCTGATTTGCACTCAAACGGCTCCAAGCCAGAGCACAGGCAGTCATCGCAGTTTACACCAAAGTGCCCAGGGAGGTACCACCAGCCAAGCCCCTGAGCGCTGTATGGGGCAAACCCTCAGAAAAGGCACCTGCTGTGATACCCAGCAGAGAGCAAGTACAGCCCCATGGCCTGCAAAATCACAGGAGCATCAAGAAAATCATGGAACCATATAACCTGACAAAGCCACTGAGTACAGCAAACCCTCCATTCTTCCTGTAAATATCCACAGCTTTTTTAATTGAGGTACGGAGAAACCCTTCTAGTGGAGGGTGTCCCTGCCCATGGCAGGGGGGGCTGGAACTAGATGATCTTTGAGGTCCCTTCCAACCCAAACCATTCCATGATTCTATGAAACTCCACCACACACACATGGACCACTCGCCTGTCCCAGTGGCACACTGGAGCTTCCCCTCAGGAACTCAGTGTAACTACTAATTATTTCTGTTGCCGCCCCACTTGCAAGCACCATGGCAAAGCCAGTCTTGGCTGTGCTGCCTCTGCTGCAATCCTACAGCAGAAGTCATTCCTCCAGAGGCTGGATGGAGCAGGCAAGCATGAGCGAGGCTGTAAATGAAATGCTTGCCCTAGGTCTCATCACAGATCAGCAGCTGGACCCGCGTCCACAGCCAGCTCTGCACAGCATCCAGGCTCAGAGGGGCAGCACTTCACTTTCGCACAAGCCGTCTCTCTGCTCCCTGGCAGCCAGAGTGTGGGAGGGAAACAGAGCTGGGTCCCCAGGGCAGGAAAGAAGTCCTGTCGCACAGCATGTGTTCGAAGCTGCTTTCCAGGAGCATCGCGCAGCCGTCATTTGCTGCATCTCAGACAGCTAACTGCATATATCAACTGATGGCACTAAGAGTTATCCATACATTTTTAAAAGCAGCTTCCAAGACAAAACATCTGCTCTCAGGTGGAGCCAGGGCTCAACACGAAATGGCTTATACACTGAGTTATGTCACACTAACAACATCGGTGTTTTTCCCCATTTTAAACCCATTTTCTTAGTCTTTCTCCTGCAGCATCTGGAGGAAAAGTGCATTAGCCCCACACTCCCTGGCTGCTCCAGAGGGTGGAAATGCAAAGGGTAACAGAAGAGCACAAGGGGAGACAAGACAGTATCTTTCATTCAAAATTCCTTCAGGTTTAGCAGCTGCACAGAGCTACTGACTCACAGGAGGAGATGAAGCTTCTTTAGATACATCATGTCTCGTCTCAGAATCAGAAAGGAAAGGCTGCAGTTCCAGTGCCTGTCATCCTTGGGCAAAATCCTCTTACTGAAAGAAAACTGGGAATAGGAGAGAAATTTTAAGCTATTTATTTCCACCCTGAAGGTAGTAATCAGATAGTAGCACTGCCTTCCAAGTAATTCATCCAGGGATTGTGCTGCTGCCCCAATGTCTAGGGCCTTGCAGAGGGGTCTTTTTATTACTTCCACTGAAATACGGAAGAGCAATCAGGTACCAATGAGATACCGCAGCACACGCTTGCTGCCCCTTTCCCAGGCTTCCAGGGGCCAGGCATCAGTCAGGCACTCACAGGATCAGGCCATTACACTGGTCTGGGTTTTGGCTACCCACTTTGAGGGCGCTCAGCCCAACGCCTCAGATTCAGTTCTAAAAAGAGCCTGTACTTGCTCTACTCCTGGTGGGAGCGGAGGCCACAGCTATTGCCCTTACCAGCCCTGTCATTTTATCCCAGGAGAAGTTAGTTAACTCAGTTAAGTACAGGGTTGTACTGCAAATTGCTCATTTAATATTGCCCTTGAAACTGCACTGTAATGATAAATTTTCACTTCCTTCCCTAGGTAGTTGCATAACATTGCTGAGCATTGTTTAGAGAGCTGCTGCGCGCCAAGCCAGAGAGGCAGCTGGCATCCCTTTCCCCTTCTCCTCACCAAGCACTGGCAGGGCTGTTACTTTTCTGGTTGTGGGGGGTTTGGGGTTGTTTGTTTTTTTTTTTCTTACACTATCAGCTTACTACATTAAACAACAGATAGACGTGGCTCAAGGCAAGTAGCCTTCCAACAAGATTATTCCTAACTTTCTTCAGCATTCAGTCAGGGAAAAAATATCCCATTTATACCAGCTACATCTAAGCCAGTTAGAAAATCAGATCTGTCAAATAACATTTAATTAAAAGTATCTTTAGGGAGGGAGCAGCTCAGTCAATGAAAAGCTTTCCCACTGACAATATAAATAGCCCAGGCCCAGAATTCAACAGCCCCACTTTGTGGTTGGACTACGCAGCCTGCATGCCCAGACACAGGAGGAATCTTTGTTTCATGGCTTTGGTTGGCACGTTTTCTTGTAACGGGGAAGTGGCTTTGAATTCTGGAAGCTGGGCTGGCTGATCAAAGCAATACACAGAGCAGGACGGCAAAGTGGGGAGAAACTAGGTACACTTGAGCAGCAATTTAGAGGTAAAGTTACACTTAAAGCAGAACAGCATCGAGAGTTAAACAAGATGCATCCCTCCATTTCCAGAAACTTGCTGCTGGTGGCTTCTTGCAGCATAAAGACCTGACAGAGGTCAAACCTGTTCTTCAAGCAAGGCTGAATGCAAGTTTAGACATCACCTAAAGTGCAAAAATACAAGACAGCAAAAAAAAGCAACCACACCAGCACAAAAAATACAGTTTATATTCTCTGGTGACAGGAGGTCTGATTGTTGGAGAGGACGCAAGACAGCCCAGAGTAGAAAGCAGGGCTGGAACACGAGCGTAAGGGAGATGAGGCTTGAGACATACCAGTATTTGCTCTAGGGAGAACCCAAACTGCACGTGGTTCTGGTGCAGTAACAAAGTTGTGCCCTGGGGACACATTAAAACAGCATGGATGCAGGATGCCTTAGGAAAGAGCTAGGAAGTCAGGGGTTGTGCAGGAGACCCAGATCACCCCAGATCCACCTTGGGGCAGGATGAGGAGGGCTGGGCAGTGGTGGCAGGGTGGTCCTGCCGAGCAGCAAGGGAAGGTCTGCCCTGCCCCAGCAGTGCTGTCCTCCCGCTGCCTTTCCTCTGGCCTCACTCAAGCTTCAAGCACACCTCCAGCTGAAAGCACCACCAACCTCCCAAGCACAGCAGCCAGCTCTGTGCAGGGAACCAGGCATGGGAATATCATCCTCAGGGCAGTCCAGTCTTCAGGGCTGGAGACCTCTTGCTCTAGTGGGAACCTACACCCACACCACTGGTTTGAATCCAGACAGGATCTTCCATCCTGATAAGCTTCATTTAAAAAACAAAGTCATTCTATTAGCTCCAGTCCACAAAAATACCCCTGCCTAGCTGCACAGCATACTGCAGATGTTGCCCTCCAAGTGCAGGCCTCAATCAGTGGGGGGAAAACCCCCTCATCCTCCAGCCTTTTACCAACACATCCAATTTTTAACCAGCCTGTTGCTGGTTGTGATTTTGTTCATCCTCAAGGCATGAGCCAAGGCAAGGCTTTCCCCTTTGGTTTATGTAATGTATCAGGAATAAATCCAGTGTCTGGGATATTCTCCTCATTGCACTAGAAGAGGAGAATGCCAACTGAGCTATGCAGCCTGCTCCTGTCTCCTTCACCCAGGTATTTCTAGTGTCCCATCACCTCCCAAGTCACTGCTATCGTCACCAGAGCAGTCATGGTTCAGCTGAAGAGAGGAATGGCCACAAAAGAATTTTAAAAATCACTCTTCAATAACAAATCAATTTCCCAGCCTTCATAAAGGGTTTTCATCCTTTGGTGTAATAGACACTGCTCCTCTAACTTACTTTGAAAACAAAGGCAGCAGATCCCTAATTAGTTACATCCACCAGGAAAACAGAAATTAATTACACACAAGATGATCATGTGGCATAAGCAAATCACGCTGCAGACACCAGCCAGAGCTCTGACAAGACCTGGATCCAGCAAGAGCCAGAATGAGACCCACCACCCATGGAGACAACTAAATTACAATACCTGGTCACCATGATCCAACACGATGCAGTGGTAAGAGGCCCTTGCTACTACCACAAACCCCAAGGACTTTCTCTGTCCTTAAGCCTACCCCAACCAGGCCCCCACCAGTCTCCTGGTTATGGGACACTGGCTGAAAGGGTTCCTTTCTCCCTTGTTGGCCACGAGCTCTCTCAGATACTTTCCCAGGAGGGGTGCATCTGATGCACCCCTAATCCAACAGCTAGCTAAAGGCACCTCGGTAGCTAGTCATGGAAGCACCAGGTAGCACAGCTGGCTCACGCTTCACAGACAGCATACCAGCCAGGAAGGGTCAAAGGCTGCCTTGCGTCCAGACACAGCTCTCTGTTCAGTTAGGCCCTGGGGTGACCAAATAGAGCGTTACCGTTCATCTCACAGGGAACTGGCTTCAAGAGGTGCCCTCAGGCCACACACAAGTCATTTAAGCTTATGTGACTTCAGTTGACACAGCAGCAAACATGATATAACCCACATACATGTGGCCAATGCACAAAGTTCTCTTTCTAGTCTGCCTGGCAGAAATGCCTTGTACAACGTGAATTATTTTGGGATAAAGAACCCAGAGGGCCAGCTCTCACCCCAGGAGCATGAGGCACAACAAGCTGGAGGTCTGGCATAACCTGAGTCAGCGAATTGCAAGTCAGCACAGGGAAAAAGCAGTGTATCATCTCGACTTGATTTACATGTGCACATACAAGTCAAATTAATGGCCCGAAGACAACAATTGTTTGTATTGCAGCAGCACCTAGAGGTCAGAAGTAAGATGAGGATCACGCTGTGCTAGTCACTGTACAGGTACAAGGCACATCCCCTACCCATTTAACACAGAGACCAAAGGGAGAAGGGAAAGAGCTTCTCTCCCTGCATCCCACAAGGTGAAACACAGAAGAATCATAAAGGATGCCCAAGGTCCTGGGGAAACTGGCAACAAAGCCAGATGCTGATTCCCAGCCCAAGGTCTGACCAGCAAGGGTCCCTCTCCCTGGTGCGGTGGAGACTGAATGTTCTCCTTGGCTCCACGTTGCGATGACCACATTACTTGCAAATGCTGAAACTACGAGTTATTCAAAATGTCCCAAAACAGATGTCAACAAAACCAATGCTTCATGCTAAGCTATCATATAATTTTTGCTCAGGCCACCTATTATGCAGCACAGCTATTTTAGAAATGTTTGTCCCATTTCTCACATCCTTCTGCCTAATGGAGTCTGACTGCCTAGCCCTGCAAAAGAAAAATTGTAATCTTTTAGAAACCTCTAAAAGAGCATTCCTAAATGTAATAATCAAGCAATTTCAAGCTCGATCTATGCAGTAAAGAGAAATAAAAAGGGTCATTTCCAGCTGTCTAGTGGTGCAGAACACCGCATTTTCACTGCGATGCCCACTAGCCCCCACTGCACGAGCCTGCCCGGCCAGGACAGACCACTTACAGTCACAGCACTCACAACACTGTCATGTTCAGCAGGAAAATCCTTACCTGGAGACAAGAGGACAGCTGTGACAATTTGGACTATCAGAATAGGGAGATGGGGGAAATCTGCCAGGAAGTTAAAGATACAAACAGCAGGTAAAATAGCCAGCAGGGTCAAACAGGTTAAAAATCACATAAACATTGTATTTTCTGTGTAGGTCCTGCTTATACAACAGATGTCCCCTGCACCAACTCCAAGTATATTTATAAGGCAAAGACATACAATTCTCATCCATCCAGAGCTGCCCTAGGTATCAGCACCCAGGCGCTCAGCCGAGGTGTGCTCCCTCTCCTGAACTCTGCCACCACCCCAGCTATTTCCAGGGTGTGCAGTAGCTGCTCCCGCAGCGGTTCAGAGGTATCTTCAGCAAGTTCAAAGGGATCCCTTCACCTGAGCCCCTTCCCGGTCTCACAGGACAAGCTAATCGTACTCATCCTCTGCCATCCTCCTGTGAGCCAACAGCTCTCCAGCCCTCCGGGTCAGAGGATTTGTAGCAAGGCACAAAGCTCCGTCACCGCACAGCTGCTCAAATCCAGCCCAAGTGAAAGCAGAGCCAGTAGTTGTCACCACAAGGCTCATTCACTTGAGTATTCTGTGAAATTCCTAATGAACACCAAAACTAGCACTGCTCGGGGGGTGCTAATTTTCACCTCTGAGGCAGATACAATTAAATATCACCTCTTAGAAAGAAGGTAAATATTTTGTGTCTTAAAAGTAATATGCAACTATTTTTTCTTTTTTTTTTTTGAATGAACACAAGGCAACACTGCTTTTACTATTATATAGAGTCCAGACTTCCAAAGTTTTGAAAGTTTACAAGCACTAGCAGCTGGAAAGTGATCGGAATATTTCATAGTGTTGTTCATTTTGCATGTATCCAAGGGATCACAGGAATCGTTCCAGAGGGAAGTCCACCCCCATCACGGACTTTCTTCCCAATTTGCTTCACAATCACCAGTTTATTCTACCTTAACCCCCCGTGCCGAGTTGTGCCCTCTGTTACTGCCTTCCATGTCAGGAGGCCAACAATTCTTCCATCTCAGCTTTCCCATCAGAACAGGAGAAAGTTCCCTTCTCTAGAAAGATCCGTGGTGCTCAGAGCGCGCTCTAATTGCCCAACGCGCATTCAGGTCAGGTACCCACTGTAGTGACATTAATGAGCGAGAGGGAGACTGTTGACAACACAATCAAGAGAAGTTAGTAAACATTAGAGCCACCAGCACTGTTGAAAATATGTCGCACTGCAAGAGAACACAGAGCAAGGGAAGGGAAAACGAGGAACAAGACATGCTTTTATGGGAGTTTTCATGTCAGATTTATAAATTTCTGGTCTGATTGCAGCATTATCTAATGTTCTTTGTGTGTGGGATCAATTATGCCTCTGTGATGTCAATGCAGTGCAGCGAAGGTTTCCGCAGAACATGCCCATGCCTCACTCCCAGAGTTGAAAATCTCCAGTGAGGCCTTTTAAAAGCAAAGGGCCAACCACATCCAGTGGTCCTCTCTGGACACTGGTGGACTTGTCCCCAACGTGAGTTTAACATACACATTCTCAGGAACCAGAGGCCAGAGGAATCATTTGATGGGCTTGGCGCTTCTGTCGTGTTCAAGGTCAGCCAGCCAGCGCAAAAAGGTGGGATCATACCTGCAGCAGCAGAGAAGAGCAGGACACCTGCTGCAAGGAGGGATTTCACAGCTTCCACAGCCCAAATTCTATCCAATAAATCCTCAGCTGAAGTGGATGGATTTAAATTTGTACCAGATCAAAACTCCATGGAAGGTAAAGCATTAGCTCAGGCTCATGTAATACTTGTTCAACTCAAGTTTGCAGAACACGATCAGAGCTCAACATTTCCAACAAGCCCCACCAGAGATCCTACATTCAATACCAGGAGCTGGCCACCGCAGACACACCAGCCTTGGAGAGACTCACAACTGCTCAACTGCTTCCAAAGCCCTGTAATTTCAACAAATCTCCCCCTTGAGACCAACAGTTCCGCTGTAGCAACAGCAATTAAATAAATGGTATCAGAAAGGTTAGCAAGAGCTGACGTCAAGAACTGCACAGGACCTCTTTTCCAAAAACGCATACTGTGTATTATTGCTGTAGCAGAGATACTCCTGACTTCGGTCTCTCTAAATAGAAGAGTTTGGCACAGTCAGCACACAGATTGTCTGCTGTGAGCACAACAAAACAGAAGAGATGCCTTTGTTGAGGATGGGTTGAATTTAGGGAAATACCAAGGGATGTAGTAAAATGAACAAAAACTTTCATTTCTTTAGAAGGAATTTACCTTCCCCAGCACCCCCAGATAAGGGGTCTGGCACTCCCTGGCTGCACAGGCACCTTCTTACTCCTGAGCTACTACTGCTCCAGGCAAAAAACCAACCAACCAACAAGCCAAACAAACACACTGAGAAAGATTGAGACCAGTCCTGACGGCTTTACCACCCGAACACCTATCACCCTTAGATATGCCCACTGGTTGGAGTTTGGAGTCATTTATTTCAAGCTAGAAGTTTCTACACTTTGATACAAGCAAAGTTAAGTTACAACTCCAGTTAACAGTGCTGTAAAAACAGAGGCTCCATCGCTATGCACTGTCAAGGCCTGCAGAGGAAGCCGGAATTGCACTGCAGGGATTTTTAACAGCACAACCCCTGCCAGAGCCACCCATACTAAGCCACAGAGAGGTGCTTCCCACTTCACTTCTATTCTCTCTTCACGAAACAGCTGGTAGCAGCGCGTACCGTGCTGGACAGACATACATTAGCAGTATGCAGCCCCTCACTACGACATCCTTCACTAAAGTGGCCAAAGTCTGTTCCCCAAAAAGTGAAAAATAGAAAAAGATCCAGCCTGATTAAAAGCCAGTGTGATTCTTTGCATCTCTAGCTCCACTGGAGTAGGCAGACCAATGGCTTTAACTCTGCATTCATTTTCCTAGGAGTTGCTATATAGCACAACAAAAACAAGAAACACCTGCTGTTCTAATGAACCAATACTCATTAGACAACCCATTAGCTGCCATGCTAATTATTGCAAAGCATGCAAAGAGAATTGATGAAAAGCTACAGTATTGCATATACTTCAAGCATTTTTTTTCTCTCTAGTCCAGATACTGCATTACCTCCACTTCTGACTGCTAGAGGAGAAACAAAACACAGTGAGGATGAACAGCATCAACAACAACGTTCCAAGCAATGCCATAAGGCCTCAAACTGACTCCAGTTTAGACTTTTTTAGTTTTGATCTAAATGAAAAGAATGGGCAAGATAGGGTATTTTCCTGAACGCCAGACAGCCTGAAGCTATTTTTTCCCAGCCTTGTGTGAATTCCTGTAGCGCTCAATTTTAAAGCTGAGACTTCAAGTCTCTGCAGTGCAACCAAGAGCCTCCCATGCAAATGCCCAGCACTGACAAGGTTTCAGCATCGGCCTCCTTAAACGAAGGAGCCGGTCGCTGCGGGCTAGTGCCATGGAAAACCAGCGTCCCTCTCAGCAGCCTCAGCACCCACCATCCCAGAGGCGAAGCAAGAGCTGCCCCACAGAGGAAACACCACCTCCCTCCTTCCCCTCCGCCTTCTCTCACTACACTCTTGCTGGGTTCCCAGGCGTGCAACAGCTTCTCGCTTCCCATGGATGGGCGCTCCCTCCCCTCCCCGGAAAACTGGCGGCCGCCAGCTGCCCCCGGCTCCGCTCCCTCCCGCCGAGGGGGGCCCCGGGCTCTGCGGGGCGCAGAGCTGCCCGCGGCGGCGGGCGCAGCTCCGGGGCCAGCCGGGATGGTCCGGAGCCGGGTTCCTCCGCGGCCGAGCACCCTCCCCGGCCCCGCTCACCTCGAGTAGAGCCGGCGGGCGGCGGAGCGCGGGCTGTCCCCGCCGGGCAGGCACGCCATGGGCACCGGCCCCGCCGAGCCGCCCGCCGCGGCGGAGGCAGGCGCGGCTGCAGCCCGGCACCGGGCAGCGGAGTATGGCAGCGGCGGGAAGTGATGCACCGAGCAAAGAAACTCGCGGGCAGGCCCCTCCTCCGGCTGATGTCAGCCCCGCGGCGGGCAGCGGCCCTTCCTCCTCCGCCCGGCCCGCCGGGCTCGGCGCTGCCCCCCGCCTCGGGGCCGCGGTTCCCGCCCGCCTGAGCTGGGGCGGCCCGCGGTGGGACGGGGGAGAGCGGAGCTGAGCACCCGGGCAGGGCACCCCGCTGCCCGGGGCTGCCATCGCCCCTCCACCGGAGACACAGTGCAGGAGACGTTGGAGCAGGGTGGGTCACGCTTGTCCCCTGGGTTTAGGATCACATTGCAAGTGCCTGCACACTTACCTCCAGAGCTACCGCAGCAGGGAAGGACGGAGCCACAGCAGTCTCATACACACACAGCGAGGCGCAGACACCATACCTGCACGTTAACGCAAGCACGTTGGCAGAGCATCGATGATTTCTGACCCACACCATATGTAGCCACTTAATTCCATGATAAGAAGTCTCTGGGTTTCGCTTAGCCTAAGCCCTTTTGTCCTCAAAAGTAAATGCCTACACCTGGAGGCAGTTAAGCCGAGCAGCAGAGAGCAGGACCAAGCACAGCTGTGTACCTCACCTGAGCCAGGAGGGCTCTGCCCCAGAGGCCCATGCCCTCCCAGTAAGTCTGCACAAGCAGACTGGTCCACAAAGCAAAGTCTGGCTGCTATCTTTGGTAACAAGGAATCCACCAGGAAAAGGGATGTTTCCCTTTGGCCTGCAGCAGCTCGCTTTCCGGGCTAACTGTCCTGTTGAACCTTGGGGCCTTTACTGTTTATTGTCAACCGAACAGCTCAAGGGGGATGCAGGTCATCTCCAAATGCTGTTTTCCAAGGTTTGAGATGCTCCTGTAAAAGTTAGGGAGCTGGTCACTCGGTAGAGTCCTGTCTGTAAATTAGTGCCACTTATCCAACAACACTAAATTAAACACCATTATTGCCACAGATACCCCAAAGAAGTGCAGGTATAAATCATGGCTTTCAGCAGATTCTAGCAGCTTGCTCTGCAGACATGAGAACCCTGGGGTCAGAGGGAACCCAGAGCCATGTCCTACTTACTGGACTGTTTCACCCTGGGGACCTGCACAAAAGCCCCTTTTAAGAGCAAGCAGAGATCCTGCTCAGGAAAAGTCATCATCAATAACACCCCACTAGCAAACCACAAAAGCCTCTTTCCCAAGAGCTAATTGATTGGGCATTTAAATCCAAAACAAAAACCCATAAACAAACCTGTATCTATGTCTTAGCTTAGGAATAGTCTCAATTATGTAGATGCACCACAGCAGAGAAAGCTGAAACCATCCTGCTGAGAGCTCATCCAGGGAGGTGCCATGGTGCCCTGGGTATGTGCTACACCACCTCAAAAAAAGGAACCCCTCTGCATCCCCAAGCAACCAGAGGCCCCACTGGAGGGACTGCAGGCAAACCCCTGAGACAGACTAGGACACTGCCTCACACCAGCCAGTTTTTACCCAGGTTTGCGGTTTCACTGAGAGCAGCCAACATCCTGGTGCAAGCAGCTTTCACAAATGCATGGAAACAAGTAACTGTTCAGCCCTAAGAGATTTTGGTACTTCCAGGGGGTGTTTTGCCCATGCCCTCTCCCCTCCCTTCAAGTCAAGACTACTAGTACAAAAGATGAAAACCAGCTGCTCTTGCCACTGGCTACAGCCCTTCCTCAACCACAGGAGACAGAGGGTGCTTTGCTGCACTAGGCCCTCAGTGCTGGGTCAGCATTTAATGAACATGGGCAGATAGAGTAATTACCCTTTAGAGAAACAACGCTGGAAAAGGGAGCAAAAGAAAGGAGGATGGAGGCCAGCTTCCAGTCTGAGCTGAGACCAGATATATGGTATTCCACAGAGCGCTGGGCAAATGGGTCACCCACATGTCAATGACACAGGAATTGCTGGGTGAAATTCCGCAGCCTGGGTTATGCAGGAGGTCAGACTAAGATGAGCATAATGGTCCCCTTTGGCCTTAAAATTCATGAATTTGCAATGGATAATTTATCATCTGACAAACTCAGCTTCTTTTTCTTCTTATAGAAGTGGCAAACAGGTCACAATAGATTTGAATTCATTAGATGAAATAATTCAATTACTTTGCTGTGGGTTGGGTTTGGTTAACCCTACATATTCATGCCAAGAAGCTCCCTGCAAGTACTTGGACCTAAGCCACAACTCAGATCCATTGCTCAGCACCAATGAAACAGGCAAATTGCAAGAGTGCGGAGAGAAAGAAACCCCGGTCCTTTAAAAACACCACTAATTCCTCTGGTGAATTATGTCCACATTGTGTCACATCTTGGGAAGGACATGGAGCAATTAGAAAGACTCCAGATGGATGTGACAAGTGTGACCTATGAGAGAAAGGTAAGAGAAATCGATTTGTTCAGTTCAGATAAGATCAAAAGGAAGTGGAGTAGTAATCTTTAAACACGCAAAGGACTGCTGCAAAGAACAGCAAAAAGGAGGAATGGATCGTGAAAGAGAGGGTAGGGTACAAAATAGCTGGGCTAGAATTCATCTCAGGCAACGTAGAGTTCATTTTAGTCAGATCAGACATTGCATACCTCTGCACCTCTAACAGCTTTTTGTTTCTGCAATCTTCAGGCACCACTGATTCGTAGTAAAGAGCAAGATTTATCAAGTTACCTGCATCATCTTGTTCCTCTTAATTACTGAATATCTCTATGTCTTCACTTACAAACACAGGCAGAATCACAACACTCAGCAATAGCACTGCAGGATCCTGAAGACTTCTTAAGCAGTTTTTAATATTTCTTTTAAAAATTGATATCCAAAGCTATCACAACACAATATTAAAGAGCTCTAACTATTGTCACATTTCCAGCCACTTGATAGAGACAACCATGACAGCAGCAAGGCACAGAAAGCTGAAGGGAAGACGGTGAGACAGTAATACTGAATTCTGATACTGCAGTCACCCAGCAAATTTTGCCAATCATTTAAGGATTGCTAAGACATAGGAACATTCCCCCACTGCCTTGACATCTTCACCATCCAGACACACCGAGGCATCAGGCACTCCCTTTCAAACACAAAGAGCTCTCTTAATTAGCACGGAAGCTTTCCTGCAGCTCATGAAATGGATTGCTGGTGGCCTCTGCTGGGGTTTATGTGCAAAAAGAGCAATGCAATTCAGATTCCTGAAGCTGATAGACCCCAGCTGAAATCACTGCTGAACTGGCACTATAATTGTCAACTTTTACTGGCAACAGCTGTAATTAAACACCATCACCATCCACTGTCTTTTTTTTTTTTTTTTTCAAACTGGCAGGTTCTGAAAGCACCTTGCTATTGTCCAGTGTACTGAAAAGACGTTGCCATTTTCTAAATTCCTGTAAAGGTAGCCTGCAAGGAAATGCAGCCTCTGCTCTCTGTTTCTGTGGGTGTAGAACTGAAGATTTTTTCTTGTGTGAAAAAAGGCTCAGGTGATCCTTGTCTATGGACAGGTGCATCCAATTTCTCAATGATCTTAGTCTGGAGACAGAACAGTACTAATTTAAACCATCCTAACAAGAATCACACAGCAAAACTGGGGGAACTTTGTCTTGGCTTATATCAGATGGTTTTACAGCTGTGAATTTAGATGGAGATAAACAGATTTTTGAAGGAAGTTTGCACATTTTGAATATCAAAGTACCTTGGTGGATGTAACTTCCTTTTGTGTGCAGGCTTCTAAATGCTAGCCTAAGTAAGAGGAAACGTAGAGAGGGGGGACAGAGTTATAATTAGCAGAATTCCTTTAAAACCAACAATAGTAGTTTACAGTGAGTAGAGGTAAATAAGCAAGCACGGAACCATGGCTGCCAAAAGGAGTTCTATGGTAAGGGTGAAAATGGCAGAGACAAAAACCTGTAGACAGAGGCTAATTCAGGCTGGTGCACGTGCTCGCTCTTTCCAGACAAACTCTAATATGCATGTGTTGTGCTGTTGTTTATATTTTAACTTTTAATATAGAGTAAAAAATCCATAGATGTCAAAAGACCTTTACATAACAAACAAGTGAGTTGTCTTGTTCCAAACACAGATCTATATCTACATCACCTCTGCTCTTCTTGGTCACTGAGCAAGGCTGTGCCACCAGGCAGGTCATTTAACCTTTCAAACTTTGTTTAGATCAGTAAACAGCTCAGCCAGTAAAGCTTCCTCTGTTTCTCCTAGCCCATCCCCGTGGTTCCTGAGCACTGGTCCAGCACGAGTGTTCTTATGGCCATACACTGAACTGAATCAGAGAGCTAACCCAAGGGAAAAGTAACCAGCACGTGCTCCGCACGCCCGCACACCGTGGGGATTTTTCAGCTCGATCCATTTCTTCCCCAGTCTGTTGGGCAAGCGCACAGACGCAGGCACCAGCTGATGAACACCGGACTGGAAGGGAGGGGATGACGGGCAGCGTAGCCTTGGCCAGGACTGCTTTCTCATGAAACATCACTGGTGCTGCCATATGCTTGTTTGTAAAGTGGAGATAACAGAATAACTTCTACCTATCCCTCCTGGGGAAGGAATAAGAATTAATATCTGAAGATCTTAAATGTATTACTGAGCTGTAAGCAAAGTAGCTTGAATAAGCCTGAAACCAGCATGAAGATGGGTAAGAGAGGGGTTTGCCTTGTTAAACAAAAAGGGCATAATAGAAATGATCCTGGAGGGTGCAAAGGCTGGTGTGCAAATTGGGGCCACACACAGCCTGTCTGAACCAGCAACATTTGCTTTGGCTTTGGGATTTTCATAAAACATATGAGTTGCAACAACAGTCTCCTCAGAACAGCCCAGAGCCATGCAGGAAACTCGTGAGGGAATAAGGATGGGTTTCCGCAGGAGCGCTTAGCCATTCCTGTTATTTTAAACAACATATTAAGACTGAGATTCAATATCTTTCTTTGGGGAACAAAGCCCTGCATGCATAGAAGATTTAGCAGGTCTAAATAAAACTACTGTGCTGCACAGCTTCTTTTTCAGGATCTGTAAAGGAATTGCAATTTTCAAGGGGTTTTGCAATCCTTCATTCCACTGAATCTGGTCCCAAGGCAACAAAATTCCTCTTGTTCAAAAGGTAGCACTCAATGAGGAACCATTATTTCCTCTCCAAAGTAGAAGCACAAAAGGTTACTACAACCTCCAGATAACCTGCAATAAAGACTCACAGCCAGGAATATTATTCATGCTTGAAATAAGGAAGATCATCTGAGAATGAAGAGTTGCTTTGCTCACTGTGGTTGTCTCTTAAAAGCTCTTGGAGCACAGAGACCTGGGAAAAGCTCTGAGTAACGAGCTTCTGTGAATAATGTATCTGTGTGCATGACACCTGAAACAGCCACAGCCGCTGAGCTGTGAGCCCAGAGACCCTCTCTGGGCTCACGTTCCCAGCCAGGGCTACGCTGCCCAGGCTAGCCGGTGTCTGGGGGGTAAGATGCCTGTTGGGCAGTAAAGCTGGGTGCAAACCCCTTCTCAGAACCTGGGTGGTAACACAGCAAGTGTGCTCTTAATTTTCTTTCCCCAGCCCAGGGTAAGGGCCTCTTGCGCACCCCTCTCTTCTGGTACAGCATGAAAACACAGATCAACACCTAACAGTTTTCACAAGTCACATTCCTTTGTGTTTGGGTGCACGCAGCAGTTGAGGATTTGGCCTTTCCAGCTTTGTGCATATTTATACATCCTGTGTCTCTGATGTCCCTGAATTTCCTTTTCATTAATACTCCTCTCAGCCTCGGAAGAGGCAAACAAAGAGGCAGAACTCATCCGCTTCCTTTAGCTTTCAAGCTTGACTGAAAATGCTTCATTAAATAAACAGCAAGAGACCCTTAAAATTCCCTTGCCCTCAACCTCATAGCGAATTTGACGAAATGAAACCCTCTGGCCTGGCATTGGCCTCCTTGGTAGATGGGAATTTTTTAGACAAGGCCAGAGGGGACTGTCCTGATTTCTTTGTGCTAATGTCATGTAGGTCTTGTATCCAAAAGCCAGCACCTCCTCTTCACCTGCAATCTTACTCTTTACCTCCGAGCAGAATGACTGTTTGTACAGAGTGCCTGGGAAGGCTTTTGAACTCAGCAAGTTTCAAGCACAGGCAACTGATGCACGTTGCAACAGCCTTCTCCCCCACGCCAACCTCCTCCTCTGCCCGGGCGCTCTCTCTCCGGATGCAGCTCGCCCAGGGGAGGCTGGCCCAGCCTGCCCGGCACTGCGGCCCCAGCACTGCTCTGACCCAATGCAGGGTGCTCAGGGTCTCTGCGGACACACTCGTCTTCCTCCTTGTCTGGAATCAAAACCGGCTACCGGTGGGGTCTGCATTTCAGCTTGGTTTTGCCATGACCATGAATTACCTGAGACCCAGTCTGACCAATGGGCCTAGAGGGAAAGCTGGAGCTGACTGCAATATCCAAGATGGGTGATACCTGATAACCCGCTGGGGGCATGTGAACGGCCCTGGCATTGCTAATTGCCTCTCACGTGTGCCCCCAGGCATCTCAAGGATGTTTGCAGCAAGCTGGACACGCTCGAGCAACACATGGATTTCTGCTCCCTGTTCATCTCTTGGTAAATTCCCATCCCTTCTCACTGCTTGGGGGCATGTGTTCTGCAGAGCGGGGGCCCTGCCCGCTCCCGGTTCCTGCAGGAGAATTTCACAGCCTGGAGGTGCCTACTTCAAGAGGTCTTCTTAGGACTTCAGCCAAAACCCCAAGAGTCTCTCTTACGGTTCATCAGAAATTCCCTGGCTTTTTTATGGGCTTGGAAGACTTGAATGGCAGTAACAGGGAGCTTTTCTTGGAGGCACTTTATCAAAGCTTTATTGCTCAGGCAAATACCCCAGAGCTCCTAGGCATGATCAGCTCATATTACAATGATGGCAATGGATTTGTTTAACCAACTTCAGTTTCCAACAGTCAACAGACAAAATCCCAATTTCTCCTGCTGGAAGTCTGAGAAAACCTCTTGTTAGCATTAACTGAAATGAGAAACAATCTTTTGTTGTACTTGAAAGCCCAGGGGGAAAATACACATTTTCACCTTTAAAGGGGGCTTTATTTCCTTTTTAAATTCTAAGTGTTGGTAATGACATTAATTACAAGGAAGGATGTTTGTGTTTGTTTTTAAAACAGATTGCCAAGAGTTACACTTTAACTGTGTTGTTTAGTCAAGCTTCTGCAAGTGCTTTCCAAACACTCCCCCTGTAACTGACAGGCTTTATTTCTATTTAACTAACCAACAACGCAGAGAAGGAGAGGCAGAAGGAGCCGGGGAAGCGACTGCTGCCAACCACACGACAAGGTCACAGAAGCTCCTGCAGCAGCACCCGACTGCGTCACCCCTCGTGGTCCCCAAACCGGCTCTTTGCTACAGGAAGCATGTTCTGGTTAGAACCAAGGCTGCAGTCTAACCACACAGGCTCTGGTCTAAACCCATCAATTTCTTAATCAGCAATGAAAGCCAATGCAAAAATATCCCCATTTACTGCTCAACTCTGCTAAGTGTTTATGGCAGGATATACTTATTTTTTTCTACTTTTCTTCCACCTGCAGGTAAGCCTGTTCTTATCATTCTAACAGAATATTAGGACAACATTATAACAACATTAAGCAGCATTTTCTAAAAGCAATAATTCTCATTTTAGGACTGATAACTGGCACACAGCACACTCTCTGCACCATTAATGCTGATTTTTGAGCAAATAACAGAACAGAAGGAAAGTTTCAAAGGCCTGAAAAGAGACTAATAGTGAAATGAAATATCTTAGAAAAGTAACTGGGATGGCCTACGTAGCTTTAGCCTCGTTAGTCCAATACTGATGCCATGCTAATATGAGATATAGTCAAAAGGACCATGGAATGTCAATCCATTGCTCCAGAAAACTGCTCATCAAACAAGCAATCTTTTTTTTGAGGAGATTATAAATTCAGTTAATAAAGGTAATTCTGCTGACATAATAGACTTAGACTTCTGCAAAGCAGTTGATTTAATCTTGCGTGACGTTCTGTTAAAAATAGTACTCAAGAAAATCAATGATGCTTATATTAACTGAATGGAAAATTTGGTAACATGCATCTAAAAGTAATTATCTGATGGAGGAATTTCTAGTGTGTCCAAAAGGATTTACTCTTAATTCAATGTTAGTCAGCATTTTTATCAATGATCTGCCATTACTGGCCAAGTTTGTGTAAAAAATGGAATTTAGAAGAACAGTAACAATTAATGAGAGAGGTGGAATTGGTTGGTTTGATCGGGTGGGACACTTTGGAGCACGCATTCCAGCACAGCCAAACATCACTGCATTTACAGTTCTGATGAGAAGAGCAAGATGAAAATGCACATGCGGAAATGAAGGGGCTGTGAAAAGGCTATCGGGTACCTGGAGCTAACAAATGAAGTGTGAGACCACAAAGCAACGCTGTAGCAAAGAACTACAGCTACATCAGCTACAGAAGCGACGCAAAATTAGCACGTCAATAGATTTAGCTTGCTTAAGTGAATTTTAAGGTGCGACTTCATCTTAGGTGACAGTTAACTTTATAGACAAGAAAATTTCTGGGAATAGAAAGCTTTTTAGTCAAGTAGAAAGTGGCATATCTAGAACTTGCAGCTAGGCAAATTCAGACTGGAAATAAGATGTGGTGTTTAAATGTGGGCAATTAAACCGTGGAACACCTAACTTAGGAACGGAGTGCACCCTGCATTAGCTGATATCTGGAAGAATGGTGTTTCAATACGCTGCAGTTCAAACACAAGTTCTGAGGCAGATGCCTCCGATGCTGACTGAGAGTGTTTACTCTGCATTATGTCAGAACTCTAATTAGACAATCTGCTTTGTTATCTGTAAAACCACTCTTCGTGTTTTACCTATTGATCAGTTTTATCTACTGATATTTGATATTTTTCCTGGGTTGGCAAATCTCAACATTATGGTCAACACAACAGTCGTGTTTTTAGTGTAACATGCACTGCAGTATCGATCGCACTGTGTGATTAACAGCCTGTATTGCCTGAGGGACGAAATGAATATTCACGTTTGCTCAAGTCATCTATTGAGATCAAATATTTGTGTCCTTTGTTGATTGGAGCCTGAAGGCTGCACTGGCCTCTTGGAAAAGAACAGAGTCCTGATTCTGAGTGAAAGGTTTGGGAGCAGCAAAGCACAGTGTCAGTCTACGTTTACAATCCCATCCCCTCACTTTTCCTCCGAAGAGCGAAGGCAGTGAAGGCAGTGAAGGTAGTCGCTTTGCTCCTCAGAACAGTGTGTCTACCTCCTGGCTGCTGCTTTTGACTTTCACTGAGAGCTGCTAAACGATGTTGTCATAGAAACATAAAAGGGGCATCAGGGAACCCCTCTAGTCCGGGCTACGCACAGGACAGCACATTTCGCTGTGTGTATCTAGGTCTCTACAAACCTTTTACCTTTCTACCAGACAGCACAACTAACCAAGTCCAGGTTTTCCTACCTAATTCTTGCACAGTGTTGGCACTCCTTGCTCACAGTGGCTCAGCCCCTAACTAACCATCATTTCCAGGTGTCCAGGATCATCTGTGCTTTCTCTCAGTGAAGTAACATGCCTACCAACGTCGCTGCAAGCAAACAGAAATTCCTCAGGGTCAGCTTCTCTACTTACGTAAACTGGGATAGCTCTATTTACTGGCACAGGGCTGCACCACTTTACATCAGCAAAGAATTTAGCCTTCAAACATATGCTGTGTTTATTTTCCATTGGAGATGTGTATGCAGCTAACATCTATTTTCCTTTGCACTTAGCTCCATATAGATTCATTTTGTCAATAATAAGGCAATATTTTTGCTGGTTTACATTATTATCTGAAGACATAGGAAAAAAAAAAAAAGCCCAGACAAACAAATTCCAGTCACAGTCATAAATGATCTTGGGTTAAATGACTGTGCTGTCTAGCATCCCAGGGGATAGCAGCAATGAAACTCTGGAAAACCTGAGGGCAACCTGACTTGACAGAGCATAAAAAGGCAGAAGACAGTCTGTAGTGTTAACTTACCCTGCTGCTTCTCCATTGACAATATTTTGTATTGGCGCTTAGTGGTAAAACAAATATAATCAAGGGGAAATCAGGTGAATTTATGAGCAAAGTATTAATGGTTCCTGGGACTGTTCTTAGTAACTGGGATACATAAATCTCTTCTGCTCTCATAAACTCTTGTAGTTGCCCATATTGGTGTCCCAAAAGGGACAGAGCAGATCAGCTCTGATGCAAGACAGATGTTGTGTCACCGTGCATCTGTACACACCACAATGTCCTAGCCTGCTCAGGAGTTTTTACCTGGGTAATTAGATAAGCTTCTCACTGTCATTTGCAAATGATGCAGGTCTGAGATTAATGACCTGCAAATTGCTGAGTAGATACAAAGAACTGAAAGGTGGCAAGAGGGATTTTGAAAGCGCTGAAGGTCCAAGGAAGGCACTACAGAGAGGAAAACATGCAAAAGGGAATGCTGCTGCTGCTGGCTGGCAGCATCTGTTGTGCGGACAGGACTCGATGCAAAGAAACAGGCATCAGCAGCGGAAGGGCAGGAGGACCCAATTCCCAGATTTTGATTGGACTATTTGGATTTTGAACATAAAACTCTTCCTGAAGAGGCCGAAATCTTGCCATTCTTGTAGCTGTTCGATGCTTTGTTGAAAGGTTGAAGCAGAACAAAGTTACATTTGAAGAAAAAGCTGGGGAGCACAGTAAAACACAGAGTATACAGAGCATCGAGTCTTTAAAATATACCATGTTGCATATTTAAATCCAATCACACTAAGCCCAGGACACATGCTAAGTCAGGAGATTTTGAGCTTTGTTACTAGATAGGAAAACAAGGCAAGTTACTTAAGCGCATGCAGTTCGGCAGGAGCTCTTGACCACACTGGCCTCCTGGTGGTTCCATGTAAGTTAGGTTTAACCAGTGCCCTTAGCTGGGAGCAGGATCAGGCAGGTGTGCGGTGTCTGATCCAGGAGAAGATTACGTGGCACTGTCACTCAGGTCTTGGTAATGTATGGTGATGAAGGCAGCACTGCAAAAATAATGTTGTTGCTGTCTCCTACAACTCCATAGATCACTGTGCTTGAATGTCAATAAATGGGAGAATCTGAAACCAGTAAATCATTCCCCGCTCATCCGATCCCTTGTTACAGAAGCACTGTTTGTGCCTTATAGCACATTTGTCTCACTTATAGGTGTAACAAGCTGTTTTGGGGGCCTTTACCAGATGGACTCTTGCCCAGCTCCAAACCAAAAGCACAAACGGGGCAGCATTCCTGAGCCGTAAGGTCTGCCATCGGCAGGGCTGTGCCAGCAGGGAATACACTCTGCTTCCCTTCTCTCTGAGTTTCTTGGGCATAGGTTTGGTGCACCCTTGTGCCTACTGCTCTGTTTTGGTGCACAGGGAACGTGCTTTCTCGTTGCACGCCTGGTCCAGCCCCCACCAAAAGCCACGAGAATCTTTGCATCAGCCTCTGTGGGTTTTAGGTCAGGCTTTAAGACACCTCATAACTTTGTTCTTCTGTAATTCTCCCCACTCACCTACCCCTCCTTTTTCATTTTACAGTGGATGGAGACAATGTGCAAGGAAATGTGCCATTTTACCTGTAGATCGTTGATTTAAATTGCCTAGTCCCAGCCTGGTGCTATAAATCCTCTCGTGCAGCTGGAGAGACCCGTTTACTCCAGCGGGTTTCCATGGCAATCCTGCGCTCTCCCACGTTCAGCTGCACAGTGCAGGCAGCCCCCCCTTCATCACTTCACAATCCATTCACATATGATGGGGGGGAAAAAAAGGCCATAGCTAGCTATTCCCTATCTTAACACACTTCCCCCCAATAACTGCATGATATATATGTGTTTTAGCACATAAAGAGAATGCTTGCCCTTTTCCAGACATCATTTGGCATGCAGCATAAAACCCAGATATTCTGAAGGTCTAATTCCTTTCTGACACACATTACTCTTGTTATTTTAAGACATCAATAGGAAAATAGAAGCTTAATATTTCCTTGTGTTTCTGGCTGTAATCACTGCAAAGGAAGTGTATCTCTATTGCAGCAAATCCCTCCCTTGGCTTGGAGCAGCTTCATGACAGCCTCTCACCTGCATTTGAGCTGTTTTCTGTACAGCACTCAGTCCCACTCAGTAACCAAGTGTAGGACACAGACCATGGGAAACTGGGTGAGCTGCTAGGATTAAAAAAAAAAAAAAGAAAAAAGATAAGCTGTACCAGCAAAAATTCTGCAGCCAGGGTCAGACTCCTCCGTCCGTACCTCTGAGTGTTTTACATGAATATTGCTATCTTACAAGGATACCTGTGGAGGAAGAAATTTGTGTCTTATCTCAGGAACTGTGACAAGGCATTGTTAATGGGGCAGCCCATTTATCTCAGTCTTGTTATGCTGCTGATTTGAGAGACGATAAGTACCCTTAAGAATTACTTCAATATGTAATGGTCAACCCTAAGCTCTTTGCAGGTTCAAATCAAATCCCAATTTATTAAGTGTCTTTATCTTTCTCCTTTTTAACTTTAGCTCGTGTTTTGTCACAGATTTCAGTGGGTGTAGGGCTGGGCCCTTGGCTGCCAGACTTCAGAACACTACATGGTTTTGGGTTTTTTTTATCAGCTGCCTCTTCCCACCATATGTTTACTACAGAATTCATGTCACATCCAGCTTGCAATCAAAGTCTAGATTTGTGCTTTGATTGTTTGCTAACTGAGAATTGCTGTGAAAAGTGGTTTACAATGTAAATTGCTTAGTCAAGAACTGTAAAAAAACCCCAACAAACAAGTACCATATCTTTTCCTTTTAACTGGACATGTTTACCACAAGTGAGGGAACTCACAACACTCACAAAGTCAGGCACACAGAGCAAACCAGCAAGAGAAAGAAAGGAGCGTGTCTGCCAGAGTTGTGAATTATTGCTTATGAGATCCTTGGAGTGTATCTGGTGGGAAGTATAGCTGCATTATATGCAGCTGTTTCAAAACACAGAGACTCAGGAGGAATTTCTGGGTTTGGTCCACATAAATATGCACTTCCTGAATTTTGTTACGCCTTGTGGCTTATTGGTTTAAATATTTCCTAAACAGTGACAGTGCACGACAGTGGAAAATGAAGCCTCTGGGAGGTGAGCCTGCAGCCTGAACCTTGTCAAACAAACCTCCAGACTCCAAACAGCCTGGCGCAGGGTCGAGCAACTACCCGGCCCACCTGCCTTTGCCATGCAGAAACACCAGAAAACCACACTGAAGCTCCAAGTGTCACAGTGTGGCACAGCTGGGCACTTGTCCCACTTCATCACTGTACAAGTGTAATGGTAGCAGAAACTGCTGGCTGGGAAAAAGCAGAGACTCCTATCTGGACAATATGCTCTCCGTGGGATAATCCCATGTGATGGGCTAGCAGCATCTCTCTTGGCAGATTCTTAGCTGCAAGAAACTTTGCAATATCCTTTCCAGAAAAAGCCTAAAATGGCTTTTGTAAAACCCGCACTGGGTACGCGATAGCCTGTAGTCTAATCTGCTAAAAGGAGTAGGTGGTAGTCTGAGTACCTCTGCAGGGGAAATTCAGTGTTTGTAGGCTGATGCATCATAAATGCCATATGAGTTAAAACATGGGGCCTAATTCTGTCTTAGTTCCATGTGACAGGAGCTGTGGAGTCAGCAAGCCAGAGCCGTACACGACTGGCTCATTTTGCTCATACAGATCTAAAATACAAATCCAAATGGATTTGCTCCTATCTGCCTCGGCTCACACTTGGCTCCCTGACTTGGGAGTTTTGCACAGTGCAGAAGTGGGATTTGGCCCAGTGATAGGTTTCCCTTCATCTCTCAGCAGATTTGTGGTCTAACACTCCAAGATGTGCAGCATAACACGCTGGCAATCTGTCACTCTCCTGGCTCTAGTCAGCTTCAACAGCTTGCTAAGAAAAACCAGTGCCAAAATAGATGCCAGTCCGACCTGAGGGACTTGAGAAGCATCGCCTGTGCACCGCCAAAAGCTCTGCCTGTCGCAGCACGTGCATTCCTGCTCCACTTGGCTCCTCCATTAACCCAGCAGGCTGGGAACAGCCCTGGGCTTTCCTGGTTGCAGCTTCCCATCTTCCCAAATCTTCACTGAAAGTTGCCCTCCCACTGCTGAGGTTTCACATTACTGTTCTCTCCTCTCTCTTCGGTGGACCAGTTCACTTGGCACGGTGGTTGTCTGTGAACCCCAAGACAGCAATTAGGACTCTTATCACTTGCACACCCTGAATAGCTGTGGCTCCCCTCTTGGAGAAGCTCTGCATTCCTAGCACTGAAACCTCTAATCAGGCCAAAACTTTGGCTTGGAACAGCTTGAAATGGGAACTTCATGACTCCAGTCTGCAGCTCAGGAATTCCTTGTTTGGTTAGACTTGAAAAGCTGAAATGCTGGGGATATCTGAGCACAGACTGCAGTGACATTTATTAGATTAGCAGTTTGAGTCTGTTTCTTCAAGAGATCTTCTCTAGAGACCACAGGGATCCATGTACATGAAAGGATGTGGTGTCAGTATCGTGCCTCACCATCTGAAGTACTTTTCAGTAATAACGAACACTGACAATACTGACTTTGCTGCTTGAAGCCAATCTGTAGAATTATAAAGCATGAACAAGTAATTGAGGACATAAACCAGAAAAAAGAGCCAGATTCAATATAAGCCAGAATGCTGATGAAACAGTTCCTCAGTCTGCTCTGCTCTGCAGTGAGGTGGGACCTAGAGGAGGGTTCACCGCCCCTTCTCAGGGTCCTTACTGAAATTCAACCCATGACAGCAGTAAGTGATGGCCACTGCTGTAGGGTAACAAGAAATGTGTTTTATCCTTATTTGTTTGTCTTTATCGTATTCACATACCTTCCATGAATATCTGAGCCAACAGCAAGTATAGCCTTGGGACATGCAGAATTTCAGCATATATGAGAGGATATTTGTGGGAAGCAAATTTTCAATTCAGAAATGGAAACATTTCACAGGAAACCAATGTATAAGGACCATCCAACCAAGGAAGAGAAGCGCCATTGAATGATCAGCCTAGTCTTGGCCATTATATGCTGATTATAGTAGTTTTGGTTGCAACCACAGATCCAGGAATTAAGTGCAAGTTCCGCTGGGGCAAAGAGCTGCAGAAAACAAGTCTCCCGAAGCAATGCATGGGCAGTGTGCAAACAGAAGGCAAATTCATCACCTGAGATATGCCTTGAGGGATGCTTAACCAGCTGCAGCCATAATCTCAGGAGGGTTTAAGAAATGCCCTGGCAGGCCTCAGTCCAGGATATAACTGCCCAAACAAGCCCATCAGAAAGATGCTTTGTATGAAAATAAAGTATGAAAATAAAGAAATGAGTGAATCACTGCTATAGCAAGAGTTTTTCTGCTGCCATTCGTTCCGGGTTGTCTTTAACCAAGGTGGGAACTGCCATTCTCCCAGGCTGTCCTGGCAGAAACAGGCAGGGAGCCTCCCAGCCCTGAGTGCTTCATCTCCTGTCTGCGAGCTGAGTTTGCCCTCTGCTGTTTGCTGAATAAAGTGTTCCCTCTGGTTGATCCAAAATGGGAGGGTAAGAACAGCAAGACCTGAAGAACTAGAAAGGTTATCCCCAGATTTCAAATACTTATGCTTAAAAACTGTGACACTTAAAAAAGGTGACACCCACAAAGGTGGAAAAGCCTCATCTGAGACTTTAGCATACACTTACTTTATATTCTCAAGCTTTTCTTTATCATCACAAAGACCAGAAACCCTTTTTTTTTCATTTCCCTCTAAATAAAATCCAATATTCAGAATTAAGCCTGCTGCTTTCCTAAAACCAGGGATGCAGGTGTGACAGAGAATGCTGCTGAGATCGAAGGCTGAATGAGCCCACAGAGGAAGGTGTGAAGAGAGGTGCCCTGGGATGACAAGAGGTGCCTTCCAATGAGGAAAGGTGCCATGTGAGGAGGACCCAGGTCTGGTTTCTCCCCCTGCACTGGCACCATAGTCTGTCTTCATCCTTCCACCTGGGCCCTAGGTTGGTCACCCTGCTCCTCTGCTGCCCTGCCCTCTCCTCTGCAGCCATCCAGCCCTGGGAACGGTCATCGCCAGGATGCCAGACGCCCTGGAAAGGACGCAAGGACTTGTCAAGAAAGCTGCTGGCATCTTGCCACATGTTTGCAAGCTGAGATCAGCATTCAGGCTCCTCTTGTTGCTGTTTGTTTTCTCCTCTGTTCCTAACAGCCTCTCCCAGTGCTGTCGCTACTGTCGCCCTGTACAGAGGGGCTCAAACAAAGGTGCGGCGATGGTTGATGGCCGGCCGGGCTGGTGAGGCTCCTCTGGATGTCCTACTGCACCTCCCAGCGCTCATGGGCAGGGCAGGGACTGAGCTGGCGCTTGTCTCAGAGGAACTTCTGCGTTCCCAGTCAGTGCCAGGGAGCTGACGCCTGTGAAAGGCTCAGCCCAGGGACAGAGCAGCAAATGGGATGTTCAGTGCTGAGATCTTTCTCACACCTCTCTTTGGAAGTGGCTTCTGAGATTCGTCACTGCAGAGAGACTGCATCCCTCCCACAGATCATCTCTAAAGTGCTTCTGTAGGTGCTTTTGCACAGCTCCTAAGTGGAGATCTTGTTCCGTGCATGGACGAGGCTTCAAAAGGTAAGTGTTAACCAGGCAGTAACAGGGGAACATGGGCGGGAGCTGACTTTCTTGACTCTCTGATCATATAGTCATGCCCCAAGTGAGCACACTAGACTCCTGAGCTCCCAGGGCAGCTCTTCAGGGTGTATTGACCCAGAGCAGGACATTTACCAACTGCGTCACATCCCTGTCTCTCCCCAAGAGCCCCTCACAAGGCCACCTAAATTAATAACAGGTAACATTTGCAAACACCACAGAAGTGTAGATGAGGAGGGTCCTTATGGGCAGTCAGCAATTATAGATGAGAAAAAACATACATAGACATAAAAGTGACCTAGCCTGCTCATAAAGGGCAGCAATAACTAGTCCTTTTGCACGGTTATTTCAGATGTGGATATCAAGTAAGCAGAGCTCTAGCACAGCTGGGAGATGGATAACAGCTTTGCATCTGGACAATCAGATCCTTTAGCTGGTACGTGGGTAATGAGCTTCCATTTTCCTCTGCATGGTCATAGCAGAGGCACGGATAACTTTTTTTTAAACCAAGGATTTATTACTTATTGAAAGTCGTTAGTGCTTAGTTTAATCTGGATTGCATGACTTCAGACACAATGGAACAAACATTTTGAAGTCTGGAGAGTGTTGGACAGTTTTGTAACTGAGCTTGTAGCTCTTACAGCAACTCCAAAACTCTCCATTTCATGCTGCTTTCTGACAGAAACCTGCTTCATGAATCTTCCTCAGCCTGAAGTCATCAAGACTCAATTACTGTTCAACATATGCAAAAAGTTAACTGTAGGAGCTTCTCTCTATCTGATGTGTTGCTTTGTTTTTTCTGTAAAAAGACACAAGCCATTCTTAGTCTCACAAGTAATCCTGTATGGTGGGGTTTTTTGTAACTACTACCAAATAGAATTGAATTGGGAAATTCAGCACAGTCTTAAATACGTGCAAAACCACCAGCTAATATCCGTGAGGATTTTGCTGAATAATCACTAACATAGCTCAGAGAGTATTAGCTCTGATGGAACTCAGCACACATGGAAAACAAGCTGTATATAAACGCAGTCCAGACACAGTTTCAGGAGCAGTCCTGTGTTTCAGCCACCAGCTATTCTGGCTTGAGCATGAGGGGATATTGTCTATAGTGAAGACACGTGTGAAGAGGTGCTAAAACATGTCTTTCATCTCTTGCTTCCGCAGATGTGGCCTTGGCTTGGAAGAGTCTTCAGAAAGCCAAAGCAGTGGTATGTACAGCCCAGGGAACACTTGCTGTCATGTACCTTTATCGCTCTCTGCAAGCTACCTCTGCCTCACCTCCACAGAGTTTTCTTTCATGGTTATAATGTAATTGAAAGCGATGTAAACATGCCATTTTGTTTGTTCTTTTGCAATGAACATAAAACCTCTTCAATCATTTGGTAAATGACAAAAAGAGGATAGGAGAAAAGCAAGGAATCTTACCAAATTTCATAACACTCTTCAAAATTAATGACAAGAACAGATAAAGGTTTGTCTTGCTTCTGGTTGAAGCCTTGAGCAGAATAATAGCTGACACTGACTGAGCTGGGACATCCTCTGAATTCTCCCTGTGTTATTGTCCTCTTAGTAGGAAACATAATAACATTTATATCAGGCACAGCAGCTGCAATCTTAACAGTGACATTGCTTGGATGAATACATAATATTAACGAAATGCATGCAGCGTTGCTTGCGCAGTCAAGGCCTGACACTGGCATCACACTGTTGGAGTTGCTATTGGCTGGGGTTCCTTCCAGCTTATGCTGGTTTTAAAACATCAGAGCAGCTCCAATAAAAATCTGAGGCACATATACATGCAAAGTGTAACTAATGGAGAGAGGTGATTTCATCTCTTATCTTCCCAGTCAATTGCATTCTTTCCAACCGTAGGAAATACCACATGGAACATGCTCAGACATGCCAGTATTTACAGAGTAACTAGGAGCTGCAAAATTAATCAGAGAAGCAGTGTATGCCAGCAAAAGGCTACCACGGAAAAAAAAACATATGTCTCCTTTCAAAAGACAAATCTGCCTTTTCACAGCTACAAAGGATTGAAAACAAATTTTATCATCAAACGTGGAGTTGTGCCAAATCACAGGCAGCCAGAAGAAAGCTTTGGCATGAAAAAAGCTTTGGTGAGTTCTGAGTTACTGGGAAACTGCTGAGATGGGGGACTGCTTTGGTGCTGGAGGGAAGGGAAGGTGACAAGAGGCAGTGAAAGGGCCTCTTTATTGAGGAAAGTGTCTATTTTCATCAACTTTCTACAAATGGTCCCAGAAGAATATCACAAAGCAGAAGGACTCACACCTTGCAGGAGAGAGCTCAGGCAAAAGATGCAGCATTGATACCCACCAGCTGCAGCAAAGTAAATGGTGCTTGTGCTTGTAGTCTGAGGTTTTTTCCCTAGAGGTAACTGAAGCGATGTTAATGCAGCATTTTGTTTGTTTACTTTTGCAGGAAATACATAATGTGTTTAAAATCGTCTCTAAAAGACAAAGTGAGATAAGAAAAAAGCAAGACATTTAACCAAATTCCAGAAAACTCTTAAAAACTAATGACAAGAACAGACTTCACTTTTATTTTCACATCTGCTGAGTATTTGTTGTTGAGATGGTTTATTGGCTGGGAACAGTTTAAACTGCCAGCCTTTAATATTTATGGATGCTATTTCCTCCCTAAGCATTAGGGCTTTGCACTGTGCTCATGGAGATGGCTCACTGCCTGGCCCCTGATCTCGGTAACAAGGATAGCAAGAGGTGTGTTGAGTTGATCTGTTACAGGCTTTGCTGGAGCTTGTGGTTTTGCACATGAATCTTTTTTTATTGCCCCCAAGCCATTTGGCCATGGGAAGAAAAGATGAGATGAATGTTTGTCACTGGTTTTAAAAGACAAGGGCATGATGCAATCTGGTGGAGCACACTTTAACACCATATACTATGGTACTCAAGTAGTTGGGAGACAAGGTACTAAAGGTACCATGAGTTTCTGTGCGAGCTAGTAACCACTCAGTCTGCCCTGCAGACCTGGGTGGCATGGATACAGTACACAGAGATTTCTACACCAAAGAACAAACTCCCACTTTTCCATCCCAGAACTGCAGTGCTGGCAGGCTCATTACCAAGTATGAACGGAATTGTACCCAGGTGTCTAAAGGGCCAGATTCGGTGGGGGGATAGTCCCCAGTAAAATAAACTGATTGAATGTAATGGTTAAGGAACCTTTTTGACATTTTGACATTGACATAATTTTGCTATGTTGTAGATGGTGAGAGGAACAGAGATGAAACAGCTTTGAATGAGAAAAAGAGCAATGAGATTCCTCCAGCCTGCAGGTAAATAATAACCTTAATGCACAGCACTTGGTAGATGAAGAGGTGAAGGCACACATAAAGGAGTTTACAATTCTGGGATGCAGGATTTCAGAAAAAGTTTAGCACCTTACTATTTATTAGGGGAAAAAAAAAAAAGAAAATTCACCAAACAATTTCCGCCTAGGAAATGCTGACCAACGTGCCAGTGGAACAAGCCAGTGCCCTGGCATCAGTTCTCCATGATAGTCTATCTGCCCATGCTTGCAGTAACTCTTATCAGACCACGATTCCCTTTGCACTTTCCCAATATTATCTTCATTTCCCAAACTGCTAGCGACTGGCAAAATGCTGATCTTGTGGAGACGCTGAGATCACCAGCAGAATGTGTTGTAGAAACTCATCTGCCATTCACATTAGCAGTCTATTGTGCAATTTAATAATACACCCTACATATTCAGTCTTTTTTCTTTTTCTTAAGAAGGGGAAACTGTACTGCTCTCTCCCCTGCTTGGTCACAGACCTGTTTCCCTGAGAGCCCTGCCGTGAGCTCTGGCCCATCCAGAATGACCCCTCTGTCCCCCAGCGCAGACTCGTGCTCAGCACCTTGCAGCCCTGCCCGGAGGGAGGCTGCGGATGGCGAAGGCACAGCTGGGACACGTTCTCCTGCAAAGAGCCTGTACAGACCAAGAAGGGACAATTTCAGAGAGCAGGCAGAATCAAGAGGTCACACAGTACAAAAGGAAAAATCTCCCTGCTCTCTGCATCACCCACCTCTGTTCTCAGCTGTCCTGCACGGCAGCCAGAGCAACGCTCCCATGCCCACGGCTGTCCTGCTCCCTACATGCCACTTTTCATCAGCCAGCAAGTCCAGTGATCAGAAGCTAAAAGAGCTGAAGAAAAAATCACCCCAAAAGAAGTTAGAGCAACTCAAGAAGAGAATCCAAGAGCAAAAGCAAAAGCAGCAAGCAGCATCTCAGGAGCAGAAGTTCCTGATTTCTGCCTATGCTAAAGAGCCATTGCAAAAAAGACCCCTGAAGAGAAAGGTGTGCAAAGTGGCATCTGCTCCTCCTGCTCCAGTTTACAGAGGTCAGTAGTAGTCTGGCGTCTATGGAGAAAGGCTGAAACCATGTATTACTTAGTAATGCTTTGGCACAGCCGAGTAACTAACCACACAGCTTCCACCTCACACTTTGGGTTGTGCTGGGCAGCAACCATGTTCATGTGATAAATTGGTTTACTTCTGCAGCCCTTGTGGGAGCTGTAAACCTCCCTGTGCTACACGTATCAAACTGCTCACGGAGTTCAATTCTCCACTGGATTTACTCCCCAGCATGCACAAATTTATAAATTTATTTCCACAAAATAGTTAAGAATTTTATGCAAATATATTCTTTTCTCCCCTTTCACATTCTTCCTTTTAGCAGATATAAAGCATGAAGTGGGAAAGAGCAGCACAGTAGTGCGGAGAGGCATCACAGGTATTTAAAGCAGGAATTGTGTAGTTCAGAGGCATTACAGGGGATTTAACAGTTCATTCAGTGGAACTAGTGTGGATCTGAAAGCAAATATTATTAGACTTCCTTATCCTGCTTTGCTGCTAAATTTGGGCCTGAAGTACCATTCATCTACAGCTGTCACTTTAGTTTAGAGTGATTTAAGATCTCAGGTTGCTGCCAGTAACGCATGGACTCAAGAGCGAGGAATGGCTCGCCTGGTTAGCCTGCCCACTTGGCAATCTTTTCAGCCAACGGGGGATTACTGAGGGTATATTAGACTAGAGAAGACGAGCTGAAAAGCTGGACATAATAAATCTTATTGCTATAATAGCATTAGCGTTAATTCATTGGGCACCATGATCCCTGTCACACACTACCAGCTTCCATGGACATTTCCCTTAGATTTGCTCCAAATCACCTTTTACAATGATGTATGGAAGTATTCTATGGCGCTTACCTCGGGTCTGTGGGACCAGACGTCTGTGCTGCCGTCTACCCCTTTCAGCTGAATCAGGCAGCACTTTTGGTCATCGTTGCACAGCGTTACCCCTCCTAATGCCCAGAAGCCAAAGACACAATCCCTGCTGAGCCTCTTTTGAACATTCTCAGGGGGAAGGCTAGTTTAGTTCGGTTTTAACCTAGATCATTTTACATAACTGAGTTAGTGAACTACCAGATAAACAGTTCAACTTGCAGAACAGAGGCAGCCTCTGAGGCTGAAGATTAACAACTCCAGGCACTCAGTTCAGATGCAGCTTGTTCAGTTTATCTGACTGTACAACTGGAAAAAAAGTGTGTCACAGCTGTTGTGCTAGATATTACCTCTGTCAGATATCTGCAGTCTGGCCTAGGAAGCCTGCTTCTGCTTTTCACATGTACAGAAGCTCAGTGCCATCGGACACCAGCATTTGCATTGCTCCTTGTAGCCTAACAGGTTTCAAATTCCTGTTTGTCTAGGTTTTAGTGCTGTGAACCTGAGGTCTGCTCTCTCCTTGCCTGATGAAGAGCACAGAATACCAGGCAGAGAAGAATTTACCATCCCTGGACAAGGGAGGGGTTATAAAAAAGCCCCCAAGATCCCAGGTTAGCAATGCTGTATAACAGTTTGTTACAGGTAACTTGCCCAAGCATGCAGTGTTTGTGTACTCTGCAGGGAAAGGTCTGTCTGGATTCCCAGAGAGACACCCAAGGGGAGGGTGTCCCACTGCACGCACTGGATGCCCCAGTTAGGTCAGGGCCATTTGCAAGGCACACTGCTGTATGGGTAGACAGGGTCACGGACACAACCTCAGGGATCCAGGCCAGTGCTTGCTGTGCTGGGACATCTCCAGTACCACAAAAAAGGGAGTCCTGCTTGTTTTATGACCAGTGTCATTAGAGACACTCCTGCTTCTGCTTTTCAAGTGAATGGGACTGGGTTTGGTTTGGTGGTGACAGCAGGCATATCTGCAGTTTGATTTTAGCTGCACACTAATTGTTTTCTGTGTTTTTTCCCCTCCTGATTAAAGACCAAAGAGAGAAAAGCTCAGCACAGAGAATTCAAACACAAAGCCAGAGGCAGCCTTCGCCCAGGACCTCTGTTCTGGAGAAAGCAGTGACAGGTAAAGGTAAGGATGAAAATAATGAGAAATGACATGGATTGATAGACAGAACTACTAGAGGTCAATGGCATCTGAGTGCTCACCTGCCAAAATCTTTAGCTGATTATTAAAATAATACAAAACCTAGGATCCGCAGTCAAGGACCAGGGCCTAGTTATACCAAGTAGGTAACAAAGAAAACCTCTGAGGAACAGGCAAAAGTCAGCATTTGTTCAAGAAGGCGGAAGATGACTGCAGGCAGCACAAGGACACAAGGCTTAATTTCAGGGTGAATCGTGCTGAGGCCCCTGGGGTGGGGTGTCAGACTGGCCACCTGGTACCACTTTCCGTCACTGGATTTTTGGGTAAAGTTTGGCAAGTCACTTCCACACGCCCTCCCGCCGGCACTCCATGTGCAAAGGATTTGCAGCGTGCTTCATGCCTGTGCCCATAGACATTACCCAGGGACCAGCCTTTCTTACTCCGACGATTTGTCATGCCACTGCCTGCAGCAGTTGAATTCCAGACCTGCCAGGATTAAAAATCATCAGAAATAAAAAATAAGCCATATGTCCTAGGTGGGAAGAGCTGTCTGTCACCTATTCAGTTCTGTCTTCCCTAATGAATTAAGAGTGCCACCACAAGACAGGGCTTCCTGGCCTGCAAAATAGGGACTGAATCAAAGTAATAAAAAGTCAGATGAATTATCCACAGAGTTACTACAAAGTCAACAGCAGGTACAGGAGTCCCAGACACCAGTGCTCACTTTTCTTTGACCGGTACATCTAAGTGCTGATTTGAATTACTGGAGTAATTTTACCCATTTAATGCCAGTACTTTGCACTAGAAATAGTTGCATTCAGACTTTGTGGGGAGCAAGGAGAACAGTGGAAGTGCTATGGGCGCTGCTCCTTCAAAGCAGTTGTATTTTACACTACGCAAGGTACTAGATAAGTAACTTGGGTGAAACAGAAAGAAAAAAATCCAAGCTATCTAATATATGCAGATGAAATTATGAGCATAGTGGCATCATGTGCCCTGCTACCTAAGTACTATTTAAAATGCATGAAATATAGAATAATTTCTTTCTCCCTCCTTTTTTTTTTTTTTTTTTTTGTTTTAATGGATTGTTTGAAAAATGGCTTGATCTTCCTCTGAGAGTGGGTCATAATAAGACCATGCCACACGAAGCATTCATCATTGTAACTGCCAGTGTCATGGTGTCTTTATTGGCTATTAGTTTCTGTCAGTGAAAGAGCCAAGGCAGGGCTACGAAGAGATGAATGAGGGGCAGGGGTCAGAGCCAGAGTACTCAGGAATTTGATGAATTATAAATTTGCTGTAGTTAACAAAAAATTAAGTCACAACAGCTATAAAATATTCATCTGTTCATAGGGAGAAAAAACCGAAGAGAATATTTAAATCAAAAGATTTCCTTCTAGCAAGTGTTTTCATCAGAAACTCAGGCTGCTCTTGAACTTTAGCATAATAGTTGCTGTAGTTAATAAACACTGGGTAGATAAAAAAAGATATAATTGCAATCAATCAACACGGTGAAGCACAGATTGTTAGATTTATGTATTAATTTGTAAGTTGCATTCAGAAAAACTAAAACGGTGTAAAAATAAATGTATCCTGCATTTTTAATGCTGCTAAATTAGAAAACAAAGTAATACAGCAAGGTATTTCATTAAAAACACTGATGGATCTCAGCTGTCCCGAGTCCAACAGATTTTGGCAATTCCATCCGTGGTTCATGCTGTCAAACACTGAACTGCATAGCGAATAATTCCACTGAAGGTTTCCCAAGTAAATCCACGTGATTATAGGAAGTGACTTCAGCCCCACAGATAGTGAAGCTCTTCCTTGTCTGAAAAACCTCATTTCTCTTGTGACACAACCTAAACGGCACGATTAAGATGAGCCTCCAGAGCATCTCAGTCTGCTGCAGATTCTGCTGATGTAAGTGGCTGCGACTCCATCAGTGGCCCTGGTACAGAGCCCAGGGCTGTTAGCTGAGATGTTGCCTTACAGCTCGTGTTACCAAAGCGAAGGGGAATCTCAGGACAATCCCATTAACCAGGCAGTCTCTGAAAGAGCTTCATGTCCAAGAGATGATTCTCAGAGGTGCTGCACACAGTCAGCTCAGCACACAGACAAGTTTACTGAAGAGAAGCTAGAAAAGCCTGACTCAGTTAGTTGACTGAGTGCTGAACCACATCTTTGAACTGAGGCTGATACTGACTCAAGAGTAAAATCTTTTCTTCAAAAAAAGGCTTGAATATTTTCATAGGGGGAGAATTTGGTGGGCAGGATTTCACTACAAAAAACAAATAAGTACCTGTTTAGCCACCTTCTGCTGGAGAAGTGTTTGCAAAAAATACATAATTATGCCAGTGCAAGTATTGGCATGCTGTGAATTCAATCTGAAATTATGAAGTAAACCAGTGATAAATGTTGTCTATTATGTGACACTACCTATTACGCAAGAATAATTTGTTTGTGCTGCATACTGCATCATTTATTTTTGCATTATACATTGTCCCTCGTCCTGTATCATTCATTGATTCACAGTGCATCCTGCTGATTCTCTCCAGTTTAAAAATGAATTAGTTTACTCTAGTGAGTTTGAACTAATCACAAGGAAAATCATATTTTCGTTATCCCTCTCCCTCCAGTTCTCAAGTCTGCTGGTACCCAGTGAGTACTAGCTGTCTGGTGCTGACATCATAGAAGGATGCTCTCAGGTCGGTGTCCTGACCTCCTCTTAGTGTTCTTCAGGACTCTGGGAGTCAATGGTTTCTGAGTAAAACTTTTGAGAATTATGTGAACATGCTACAAGTGTTAAATGATATAAATGCTAGTGGTAAAGTGTTAGGAAATCACTGAACCTTCATGTGTCACCTTCATCTGATCAAGGAACTGTCTCTCCATCAGTTGGTGAACAGACCCTAGCAGAGTGACAGCCTCCAAAGTTTGCATGCTTTAAAAACTTTTTGTTATCAAAGTAGCATTAACTTTTTCTTTTTTTTAAACCTGCTCTGACTGAAACTTTTGAGATCTCCCCACACCTTGAGTGTGATTCCTGGAAATCATCATTAAAAAATTTTATAAGAGTTACAGTTTTCTTTCAAAGAACATGTGAGGGTTTAATAATTAAATATAAATCCTCTGTTTCAGGTACAAAGCTACCTGGTGCCTCTGCATGGAGAGAAGGTCAGAAGTTAGCTAGAAAGTTGCTTGGTCCACCCCCTACACTTCCAAATCTGAGGAGCACAGCTGAGGAGCAGAACACAGCAAATACCTTTGGTAGAGTTGCCTCTCCGCTACATGACTTATTTTGGCACAGAAACAAAAAAGTGGTTTATTAAAACTAGTTGAAACAAAAGGTTTCAAGGCCCTTCTGAGTATCTATCTTTAATGACTCTTGCAATAAGTCACTTGTCAGGTTAACTACCACCAGTAAAGCTTTTGTCCGTGGTCAGCTGGCACAATGAATCCATTGTGGTTTTGAAGAGACAATGCAAATGCACTGTGTCCTTAAAATAAGACTTGTCTGGATCATGACACAGGTTATGTTTCCCTAGCAGAGGTACAGCACCAGCTCCATGTCCTGCACATCTTGGCATACTGTGTCGTTTAGCTGGGCTGCTTTGCCAGACACAGCTGTAGAGCTTCCCCGGGTCTTCCGATAGCTGCGGCTGGCCACTGAGTTCTCAATGTGCTACACAGAACAGCACAAGGGGTTTATGAGATAAAGGGTTTCACTGCCCATTATTTTAAATTCTATTTATACTGACGGGCCACAGACTCCACATCATTTGTACAACTGGCCACTGCAACTTCAAATTTCAGTCTTACAGATTTATTTTCTCCCAAGAACATTGCAAATTTTACAACAGACATACAAGCCTGGGCTATGCATACAAATAGTCCTCAGGCCTATGGTAGGAAGTGTGTTTTGAGATGCACATGACAGATACAGGAATTGATACATCTCTGAAGTAATAACACCACTGTTGTTTCCAAATGCTTTCCACAGAACCTGGTAGAGGACTTGTAGCAATGCCAGCGATGGAAAACAGCTCTAGAGAAAATGGAAATGAACCTGTGGGGAAAAGCCTTGAACTCAAAAGCTGTGTGGTTCCCCCCAGAAAGCCTGTTGAAAGTGGTAGCAGTGCACCAACCAAGGATACAAAACAAATACTCAGGAACCTGCATTTGCAAAGCCAGTATCATGGTGAACACAGACATACCAGGCTCCCGAAAGATACTGTGAAAGGAAAGGTAGATGTTCTGCAGAGATACCTAGGGATCCATTCTCCTTCACCTGGACCTTGGGCCATAACTGCCTCTGCCTTCAGTGGAGAAAAGATACGATCTTCATTAATGAAAGCTGGAGCCAAGCCCAGCAGCTTAGGAAACTGCAGCAGAGGAAAAAGCATGTCTCCTCAGAGACAGAAAGGCTCAAACAGCCCTGCACAGAAATGGTCTGAGAAAGAAAACCTTAAACATGCTTCAAAGAGGAGGGTAAATGTTAAAAAATCTCATCCCTACAGCCCTGAAATTGTTCAGGAATTTATGTATCGAAAGAATGAAGAAAGAAAGAAAAAAAGCCTAGAAGAGAAAAAGTCTTTGGTGCAGGCCACGGAGATGAGAAATAAGAGATTGCAAGAAGTATACAGGAAACAGAAAGAAGCTATTGGGAAGAAAATGTGTTCTGACCAGATGCGCAATCTCATCAGGGAATCAGCTTCTGCGGAAGAAAGTCCTCACTGTAAACTTGAGCAAGTAAGTTGTAAGGGAGTGGCAGATTGAAAACCCTCCAATCTTGATCAGTATGGCACCATGTAGGAGATGATACACTTCATACAAATGCTTTGAAGTGTCAGGGAGAAAAAGTTTTATCTGGAAAAACAGAGCAATTAACTTCTAACTATGGCGAGAGCTACTGGGCTCATTAGTAAGGCTGAACCCTTGACTTTAGGGCCAAAAGCCTAGAAATCTCCATTGCTTGAGCTAAAAGAACAGAGTTGTTGTTTGGTACATGCAGTTTTCCAGTTACATGAACCAATTCTGAAGTGGAACAGAAGCCAAATACTACCATCATGTTGCCAAGCTATTTAGTGCTTACACTAATGGTCACTTCTGTTTCAGGAGCAAACCAGTGGTGGAATCCTGGAGAGGAGTTTCACGGCCTGGCTGGATAAAACATCCCACACTCTATTAAGTAAAGATCACAGAGGCAGGTACTCAGACATAAAAAGCATCCTAGAAAGCCTCTTTCTCAGCACACGCTGCAGACTTTTCTTAGAATTCTGTTGTAAACTATAAAAAATAGAGCAATGGACTAATGTACTATCACATCTCACCTTACCATCAGCCTCACTGCACCCTAGTCCAGAGCAGTTACAGATCCTGGGAGCATCTGGGAGTGCTTTTGAGCATGGAAGGAGACCAATGCTCTGGCTATCCAGGTTTAGGCAAACTTTTCAGCCTACTTTTATGTTTTGTATTTTTAAAGACTAACTATTCCTTGCCAGCCCCAGGCTGATTCTTCTCTGCATTTGTCAGCAGTTCATGCTCCATCCTGAATCTATAATTTGCAAATGTATCTACAGACAGGGAAACCTGCTTCTTGTTGTTTTGTGAAGCACTTTAGCTGAGGATACTGGTTTGTGCAGAAAACTTTATAACCTGACATTTTTCCTTTTTGTTTAAACAGGAGCCAGCTACTAGAAACAGTTCAATCACCTAAAAAAAGAGCAGCATTACCTTCTCCAGCACCACTGGAATCCAAATGCTTCTTTCTCAGTCCTCAGAAAAGGGAAGACTTGAGGGACTGCTCTCCCCCAGCTCTGCATACACCTTCTCTGAGCTTTTTCCTTCCTCTGAAAGATGCAGAACCTTACTCAAAGGATTCGACTTCTGATCTGTCTCTGTACAGAAGTAAACAGGATCGAGTGAAAGCCATACATAATCTATCCAAGGAACTTGCAGAAAAGATTGAGATGGCAACTAAGAGACTGAATGAAGCAAGCAGGGTTAAAGACTCCACTGACAAAATATTGACAGAGACAACTTTGGACCTTTTCAATGAGTCTTCGTCTGTCCCAGAGCCTGAGACAGCCAAGCATGAGGAAGACAGGACAATGACTATACAAATGCTTCTGGACACCCCAGATCTTGATGAGTTGTGTGTGTCATCAGATAGGGAATGTCATGCACTGGGCAGGATTAGCCTTGTGGGTAGCACTGAGGGAAAAACAGCCCTGGACAGAGAGAAGGAAATACCCACTCCTTTGCCTGACGGGACTACTGCGAGCAAAGAATTGCTATGGATCACTCATAGCGCAGGACAAAGGCATCTTGACACTGGGGGAGACCTGAGCGACACATTGAAAGGTAGATCATCTTGACACAATGCAACGCAGAGGTTCAGATGCCATGGCCCAAAGCTACAAAAGCAGTATTTAAGTCTGATATCCCCTTGGCTATTGGAAGTGTTGTGTCTTGGCAAATCCCTGGGCAGTGGGTCTTCTAGGCTGTATCTATACTGCTCAGAGGGAGCAGTTGCTGGAGCCCTGAGTATTTGCAGGTTTGTTCTCTGCACAGCTCACAAATCTAATGCCAAGAAGAGTCAGAGGTGCCCTCAGCAAGCAGCACAGGCAGCCTAGGCAGCAGCAAATACAAGTATCAAGCCATACACTGTTCAGTATCTTTGTATCAGTAGGGCAGAACGATGAAATTTCAGCAAATCTCCTCAGATCAGAAAGTGGCCAGAATCTTAGCAGTGAGTGACTTTTCTTATATGTCTGTTTGGTTAGTACTGAAGTCTGTCAGTTCCTCTGTGACTTGGGGCTGAAGTAGGGGCTATCACATTAAGAAGTAATGATCTAGCTTGGGTAATGATCTAAATACTTTCTTCTCCCCTTATTTCACCTGTGCAACTACATTTCTTAATTTTATCTGTGACTTTGCCACTGATTTTGGACACATCACTTCACCTTCTGGAGCCTAGGCTTTCCCAGAAGTAAGAAAGGAATTATAAACCTAACCCTGTGTACTTAGAAAACTGTGGATAAGAAGAGCTATGTGGAAGTTAAGTGCTCACACATAAAAAGGCACAGAATAGATGTCAAAGCTTGGGCCATTTCATTTCTACAAAGAGCATATTTATTAAATGCCTTCATTTGTCTTTTTAAAAGGTTTTCCTGTGAATAAGAGCTCTGGGGTGGACATAAGCCTATTGCATGAAAAGCCAATAACCAGCCCAGCCTCTCCATCTCACAGATTCCTCGCTAGAAGGTAAACAAATTTGGATATATTATTCTCTGCTAAATGCACCACACACACATACGTAGTTAAAATAAATAGCACCAATTCAGCATGGAGCCAGACTGCTTTTTACTCCTTACCCAGCGAATTGCCAAGTAGGCAGATTTTGACACAAGATATACTGAAAGAGGGAACCACCTAGCTGTAGAGAGCTGGAAGATCAATAGGAAAGGTTCAGCCGGGGTCTTTTTGGAGAGACGGAGCTCTCCTACAGGAATGTTGCCCTCGATGCAACCTCCCAGCAGCGTGCGGAGACTGGGAGCAGAGGGGTGGGACACTCCTTCCCTCCAGCCAAGCCCTGCCCCGCCTGTCCGAGGGTGCTCTGCCTTTCCCGCCCCCGGACCGAGATGGGTCCCCGCCGGACCGGGGGGGCTGCGGCCGCGGCGGCGCCGGGGCTGTCCGCCAGGTGGCGCCATGAGCCCGCCGCCGGGGGGTGCGGGCGGCCGCTGCGGAGTCACCGCTCGCTGCGCCCCGCTCCGCGCCCGCGGAGGCACCGGGAGCGTGAGGGCCAGGGACCTCCGTGCTTAGAAGGTAGTCTGCAGCCCGCGCATCCCTCCCCACCCCGGCGTAAACCCTCAGTGTTGTAACGCATGGCACTGGCAGGAGAATAAATTGATTATCTTTACAAATACCTAGTTAAATCTCCACTGATCTCCTTTTTGCAGGGGATTAAAGGGGATTAATCAACTGAGTACTATACACTTATTTTTAGTGATTGTTTTCACTCACTTTGCTCCAAAAGTGAGTGAAAAAGTCTGATTGCTGCAGTTCTACAGGTTGTCTCCAAGTGGAGCAACACCTACTCACAAACATTAAGTTTCCTTGGACAGGACACATGTCGGAGCATGGTGATTATTATGGAAAATAGGTTTTGAAGCAGGAAGTTTAGAAAAAAGGATTACATTAACGTAGGTTGTTTTCAGTCAGCTTACATTAATTAAATGTTTAATGTAAATGGCAGTTGATAGAAGACCCTTTGCATTTAGCCTGTATCTTAGAGAGCAAAGACGTATACGTATAACTGCCCCAGGTGGGTCATCTCTGGTGACAGGGAGGACCGTGAAGGGACCTGTTCAGATGCAATCGCTAATGGCGAACCAGGCTGTGCCCCTGTCCAGCCATGGAGAAGGACAAAGCCAGAGTCCCCACAGGGGACACACATCCCTTTGCAGAGAGGTCTTCCCTTTGAGAATAAATCCCCTGAGCCCTAGGCACTTAAATATGACCTGGACAAGCATTACCAAAGAAAGGATGTGTGTGCAGCAAACTGGCCACTGCTTCCCCAACTTCTCGTTCAGAGTGAAGGATGAGGAGCTGGTGCTGCAGGATTCCTGCCCAGGCAGGGACAGCGTGGCTCTGCTTGACAGGCAGGTCACTGCTGCCTGGACGGAGCTGGCTGTGCCAACTGACTTGCAGTCAAACTCCAGAAAGCTCTAGGAGGAAGAAGAGCTGTTTTGTTAACTGAAGGTAGGATATAAGGCACAGCATTCTTTTTAAGAAGATTGTTTACAGCTTTACAAACAAGAGGAAAATGAAAATTGGAGAGATAAGTCCAGACAGCTCAGTTTACCAAAGTTAGGAACAGTAATTACTGGAATTACTGAGTTAAAACCCTGTTCTTTGTGTGCAACTACCACATTCACAAAGGTTGGGCTGATTTCTGCTCCGAGAGATCAGTTGCAAGGATTATGGAGCTGTTCTGTCACAGAAGATGGCAAATGTATAAAACATGAGCACTCGGCACTCAGAGCGTGCAGTGAAGAGAGTCAGAGCTGTGTGTGCACTGCACCATAGAGAGCGCAGCCCACCAGTTGAAGAAAATGGTGGGGTCCATTACTCTTGTCTTGATGTGTGCATGCTTATATGCAACTCTAATTCACAGTAATGGAAGGTAGGTGCAGAACCCCCGTGGGCCCCAAAGGGAATAGCCCCTCAGCTGTAATGGACAAGCATCGGACAAAGTAGGAATAAGACAGATTGCACTGATCTCCTGAACAATGCAATTACCGAGAAAGGAAAGCTCCCGTGTGTTTGAGCAGCGGACTCAAACAAAGTCCTCAGAGCATCACAGAGAAAAACCCCACCAATAAAACCTCTCAAACAATAAATCACAACCCTGTTGCAAGTACTGTTTCAAAAGATGAGGAGAGCTACTTGCAGATAAAATATCACTGTATTTAGAGATTAGAAGTGGAAAGTGTTGCTTTGTTGTGAACAACTCCAGACTCATCTCCTGTGGGTTGAGGGCTTCCTCTGATGCGGCACTAGAGACAGTAAAGGGACAAGATGATCAGACACAAAGTCCCGTGGTAAAGGAGCACCTGTGTGTTCAGGACGCGACTGAGGAACACACTTTCCAGGGTCATCATTTCTCCTGCTCCAGACACAATTGTGCTGTGAGTGCATGAACTCCATATGGGGGAGTGTTAGCAGGGAGCGAAGGAAGCCCGTCTTTTGTCTAGTGTACAAAACTTTACAGGACTCTGCTAACAGGCGGGGATAGTGCTGTGTTCTTAGGCCTTGGTAAATCTGTGCCTGTACAGCTCATCTAGGTCAGAAAATGTGCTAGTAAACGCGGCTGAATTGGGTCTATGCTCTGACTTCCACTGTTGCTACCAGTGATAATAATTTATCAGTCCACAGTTGACTACAATAGATATTCTCTTCAAGAGTTCATCTAAACAAAGCCACCTGTTAAAAACCAACTGTTTGCCAGTTCTCATTCACAAATACAAAACATCAGCACTCTTGAACATGACCTATCCACAGCCAGTTTCAACAGCCCAGTTTTGTGTTTACATGTTTAATTATAGCTGCAAAAACAGTGACTCATGTTCATGCAAGAAATCCCGCAGGTGCCTCTTTCCATAAGAAATGTTCCCATTTCATGCACGGCTGCTCTGCAGTCCGCAGGGGTGGCTGACGGAGATTTGTTGCTCATGCTAATGACTCACTGATGGGAATTCTCCTAACTACCAGAAAAGTGTATGCAAGTTCATCCTTATTTTGATAGTCACCTATATAAGTGGCTTTCTGTTACACTCTTGAAAGTCAAAAAGTTCATAACATTTTGCCATAAATTCAGATTTGAAAGCGCACTGGGCAGCCTGGGGGCTAGGGCAGAGGAAGCAGCCACCAGGCAGAGGCCTGATGCCCTGAGACAGGGAGCTGTCAGATCACAGCTCTGCCTCCTACCGCAGATCCAAGAATACTTTCTCTTTAGCGGATGCAAATCCGAAGGGCCTCCTCTGGGAATTGTGATGGTTTATGCCTGCTGCAGAGCTAGTTGTGGCTGGAGGAGAGGCGTTGCTGGCCACTCCTGCTAATCCCAGTATTTTCTGTGGAATCTGCATTGACTTCCACTGATGGTGGCTGTAGCCTTCCCAGGGAACGGGCAGGGTTGGATTTGGACCTTGGCATCAGTCTTTCCAGACAGAAGGAGGCAAAGGAAACAGTGGCATTGACTAAAAAACTAACACAACACAAATGCAGAGACAATACTCAGTGCATTTGCCCACCAAATATTAGAACTGCTTTTTAAGAAATCCTTGTTAGATCTTATCTTTCTCTCTCATCCACCTTTGTTCCCACGTTCTGAAGACTACATCCAAGACACGTTAGTGGAAGCTGTTCTAATCGCTTTAGCAGTTTCTGGGTCATGAAAAACAAAGAAAAGCTTATTAATGAGAAAAATGAAATGAGATTTCCCTAAGCTGATTGCCGATTAAAAAAAAAATTTCCACGTTCATTTTTCTGTATAAAAAGGAAAACATCTGTCACCATTTCAACGTGTCTCAGTGTCTCTGCCTGTGTTTCAGCTGAGGTTTGATCAATAAATGCCCATTTTCACACCTTCCTTCCTAATCTTTTTAGTTAAGCTCAGATAGTTACAGATCAAAACAACGTAAAACCAGTTAGCTGAGATCTTCATCAGGACTTTGGGACCTGGTGCCAACATTATTTTGAAATATTAAAGTATATATAGCAAATCATGCTCAGCACATGTTCCAGAAATGCTGGCACAGAGATCAGTACTTTCTGTTTCTAAAGATTTCAGAAAACTTTGCCAAGCATCAGAGCTAGATTGTGCAACCAAGTCCTAACAATGGCACGGATTGTACAATGCAGCCCTCGTAAATTAAGCTTCAAACCGCAAGGTTGCTGTTTCTATTTTCCACCAGGTTGAAAAATACCCAGCTCTTCCAGAGCTGTAAAGATAAGTGTTGTTAGCTTTCGTGACAAGATCAAGGTACAAGGGGATTTTGTACATTGGCAGGTATGATTTTTCAGCGAGTCTTTTGTTTCCATTTAACAAAATTTAATAAATGATAGCTTTCTTAAAATGAAATAACCTGTTTGTTTGGTTTTTTACTTCAAAGATTGCTTATACTCATGCACAATCTCAAAAGCTCTGAGTAATTGTTGTTGTTACCTTGACACAGTCCACAGAGAGAACTCACAGCTGAGAGGAATCACTACCTGTGTGAGACTATTTGCGAAGTTCAGAATCAAGAGGAAATCGCCAACTGGTCTCCCAGAGGGACCCTGAGGACCCCAGACAGCCTCAGCTTACAGCCCCCTGCCACTCTGAGCCCTGGAGCTGAGACTCACCACAGCTTTGAGCAGGACTTTGGTAAGGTGGCACTTCCCAAAGTGTCAGAGCGCGGTGGTTACTCAGTGCCCCCCCAAGATACGTCTTATGCTATTGCAAAAGAATGAGTAATCCCTTCATTGCAAGAGAATTCTTGCTAACAGTTCTGACTAGGACTGGAAAAACTTTTAGGGTGAGGGGGAATTTCAAATAGCTGGTTCGTGTTCCAGATTTCAAAGGTGAAAAATGAAAAAATGGCCAATCTAACAGATACACCCCACTAAAAAATGCAATAGAAACACTTTGCCTTTTCCACGCAGTGCTGTGCTGTCTCACAGGTGTGAATTCACCAGTGTCACCTCGCAGCTTGCTCCTGTGCTGAACGACACAGCAACTGCTACAGATGGCCCCTGAAAGAACAAACCCCTTTCAGACCAGACCCCATTTTCCAGCACTTTGCACCTTCATCTGAAAGTCTCAAGGAGTTTCGCAATTAATGCTTCATAATTACCACATCAGATAAGTGTGGGATATTATCATAAATGTACAGCAAGAAACATCAAGACACAGAACATTTACAGGTGTTAACAAAGGATGCAGGGTGAATGGAGAGATCTGCTCGAGGATGCTGCAGAGCTGGCCAAGGCAAGGGTGGGGTGCAGGGCATCACCACTTCTGCTCACAACAAATGTTTGCATAGAAACAAGGGAAAGTCTGTGGCCGAAAGGGTTAAATGGCAAACAGTAGCACGCAGGCCGCTCAGAATGAAGAGATCTCTGCCTGCTTCCACCAAACAGTAGCAGATGGTGCATTGTTTTAAGGGCTTTTCCGAGACAAAAGAACAAGATCAGATAACCTTTCCTCAAAGAGGGTACTTACAAAAAGCCTTTGCTCTTATTAAGGATTCTTCATTGTTTTCCCCACAAAATTTTATATGTAATATTGGATTTTGAGGTGGTGGAGAAGCCAGCATTGTTTACTATGTTTCTCCCCACCCCCCAGGGATGAGAAGGGCATCTGATGTGATTGGACAGTAAGTCTGTGCTCTGAAGTGTTTACCATAAGCAAAAGACATTGTATTTATTTAACATTAATAACTAAAGGCCCCAATTGTGGAAGCTATCTGGCAAAAAGACCCTGCCATCCGCTATTCACCACATGAACAGTAGGAACTACTGCCTCATGTCTATGCCAGGAGAAACCTTTACCTTCTCCGAGCATCTGCAGGAGCTGACAGCATTTGAGCGAGCTCAAGCCCAAGGTTTCACCATAAGTTCCACTATGGGCCATGTTGCTGCAGATGAGGCACAGAACTGTCATTCTGAAGACAATGTGTGTTTAAAATATGGGTCACAAGTGGATCCGTTCGCCACTCTTGTCAGGAAAAGGACATTCAGATGCAAGACTGTATTGTCTGCTCTAATGCATCACACCAGCAATTGATTGTGTTCTCTTTCACAGAACACACAAGTCCCGTGCACACGCAGCATAATGTGTAATTATACAACTGCTGCGAAAGAGAAATATTTACCTTTTAAAGATACATGCACCACCTAACTCTAATTTCTATGCTAAAGAGATGAAAAATTTTCTGTAGTAAACATACTTGGCAAAATAACAGATTTCATTTTCAAACATAATAAAACCAGTATAAGAAGCAGATATTAATGAAATCTGTAACTATTTATTGCCTGGAGTAAGAGAGTGAACCTGTTCTGAAGAGTTGAATTTTCTTTTTGAACACAGCCAGTGTAAAATCCAGAATTGCAAATGCTATAAGCATATGCTGTGATGAACACAAATCGTCTCCACAGGCATCACTAGCAAGTAATTCACGTGGGTCTTACCTGCATCTCTAATCAGTTTAGGCACAAAACTTGGAATAACCAAGCGAGCTGACGAGGAAGTGGTTTGCACAGTCCGCTTATCTCAGAGACAGCACTACATCAGATCTTTCTATCATTCCTGCCAGACCACCAGGTCTCTTCCACAGGGAGCTGAGGAGATGAGCTATACTTTCCTTGATACTGCAGCATGCCCCCTGAATACAGCCCACAGTACCCAGGTTTCTGTATCGTTATTAAATAAGGGAACTAGGTGATCTAAGAAAACATTTTTCCTGTGCCCCTTCCTGCAGCCTTGCAACTGGACTATGAGCCAGATTGAACTAAATGAGCCAGAAAGCTCATTTCATCAGGCCAGACTCTTAAGTTTTTCATTTTTTGTATTTGAGAGACAAGGTTTAAGCTGAAATTCATTGTTAAAAAAGTATCTTCTAAATGTTGAAGCTTAAGCATAGCTACTGGTTTAAAGTAAGTGGCATTAGAAAAGCAAATGGCATGCTCTCCATTATTCTTAAAATGCAGAATTTTAACCTGGACTACAAAGAAAATATATTCAGACGTAACAGCTTTCCCCTTAACTGCCGATTGACATATTTTCTCATATCACTAGAGGGAGCTGCCTTCTTGCTTGTAGCAGAGGGAGAAATAATTAAATTAGTGAGATCAGCAAAGCAGTGTAACAGCATGGTTTCAGCTAATTGTCCTCTGATTGATAGTTTTGAGATAAGACAGCTCTTCGTGTTTTGCTTCAAAATCTCACACTGCCTTTTGTATTCTGCCTGGTGAAGCTTCAGCGAGCTCCACCATCAGCCTCCAAATATCCCTGAAGTTGTCTGCAATGATGGCAGCGTTGAAGCATAGCATGCTGCTTGACCCTGTGACAGGCACCATGAGAATTGCTCTTCAGAATTGCTCTCACTTCCTTTGATACCAGTTTTCTCCCTCTGAACTAGTTTCTTTCCATACCCTCAGAGTCTGTATTTCCACTGCTCAATAGCTGGCTGATGAATCATCCTATAGCTGGTGTGCGCACAAAAAGTCAGGACTTAGTCCCTCTCCGTGCTGCTACTCCATAGTGTGCTGTTACTTGCAAAATACCACTGCAAAGCATCTGAACACACATGTGCATTTCTGGCTCTGCACGGTCCAGTGATGCTTTGCCATACAGGTTGGGGCTTTGGTATCCGTATGGCAAGTGTAGTGGGTTGAGGGAATTCAGTATAACCGATGAGTAATCAAAGGAACATTCCAAGGAAATTCAGGATTCTGATTAGGTCCAGATTCAGGCCCAGCTCTCTCTTGCTAGCCTGCAGCAAGAGCTGCTCTGTATGTGACATGCCACACGTGGAAGGGACAGCAGCAGGGTGAGGTATTGCCATGTGCTGCAACATCTGGCTGGAAGCTGAACTCTGGCCAACCCTCCGCACTAGAGGATTTAGATATAAACACAAAATATGGGGACGACAGGAGCAGCACAGGCCACATTAATCCCTTTGTTTAGCAAGCAGCTACTCTCCAATGGCAAGTGGGTTACCAGACATATTTATAGAGGAGAGAAGAAACTGATTCGATTCAGCAGGCATGGAAATACAGATTCTCCAAGGTACTCAAGAATGCAGATGAGCCCATTGATTTTCCTGCGTAAACAAGTGTAGCCTTCACGTTTAGAAACTCTTGCTTAGGGATTGCTCTTGGATCGCAGGTCTTGCTGAAGAAGAGCCAAACAGATATCTTATCACCTGTGTGGCATTTCTTGGTTGTGATCAGGAGTTAGCAAACCTCTTTTCTGCATCTGCATTTACCTGTCATCACTACAGCTCAGTTCTTGCATGCTGACGAAGTACTGAAATGCCTGGGTGGTATTTCACCCATCCTTTCCCTTCCCTGAAGAGCATCCTACAATAATAAAGCAATTGAGCTAGCGCAGTAACTTTGGAGGGGAAGGATTGCCCTGACCTGGGTATCAGACAGGATAATTCCTTCTGGATCTGTTGTTCCATTCCACAGCAGCCTTTCAGGACTCTTTATGCCCCATCTTCATACACCTCCAGGCAATAATGTAGTCAAAGTTGTTCTTGCATCTAAAGTTGCAAGTATGTATTTTTGTAATAACTGGTTTGGACTGATTGCTGACATGAGCAGAAAGAGAAAAAGCTGTCCTTGAGGAAAGCAGCGGTAAGTGCTTCTGCCTAGATTCAAGTGATTAGAAAAATGAGACTTTTAGCCCAGCTTTTTTAATTATATGTCACAGAGATTCTACAGGGTTTTACGGAGATTCTGCAGGTGCAGCAGAAAGTGATTTAATAAATAGCATTTTTTTAAAAAAAAGACTGAGCATATGTACATTGAAGCTATCTGGGTATGCAGTAAAATGCCATTCATCATAACGTAAGAGGACGTGAAATTTAGCCAGATGGTTATTTTCTTTAACGCAGCATGTGGCAACACAAGAAATGCATCTGGAAATAGCCACAATTAGGAAAATTATGTTCAAAAGGAGTTAAAACAGATCAGAACAAACTTTTTATTCACTTTGAGATCAATACTATTGGTCAGGCTTTGAGCAGAACAACAATAACATCGTTCAGTTTGAGGCACAAATTGAAAATACTTCCCAGCTTTAAACTATGTTCTAATAGATTCACATACTTTAGAATGGCCCAGATATTAGTATTAAAAGCTACTAAGACAACTTAGCAACGATAAATTTAGCTTGTACTTTTTTTTTTTAATAAAATGACCTTATTTGTTAATATTGAAGGAGGCATCCTTGCCTGGCTTTTGAAAGTGATGAGCTCCCTGTATACCCGCTGAAGGACTGTTCACTTGTCTTTTTTCTATTACATTGCTTAAAACCAGCACCAAAACTTCCCTGTAGAAACAAAAGCTCTCTCGTCCACAGGATTTTCCTAAATACAACATTTCACAAAATCAGGTCTGGTAACTATATGCATTAAAGAGTCTGAATCAGTCCTCAAATTTAGAAAGACTGGGTTAAACCAAAAATCTTTTTAAAAGGATAAACTCTTTATTGGGCATGTGATTTCTGGGTAATTCAGTATGATTTTGCCTTTTCAAACAACCCTCCAGAATCAGGAGATACACACTGATGAAATAAAAGATGAGATTTTCATCCAGTCTCTTGATTCTGAAAAGTAGGGAGTTAAGAAAAGCCTCCTATAGTAACACTGTAAGAAGTGAAATTTGCAGTCAAGCTGTTTATAAAACCACAGCAGCATTCTAATAGAAAATCTGCATCAGGCTTGAAGCATTAACATTTTCTTTTACTCACATCCATCTAAACACAGAAAGCATCCTGGCATGCAAAGAAGCCCACAGCTCTGCTCCTTCCATGTTAAAGATCCTTCAGTATTTAAAGCAAAACCAAACCTTGCACGTTGTGGGCTTATCCTGAGGCATGGGGTAATTTGGATTCAGACAATCAGCGTAGGGATACAGATTTTATCGGAAGTTTCCAAGTCAAACCTATTTCTATTTATGACCCACATTTCAATTCATTTATGACTCTGGTTGCTGTGACAGTGGCACAGCACAGAGTAAACACGCAACCTGTTTGCATAAGCTTAGCAATTCATCTGAGAAGCTCAAAGCAGCCAAGAACATATCACTGGTAAACATTACATCACCTGTACTGTAAAAGACAGACAGGAGAGTTACAATAAGGAAGTAGCAGTGAAATAGGTGCACCTGGAACAAGATTTGTTTTCCCCACTTAAAAGCAAAAGTTTTTTTTTCACGGGTTTGTCTCCCCTTGTGACAAGAGAGGAATCAAGCCTGCACCCCCGTACAGGGAGAAGCTGCAAGATGGAGGGGGTGCGTGTGATGCTGCTAGAGTTCCCAAAGAGGTGACCAGGTTGGGAAGCTTTTCTTCTTTTGTAACTAGTGGGTCTGATCCTGTCGGTACAGTGAAGGAGCAGTGGGAACAAGAGTAGCCATAGCTCATGCTCTGGACTTTGGGCTTAGAATCGGAATTGCTCCCCAGTCCTTCCCCTTCCTGGCACAGGCCCTCTTGAGTCCTACCTCTTCCCCTCTCCCCAATACTTGCAGGACTAACAGATTTATTGACAGGATGTAGGTAGTGACATTTTCCTTCTTCAGATATGATAAAAGAAGTAAAAATATGCAGAGAAGTTATTCCAGGAATAAAGGCAGATGTCAGATTTGGGAGGCTTCCAAAATAGGCCCAGGGAGGATTCAAAAGGAAAATGCAGTTCGGAACAATGTTCACATCCCACCTTTCCCTTTTGGCAATCTCCTGTTTACGTCTATATACGAGGACTCAGGCGTGTTTTGAGCAGTACAGCCAGACCTGAAATACAGTAGAGAACACCGAGGAGCAGATGCCCTGGGACCTCACTGAAAATATCACGATGCTGTTAGATTATTTACAAGGTGTGCTGGCCTCAGTGGTAAGCCAGCAAGCCAACCCTGCTGGCAAAACACTTAGCAAATGCCTAAATCCCCAAGGACTTTGACAGTGTAGAAACACATTTTCAGGGCAGCACCTGGAATATGAAGGAATCTGCTTCCACTGCCTCCCTCTAGTAAACTCTGATACTTTCTTTCACCAGCATCTATTAAATGGAGCACAAGTTGTTTTCTTTTTAATTTTTTTAATTTAAGACATGATGACTGTTACTGCCCATTTCCTAAGCTGCAGGTGAGGGAGACCCTAGCTACACAGCACTGGAAGAGAAACACAGGAGCCATCTGGACAATTTGGGGCAAACCTCTCTGCTACTGGCTCACAAACTGAAGGTACAGTGAGCAACCTATACAAGCAAAGAGCAATTCCAGTTCTTCTATCCTAGGAAAGGAGGTGCTAACTCTCCCTGGATTCAGGTGTATGCAGGCTGTAATCAGTTTGCATCAGCTGACTCTGCATCAGGTTTATAAAGCCCGTGTAGCCACAAGGCAGTAGTGCTCACCTTAATTTGGCAGTTGGGGATCCTATTTTATCACTGGTGGGCAAGAATGCATTGTTCTGCTGCAGCCAAAGCAAGTGTTGGTACTGCCTTCCACAGGCAGCAGGATGCAACAGGAGTTGGTGGCACAATACCTGTGCTGCTGCCTTGGAGTTGGCTGCCCTTTGGTCCCCCAGCTCTGATGACTCATGTGACTTGGTTAAAATATTGTTTATAGCGTATCATTTCCTAATGCAGGCCCACCAGCTCCAGCAGAAGCAGCAGCTTACAGTGCTCAAGGAGAAAGCAAAGCTAGAGGTTCAAGAGAGTCAGAGGTTTTTGAGTGACCTGCTTCAGCACAATCCAGAGGTAAGTTATCATTTCAGATCCTGTGCTACTGCTTCTGGAGTCAGCAGAATGTTCCTGCAATCACCACTGCTTTTCCCTCTGCCTCCCCCCCTGCTTAGAGCCCCTTAATCAAAAGGGGGTTTTGTAATTGATAAAACTTGTAGATTAGAGTAACTTTTTGGAAGTGCCTAGGTCTCTCAGGTAACAGAGTCCCTTAGGCTGTCATTTGGACTGTGATCTGGAATCACTTAGGTGCTGCAGCTTTTGGTCTCCATGGCTGGTTCTGCTGTAACATCAAAAGGGGAGTTTTTAAGTCCTGGAGATAATTATTCTGATACTTACTCAGGCATGAGAGCCTACTGAGATGCTAATCTTGACCAAAAAGTATCCTTTTAAAAAAATATATATATTTTTTTTTTACCATGCTATTTATTTGCAGCTTCAGATTCTGAAGTTAGCTAGGAACTGATGGACTTCAGTGCCTGTTTGTTAGAACAGGAATTTAGCCCCACATATATAAACACAAGTTTAGACCTCATGTGCAATTCTGAGCTTTTGTTACATCGTTGAGAGTATTTGCTTTGGAGGATACTTCAGCTCAATTAATGCCCCAATATGTTTGAACAATTCAGACAGAAGTGATTTCTGTCTGTGTGTTTTTAAAGCCCTTAAGGATGAACACAGTACTCTGACTCCCATGAAAGTAGCTCTAAATATGCAACAGTTAGTAAGCTGTTATACTACCTTCCTTCCATATGCCCACACAGCTATTTCACTGTGAGTAGTAAACAGTTTATTAGTTAATCCAACTCTTTAGGAATTATTGACATATAAAAAGCATTATCTACAACGAAGGGCTTTCCCCAGAGGATGAGAGAAGAAATCTTAAAAGTTCTAACTTTCAAACAGATTGTTCAGGTCTACAGACAATTTCTGTGTTTACAGGAGTGCAGTAGCTCCAAAGATAATTTTTCTTCTGTGCCAAGACTGGACCATGCAGAGGACATGTGGAGAGGACACCGACTGGCGGGTGATAACACAGCTGGCAGGTACGGAAGGCAGTATACAATGAGGCACTCCGATGGTTTAGCCTCTGGTTTGACTATAGGAATGACTTGGGGCTCTAGAGCATTTGCACTGTGCATGGTTTCTAAAATGGACGTTCATTTCATTAAGTGGCTGTCAAATCTTTGACTGTGGCCTAAACATTTTACTCATTCAGAACTCTGCTGTGAAGTATCAATCTTTGCAATACAGTCTTTCTACTGATTTATGCACAAACTATAGTATAAACACTTTTGTTGTGGGTGATCTTGCTTTTTTCTTTTTTTTTTTTTTAAGGTAGAAGCCCCTTTGAAACTTGTGGGGGAAAACATAATTTTCCTCATTTTTGCTTTACCATTATATAGCTTGGCATGAATAGGAATAACATATGCGCACACTTTTTATATTCATTTAAAGTGGGATAGATTAAAGACTTGAAAATTGCTTCTAGAATCTCATGGATACAATTATCAGAAAGGAACTTTGCACAGGTAAAACTTCCAATATTGCATAAAAATGAGTACCATGCTAGTCTGAAAAAGATTCAGCCTCCACAGAGGACTTCACTATGAAAGCTAGGAATTGAAATAGTATCTCTGATTGCAACAAGAAAATATTTCCTTCCTTTCTTACCTTCAGTAATCAACAGACACATTCACTGAAACAACCTGCATTGAAGACAGAAAGAGATCACAGTCCAATGGATCCCAAAGTCGTGGGAGAAAGAAAACCTCTGGGAGGAAGGGGTTCATATTGCTCACTGCTTCAAGGAGGTGAACACCAAGTTAAAGGATCTGGTGGTACTGGGTGAACAACACCACTTTCTAGTGTGGCATGAGAAACAGCACCCAGGGACTGGAACACAGAATCACAAATTTCACTAATTTTCTAACTGATTTTGAAAATTTTGACCTAAATACTTATATTCACTATGCATATTTAAACCATAGCAATCTCCCTTTGTGCTCCTGACACTTCTACAGAAAAATAATCTTGAGACTTGGGAATTATTTATCCTATTTATGTTTACCCCATTTCTTTTTACCTGTTTACCCTGATTTCACTTGAAAGTAAGGTTGGTGTTCACAACTTGTTCCTGTAAGTGGACAGCCGTGGGGTGACTCTCCTTAGGTTCCCACCAAGGGCAGCACTCGGCCCTGGCCGCCAAAACTGTGCAAAGGCACCTTGAATTTGGGAATGGATGTAACTGTGCTGTGGGAACTGGTTTTGAGGGTCTCTTTTCCTTCTGTTACAGTGAAATATTTCACTTACAGTGACTCAAATCTTCTCCTTAGGATCCTTGCCAGCAGAGCACGGGGAGCTGCAGCATGACCATCAAACCTTGAAGCTATTGTCTCCTCACGGGGAAGATTCACGGGAGGTGACCTGTGCAGGGGACAGCTCTGGAGAGAGCAGCGAACAGGCCAGCTCTGACAGCCGGGTAACACCAGCTGGCTCATGCTAGTGTGGGGGCTGTTTGGTTTTTGGTTTGGTTTTGGGGGTGTGGGGGGGTTTGACTTTTAGTCCCCATGTCAAACTAATCACCTGCATGGCACTTCTCCAACAAACATGACGCTCTGCTCTGTCCCCAGTGGAGCGAAGTCGGCCAGCACTATGGAGGCTCCAGCACCTTCTGCCATTTCAGCTTGGCCATGGTGGAGCAGTGTCTGAGGGGAGAAGAGCTGCGAGCTCGACACCAAGCTGCCCTCCTCAAGCTCCGCAAAAAAGCTCTCCGGGAGAAGGCCAGGGCCGAGCTGGCCTGGCTGGGCCACCAGAAACGGTGAGGAGGAGATGGACGGGCAGGACAGCACAGGCCTGCCCTGACTGGGACAGGTCCCTCAGCAGGAGGTGGAGGTGCTGCTGTCTGCTCAGAGGAAGAAAATCTGTCCTGGCTCAGGGGAAAAGGGCAAATATAAAGTCTTTCTCTTACAGAATAAGTCTGGGTAAAGTAGAAGGAGAGGATTCTACGCAGTTGTATTCTCTCCAGAGCACAGTTGAGCTCCCTACTGCAGCCTCCTTCAGGCGTGGTGTGAGCCCCTCCTCAGCGCGGGCTGAGGTGCCGTTGAGGACAGCGCGAGCCCCCTTGGTGTGAGGGGTCCCTCAGTGCTGCCCGGGCTGAGGTGCCATGCGGGGTACAGTTGAGCCCCCCCAGTGCATGGTGTCCCTCCCCAGTTGGTGCTGAGTGCTCAGGGAAATCTGGCTGCCTTGGGAGAGGTCCAGGCAATACGGCCCCAGTGTGGTGAGGTGTCCCCCAAATCTAGCAGAACTTTCTGCAGAGCCTTCCATAGCTACTGCTGCTTTTACAGCTGCTCTGAGAGGAGCTTTGCTCTTATCCCTGGCACTGCTTTCTGAAGAGCATTAAATCCACAGCACTTCATTATCTGATTGTGATCCCCATCCTTCTCTGGTCTCCAGCTCTCTAGAAAACCTGCAGGATAGTAAGGGAGCCTCTGCCATGGCCGCAAAGCAGCGCAAAATCCTAACGGGGCTGAAACAGGAGCAGGTAATGCTGCAGCAAGAGGAGCTGGATTTCATCTTGTAAACAGTGGGAGGATGCAACTCGGGGAGGTGCCTGGAACTGCTGGAGCAATTGGGGTTTTTGTTTTTTTTTTTTTTTTTAAGAAGTCACTGTTGTCACTTCATATGCATTATTCTGTTTTGCTTCCTACGTTCAGTGAGGTGTTTTTTGTGCCAAAGTCAGCAGTCTATAAATCTTAGAGAAAAGAAAACACCTCTTCTTTTTTTTTTTCCTGCTACACTGTTACTGTGGATTTTTCTATTTGTGCCATAACAAACAGGTCATATAATGTAGGCTTCCACTGATTTATGCAGATTTATGCTTCTGATGTTGAAATATATTAATCTGACAGCTAATCTTACAGGCTCAGTTCCCCCCACTATGGAGAGGAATGCTGGGCTCATAATTACACTTGGTAATCAGAAAATTTCTGTCCTGCTCCTTATGTAGTACAAGCTTCTCCCTTACTTCAAGGCATTCTTGTGCAAACCACAAGCATCCTGTAGTTTTGAATAACCTGAGGATAATTAATTTACAAAGGTCTCACCTCTCAGATGCCCCATCTCCCAGGCAGTGAAACATCCCCTAAGCTGTCATCAGTTTTCACAGGTAACCCCCAGTCACCACTAGTGGAAAAAAAAAAACTGCAAAAATTATTTTCAAAAAAAAAAAGGAACAAAACCTGCATATTGAATTTTCAGGATGTTTTGTGAGTAATATTGCCTTTATGTTAAGAAATGCTATGCACATTAAGTATGTCTTTTCTGTTATCTTAGCTCTTATGCTCCTTTCTTTTTCTGCTTTGCGTAGGTGGAAATCCAGCACCTGCAAAACATCTACAGGGCAGCCCATCAAGAAAGAAAGCTTTTATTAAAGCAGCAAAGAGAAATTTTAATGATGCAGCATTCAACAGCACAGCTCCAGGAAAAGCTGCATCATTTGACTGCAAAGCAAGAGGTTATTAAGTCACAGTCACTAGATGTCTTGGTGGGTTTTTTGAGTGGATAACAACTGAAGTCAGAGCTGACGCTACAGCTAAGGAACCCAGGTAAACCCTTAATATATTACCTTGTCCTTTCAGCTTACAAGGAGCCCAGCAACTGAAGAAGCAATAAAGCTGAACACAATGAGACTTCTTTCTAGCCCAGAATTATGCTCATCCTCAGCAGAGTCTACAGCTCATCCAGAAAGGCCTGATCTGTCAGGGAACAGAGAGAGTTGTGTCCAGCTAAAGAATAAACAAAGCAAGAAATACGAGAGGTAAGTAAAATCCTTTCCACAGTGAGAGCTGAGGATAAGAACCAATCCAATGGAGAAGACAGAAGCAGTTATGCNGTTGAACTTCATGCAGTTTGCACAGGTCTACCTCTCAAGCCTGTCCAGGTCCCTTAGACAGCATCCCTTCCCTCCAGGATGTCAACAGCACCACATAGCTTGGTGTCATTAGCAAACTTGCTGAGGGTGCATTCGGTCACATCAAATACGAAAAATATGTCCTAGGTAATGGTGTCAGCTGTAAATGCTCCCAAGAGGGAATTTTATATTAAGTTTAGAAAACCTCTGCATTCAAGCAGTTGATGTGTCAAGATCACTGCTTATCATTCTGAGCACTATTGCATCACTGTTCATTTGTGTGTCCTCAATATGTCCAACCTACCAACTCCTGTCCAAAACAGTAAGCTCCTTGGGACAGGTACTAGCTTATTGCAAGGTATGTGAGCAGCATTAAGTAAATTGTCTGGATCCATAGCTGGAGATCCTTACTACATTCTTCAGGTAGCATACATTCATCACTTCAATATGTCAATAAGAAATAGTGTATTTATTTCAAATTTTTCCATTCTTTAAAAAGATGATGTACCCTTCTGCACAGGGGGAAAAGTGTTTTAAGCAAAATCTTGAATTTTACCAGAAAGTTGTTTGAGTCAGTGTTTATGCCAACTGTACTCTTTATCAGGGACTGCTTCTGATGTAAAAAATCCAAACCAAAAACCCAACAAAATTCCTGGTGGTTACAGGGAGTTACATTATGATCTCAATACTTCTGTATATCACAAATATGAACTCCTTCAATAGAACAAGCTAAATCTGAGCCTTAATCCTGAAATTTAGGGAGTCTATGTACATGTATATATCTGTCTGTGTCTCTATGCGTATATATGTAATAATGTAGTACCATGATTTGGGTTTATGACTAGGAGTTGAACAAGTCTGTTTCATGATGAAAAAGAACATGTTGATCTGTTAATACAAGCTTAATGCAGCCTCTTCCCTGTGCACTGGGTAACAAACTACGTAATCCTGTCTGCAAAAGGTGGAGAAATATTTGTTCCCCAGGCAGTTGTGCTTTTTTAGAATGGCTCCATGCTCTTCCATTCAGTGTCACGATCCTCTGGGCTTTAGGCAAGCCAATCCTTGCAAGCTTATATGTTAATTTTAAATTCTGCATTTTTGTGCAGGCAGGTAAACACATTGCACAATGATTATCTGCACTATAAAACATTAAGCAGCGTTATCGAAGTCTGTGAGACTGGGGCCTGTCATTGCAATGTTAGGAACAAATGTAGCTTTGACATCAGGTATAGGCAAGTTAATTTACATAGCATTAATAACCAGGATATTTTTAAATGGTGCTATACAACAGCTAATGATAATTCACATTTTCATGATGGCTTTTAACTACAACCTCTTTGCAACTGTATATTAATTAAACTTCAAAATACCCATATGGAACGCGTAGAACTGTATTGATTTAATTGGTGAAATTCACTCCTTTGTCATCCTCTGGCTCTAATCCTACATGTCACTCAACCCCTCTGAGCAGGTTTCTGTTTCACTTAGGATTTAACCACAGAAGGCTTTTGTACTACACGGGGCTTAATTTTCTGCTTAAACCGAAGCGTAGAGGTGTCATAGAAAATGCTCGCAGCCAGAGGTAATTCAGGAGTTGAGTCAGACTGCTTTGAGAAAGTGCTGGTCTCCTGTTCCCCAGGCACCGTATCCCCAGCGTCCCTGTTAGCTTCCCGCTGAGCAGTGCGGTGAGGACCCAGCAGTACCCACACTGCTCAGAAGAGCAGCCTTCCAAAGCAGGCTCAGATGAACAAAAATCTAGCTTGCTTCAGAAAAAAAATACAAATGCAGTTAAAGACAAACCTATATCTATAGGAATTAAAAAATAACCCCTCTCATTTGATGGTACCCAGACATTTAGCAGACTGGTGAGTCAGATTTGTGCATTTACTTAAGTCCCCACGGGGAAAGGCTTTCAAATAAATCCCTGCATGGAACTGATCTATAATTCATGGTGTTATTGATTACAAGTCATGGAAATCTTTAAAAGGTTTCTTGGCTGTGCTTTCACTTCTTATTACTGACAAGCCTGCTCGTAGGAGAACAGTGAATATTAGTGTCAGTCTAGAGCAGACAGAGCCTGGTGGAACCCCCAATACACCCAAAACCTGTGTGATTGCATATAGATCCTTTCCTATCTAAGAGTGCAGAGTGGTAATTTTGCTAATTATCCACCAGTGCAGGTATGTTCATATTTTATACTGATCAGGAAGATAGTTAATAAGCAGGACTGTAAGGGGATGGAAAGGGTTGGGAGATACTTCTAAAAATGAAAGCAAACTGAAATAATAAATTATTGACATGCAGAAAAAGTTGCTGGTTTGGGGTTTTGTTAATGGATATTAAATATTAGAAACAAGGAATACAGAAACTTGTAATTATTACAAATGGACAAGCTTTTAACTAAGAATTGGGAATATATCTTCTGAATTGGGATACTTATTTTGAAGTCCTTAAACATTAATGGTGTTGAACACTCTATAGGCCTGCTTTTTTCACATTAAAAAAAAATTACATAGGAATTCAGCTTCTAGGCACTGTCATATTGTTAATTTTAATCTATTGAATATATTTAACACTTTAAACTGTTATTGGCGTTTAAAAAAAACCACCAAACCAACAACCAAAAAAACAGTAACAGCAAACTAAAACCCCTACATGTAGATCACTTTTTTTCCTGGACAGAACAACTTACTGAACTGTGTGTTCTAGAATTTGTATCACTAATGGAAAAGCCTGTGAGTATGGCTTGTGTTGCCTTGTCCTTTGCAGAAAAGAGACTTTAGAAAGTTGAAAATCACCATCATAATCAGTATCTGATGTCCCAAATATCCATAAAGTTGTGAAGCTGTATTTAAAGTGAAAAATTTAATGGGATCTGTTGGAATCTAATACCATATCATTGACTGGAAATGGAGAAGGCACACAGGTTCAGAGTTGGACCCTGGTTTTGCCTTTTCAGTGCTGATGATTTCTGCGGTCTCCTCCTATTCTTGTCTGTGAGGATTGGAAACCTGACTATATAAAATACAGGGTTAAGTGAGAGGGAGGGGAATGGAGAAATAAATAAGCTATTTGGAGTGTTTCTGGCTTTACTAATTTGCTGGTTTCTAAACATATGTGTGTGTGAGCACTCTACAGGTACTATCAAGCACTACCAGAAGAGTTTAATTCATACCTTTATTGACTTCACATAGATTTGTCATGATTAACTTGGGAACATGAAAACAACTCCCAATCATTAATTCTTTGTCTAACTGCTTACAGCTTTTCTACTGAGAGCACGAAAACCCTGGTGCAATACCAGGAACAGGCAGAGGAGCCCCCAGGTTTGGAGCAGTCCCTTGGTGTGCAAGGTCCTGATGTGGTGGAAACGGTAGCTGACAAAGTGTGCAGTGCTACGAGTCAAGCCGCGGGTTCGGTCTTTATGATTAAAGATTGCACAAACACAGGTACCCAATAAAGAAGACTTCTGTAGCAAACCACGTCTGTGACCGCTTAGTTAAACTGAATGATTTAGGGCAAAAGTTGAAGTCTCAGCTGTTCTTTGGAGCAGTTCAAATGATCTTTCAAAGAGGACTCTCGAGCTAATCAGCCCATGAGGGAGAACTTTTGATGTTGATCTGTGCCTTGGTTACCTCCAGCATGGGTTTTGGTACCAGGGTCAGTTCGGGATTAGCAAGAAGAAGGTGTAACAAAGGTGTAAGTTGTTTTGTTGAGGTAGCAGCTATGCATAGATGAGAAAGAGAGGAAGAGTGTAGAAATTTCTGGAAGAGGGCATTACAGTTGCTACCATGTAAGTGGACGATACGCAAGGTGATGATTGGATAAATAAGGTCATTGGCCCTTTCAGCTATGTTGGTGTTGGAAGGAATGGGGAGGGCAAAATTAAGTTACTCAAACTGCAAATATTTTTAAATAAGCCTTTATGACTGAGCTAAACAAAAAGCTATAGTCAAGTTATTAATGGGGAAAAATGCAGCACTGGAAAAACTGTAACTTAATATTGTACCTTTCAGAGCTTAATGCTCAGGATCATGTTTTATTACCTCTGGAACATGCAAATTCAGCTAGCATGGATGAACCTATATTGACACCCATTACAAGAGAAGGCAGAAAGTGTGCGTTTCTGGTAAGAATTCCATTTCTGCCTACAGAAATCATGCCCCAGGTTATGTTTGCCTTAACATAGGACCAGCACAAGACTCATTTGGCAGTTATGAATATCAGGTAGAAATCAGTCTTGTGTATTGATTCTGTGCACTCCAGCTAAAGACTAAATTTTGACATGTGCTGGTTTACTACAACTTTCCTTACCCTTCCATTTTCTCTGTGTTGTTAACTAGTGACGGTATGTTTAAGCTATCTCCTGTGGATTAGTGCTGTGCTGCTCCAGGAGAAACTAAAGCTGTCCCTGGAGCAGTTAACTATCACTTGCCCATAGCAGCTGCAGAGACTAGTCCCTTTCCGATGTCCTACGAGTGACACCGCCCCAACATGGGTATATATGCACAGGAGTCCATATGCACTAATATACCTTAGTGTGAACATGTAGAATTAATCTCTAATCTCTTAACTATTCTTTGTGCCAGTCTGCTACCAGCAAAGTCCTTGTCTTTTAAGACGTTAACTCTGTCTCTTAAATATTTTCATTCTAGGAATCTGCGCTGAAGGAAGAAGCATTTATTTCAAACCCAAAGATAGATCCTAAAGACAATGAAGATATTAATCCATGTGACAGCAAGTTCACTGTGAAAGGCCTGGGGATGCTTTCTACTTTGTGTAACTTATGCCTGGTTCAGGCAGAAAATACTTTTCAAGGAACTGGTAAATCATGTTTAATGCTATTATGTCCAATCTGTTTCAAACACTTCAATCAAACTTTAATCCAGACAAAAAGAGAGACAATCTTCTCATTTATTACCTAGGTGTCTTGCTCACTATACCCGATGTATAAATCACTGCTAGGCAAGATGGTGGAGATCTCTCAAAGGTTTATTATGAGCTATGATTATACTGCTTCCTCAGAACAAAATCATAACTTATTCTGATTGTGTCGTTAACAATTTACTCTCTTTTGAGGCATTTTTTACATAATTTAAAGGTGTTCTTTTTAAAAGACCATAGATCAGCTGAAGATAGACTTCGACAGGACATGCTGGAGTTATTTTTGTTTCCAGGTTTTATCCTCAGTTCATATTTCTTGCTTTCAGTAGGACATATAAAAAATAAAACTGGTTGCTTATATATGAGCCAGTTATATCATTTATATAGTTCTGGGTATGCGTAATCTCTGTATTATAAATATTTACATATTGTGGCAATAATTTGTATTTGAGTTATTTTTCTAATGAACTATGTTTTTGCATTTACTCCTCAATACCATAGTGAGGGAGACTATAGATTTGTGTAATTAAGTCTTAAAAACAGTGGGTTTGATAATAGAAATTTGGCATAGGCTGCACCTTGACTAGATTCTCAAGCCTAGCTTTGAGCATGTGGGCATCAAATTGTCTGAAATAAATCCTGTCCCTCAGGCAAAGAGAAATTTTTCCATGGACTTCCGTGGACCACAATTTCACCATTAGTGTTTTGACTTATTTTTTTTCTTATTTGGCAAGGAGTCTTGTGCTGTTTCATAACGTGGAGTGTCAGTGCATAAGCACTACCATAAACTCTAGTAGCAAGCCTTAGATCCTTGTAGTCACAGCTACCTTGTGTGACTGAGATAAAGAAGCACCCTGTATTTGCCTTCTGTGCTGAATAATCTGTGTATTTCAGGTGATGCAAAATCATCCTTGGGTCTAGAGAAAGAGTCTCTGATAGTGGAGAAAGGACACAAGAAGCAGAGAAGTCAAAAAACTCCAAGAGAAGAGCAGGACCCCTGCAGTCCATTTCAGGCATGCGGCAAGCTTATAATTTATCTTAACTGGGTTTTTCTCACGTAAATTTTCAACAGAAGAAATCCTCAGTATTTGCTGTCATGGAGATATTGTGCTTGGAACTCAGCTCGCAGGCAGAGAAGCTGAGGTTCTGTTGTACCATGTTAAAACACTGCCCTAAAGTCTGGGGGAAGTCCAATAGCAGCTCACTGGTGTTCTTTAGGTTTCCTGTATAGTCAGTGATTCTTGATCACACTCTCTGCAGGCTGGGAAAAAGAAGAAAGAGCTTTCTTCTGATGATGAAGGTGAGGAAAGAAGATCAGCACTGATTTCAGATGAAGCTACATTAGTGAAAACCCAGTTAAGAAAAGAAAGGTCATCCGAAGAACAGAGGTACTGTACCTGTCAAGGCCAAAACCTTCAGTCCTACCTTCTGACTCTTACTGACATGTCAAACCTTGCCTTGCTTTACAAAAAAAAAACCCAATAAACAAACAAACCCCCTCCCCCCCAAAACAAAACTCCTTTTATAAAAGAGTTTGACATAATACTTGTCACATTTATCAAATACTGTCTGCCAGTTTTTCTTAGGTGATCTAATTCTTTGGAGTCAATTGAAGCTTTGCTGAAATCAGTTTGGTGGTGGGGAATTGTCTTCAGAAGGCTTTGGGCTAGAGAGAAAACATCTGAAGTAACAGCTAAAACACTTTGCATTATGCTGTCTGTAGGTAGCTAATACTCCCAAGGAAATTTCATGTTCTAATCAATATTCTTGAATGATAGTGCATACCATACACTTCATAATTTCAGTATAATCCAACTATAATGTTGTATTTTCAGATTTATCACAGACTCTAAGAGAAAATTGGAAATCACACATATAGACAAAAAAGCACCTTCTGAAATCCCTTTGTCAGAAGGTAAGGAACAACTTTTCCCAGTATAATTTCAGTAGTTATTTAACATACATCCTGAGTAATAGCTCTTCCTGGAGTTTGTCCATAGAGAATAATAGCCTGCTCCTTGTACCAGGTAGTGAAGTTACTTATTGGGCTAAAATAATAGAGATCTTAATGAAAATACTGCATTCAAACTCTTCTGATCAGCTACATTGGACACTATTGTATCTGTTGGTTTGATACATTACTGAGTTCCTCATCTTTATTTGATAAGTCTGATTAATTTTTTTGTGTACAATGATATTAAAAATAGTCCTTATCTTGACTGTGTATGTAATGCTACTGTCTTCTGAGTGCAATTTACAGCTGAGGATTATCGGATTTGAAGCCTAAGTTACCTGTCAGCAACCTCTTCTATATTTTTTTTTTCTGAAATGTTGATTTAAAAAAAAAAAAAAATTCTTTTAAATCTTCCAGTTAAAGAAGTGGACGTGCCTGTCCCTTATGAAATCCATCAGGTGGATGGTAGTCAGTCTTTGAAGCATGTGGATATTTCTCATGAAGCTTCTGATGAAGATCTAAATTTAAAAGCATTTTCTGAAGGATTAGCTTCCACTGAATCATTGTCCAAGTCAAACAACTTCTCTCTAAGATGTGAAAGTGCCAAATCAGATTCTTCACTCCCAGAATTTCAGAAAGTGTCTGCAGTTTGGATTGACATCTCGGAAAGCTCCATTTCAGACTCTGAATTAGAGCTGAAAAATGGAGAGGACACAGATGTCAGTATCCCAGAAGAGTTTATCTATGACAATGGTGATGCATTTCCTAATGTTTCAAAAAAGACTCTAATAGCAATAAGTAATGGAAAGGAAACGTTACCTAGTGACAAACATGATGAACGTGAAGTGCCCGAAGATGATAGCACTGAGACTTCATCAGGCTCTCAGAAGTACCCTGGAGATGTTTCAGATCATGGCTGCACTGATAATTTGCTTTCTTTCATTCCATCAGATGAAGTAAATGCCTCCAAAACAAAGTCAGCAGATTCCTCCCAATCCGATAACCCTGCCAAGGGATCGGATGAGCCACATCTGGATGCCTCAGAAAACTGCAGTAGAAACAAAACCTGTTCTCAGGAGATCACAAAACAAGGTAACGATGCAGTTGCCAGATCATCATGCAGTGATGATAGTTACTCACCTAAGATCTATGAACAGCAGAAACCTAGTTCTACAACAAGCAGAGTGAAAAAAGATAATGGAATTAACAGTTTATTTGTGAATCAAAATAGAGACCTAATGGGGGTTCTGCTGACAGGTTCTTTGAAACATCTAGATTTGGTTACTGACCAACTTAGGAACACTGCCTCTTTCCCTCCTGACAAAGATATTACAAATAACAAATTATTAGCATGTCTTTCATCAAGAAACTTATCGGTTTCAGGAGGTGAAAATAATCATGCACATCCTTTGAAGGAGCAGCTCACATCCATCAAACTCAATAAGACTGTATCTCTGCCTACATCCATGCTAGGAATTTCTGAGGAAGCCCACACAGAAAACAGTTCATTTGAGTCTTTGCAAAGGATGGCCACAGGAAATCAAAACTCAACAACTGAAAGGCAAGGCATAAAGGAAGCAAGGAAGGGACTATTTTCTTCTTTCTCCTCAAAAACCCAATTGTTTCAAGCTGAGAACTGCTCTTCCAAACGTGAAGATGATACAATTTTTATTAGCGATGAGGGTCTCCCTCCAGCTGATGAGGATACCTTGTCAGAAATACTGTCTCCTGTTGATGAAGTATTGTCCTATGGAAGTGCTGACTTGCCATCCTCTAACAAAAAGGATTTGTCATTTCCAAGTGAAGATCTTCCTCCTCCCCCTTTAGGTGCAGATGCAATGAAAAATGATGATTCTACCTTCAGTATGGATGATTTCCCATCTCCACCAGAACAAATGACAGTCTCAGAGACCAGAGAGTGTATGGATGAAGATATATCACTGAAAATGGATGCATTACCCCCATTACCTGATAACATTGTGCCTGAAGAATTTCCCCTGCTCAATCAAGAGACAACTGATGCTCTTCCAACTCGGGATGGTAGTGTCTCAGAACAATCTTTAGTTAAAGATATTTCCAGTGCAAAGAGGGGCTTATTAGAATACCAACAAGGAGAAGATGAGATACCTTTGCAGCATTTGGAGTTTCTGCCTGTGTCAAATCCCGTTTCTTCTGGTAAGGCCAGTAAAAGTCCTGACGTCATGATTAAACAATGCAAAACATGCTTAATGCTGCCCAAAGCTGAGGAGGACAGTGACGACCCATTATTATCATTTGAAATTGGGGACAGAGTGTTAGTAAAGCAGACCCAACCTGGAACCCTAATGTTCAAAGGACGGACTTATTTCGATAGCGGCCATTGGGCGGGTGTCGCACTTGACAAAGCTGAAGGTGATAATGCTGGAACTTACAAAGGGGTGAAGTATTTTGAGTGTGCTCAGCACTGTGGCATTTTTGTCAGACCAAATGAGATTTCACACCTGTTGGGGGCTAACGAAAATGGTTCCAATTACACTGGCGATGAAGACTCTGACTCCTCCTGTGATGATGGATCCTTCAAAGGAGACTGCAAATATTCTGACAATGATAAGCAGAGAGCAGGGTTCACAGAGGAGAAAGCAGAAGACACAAAAGGTACAGGAGGATCAGAAGTGAAAGAAAAACAGTCTAGGATACACAATGCCTTGCTGTCTGGAAAAGGGCAAATGCGTCCACTTTCTGACCAGTGTAAGTGCAATGAATTCCTCTGCCAAAATAACTTGACATGCTTGGGATCAGATAAAGAAAAAACAGAACTGACACAAATAAAGCAAAGGATTCTTGCATATGTGCTTCCAATGAAAAGTAAGACCAGTAACACAGATGAGGTAAATACAAGCAAAAATATTTGTAGCGTGGTAGAGGATCAGAAAAGAAATAAACTTGCTGGTGATATTACAAGTGAACTCAGTAAAAAACTTCTGTTTGACACTTTAATTGCATTTTCTGAAACAGCTCAACACAAATATAAAAATGTCTTTGAAAAAGACATGATGAGTTATGGCAAAGGCCTAAGACAAGAAGACAATCAGAAATTGTTTCTCCTCAAAGAAAATTCAGTTGCTATCTTATCTGAACAATCAGCAAAGGTTTCTGATGTTTTACTGTGTGATTTTGATACACTTAGCATTCACGGTTGTCTCACAGTAGCAGAGAGAATTGTAAGTAAATTTGTAGATGATGCAGTTAAAGAATATAAGAAGATTAAAAGAAAACATGGATCAAAAGCAGACAAGATATTTCATTTATCTTCAGAGACTTCTCCGACCACTTTGCCAGTAAGTACAGTGAGAAAGTTTTTGTCTAAAGTGTTGGACCTAAAATTTTTACTTCTTAAATAATCCATCAGGAAGTACTATNGGGGATACTGGTCCCAATTCAGAACAGAAATGTTTCAAAATGTCAAAAAATTGTCATAGAACTCCAAATTTGGAATTCTTTCTAATTCCGAATTCTGCCAAATACAGTTAAAATGGGTATTGTTTATGACATATCAGTAAGTCTTTCTCTGAGCCCATGAGTAAGAAGATGGTTTTAAGTATAACTTTAATCAGTTGCTAATAATTGCAACACCTCTAAGAATTGTGAAAAAATATGGAGCATGTCACCTGGCTTTTCTTTTTCTCTCTACTAAAGTTACTTACAAAAATCCTTGATGCTGGTGTTTTTGGAAGCTCTGAAGACTTTGATCAGCCTAATTGTGACCAACATATGCTGGTGAGACAGACACAAAAGCAATACTTGTACAAATCAGATCAGTGGCACTCAGCTCCATGGAAGAAAACTGTGGAAGTTCCTCTTGTGATACCACATTACAGTTCATATGTTAAGAAATTGTCTGTGTGTGCTGTAGAAGAATTATGGACCCCAGAAAACATATATTCAGATTTCAGGAAAATCAATGTGCCAAAGAACTTTGAATGTAATGATCTCCCAGGGAACGATCTGGAAGCAGAAAGCAAAAGGATGTATAATCAGGTATTTTTAAAGCACTGTTATTAAACTTGTCTACTGTTCTGTAGGCTGACTCATATTAGCTAGTACTTCGTATTATTCTAGCTGCTAACACTAAATATAGCTAAAGGAAGACTGAAAGAGGTATTACAAAATATTGCTTCTGGTAATCTACTGCAAAATAATTCTCCTAGAATAGATGTCTTTGCTGTGATACAAGCCTTTTGGTAAAGCTCTTCAATCATAAGACCCTGGACACCTAGGCCAGTGTCTGGTTTGGGTCTGGTCAGAAAAACCCAAGCTTCTTGGAAAGCTGCCATCTAAAGAGTCCAAGTCTCCTGCTTTGGATGTCCTCTTGAGTTCGGACAGATCTTCATGTTCCTCAGCATCCTGAAACTATTGAGTTTTGTGGATCTCTGTCTGCACAAGGAGATTAAATGGTCCTGTCAGGGCCTCTTGTATAAGCCATCCGTACTTAGTGAGTGTTCACATACTACTGTCTGACATCTGCTGTACAGGTTTACATGCTCCATAGGTAATGGTCATCATGACATCAGCTATAGGAACATCAGTCATGCAGGTGACATTAGGAAATTTTGCACTGAGATGCAAAACTTTACTGTCACCAGCCTAACATCCTTCAGAAGGGCTAGGAAAACTTTAGAAAGGGCATCAGTGAGAGCCTCAATTTATGTCGGTACTGTGGTTTTGTTGTTATAGGTTATATTTGATTTGACTCGTGAGTTGCTATGTGCAGAATATCAAGTACCTGCAAATCCAAATACATTTCCATGGATGAAAGAAAACTTGAGATCTCACCGTTCCAGGCATCTTTGCAGAAGAACAGATGTCAGTGAGGTCAAGGTACATTCTGGAGATGGGAAGTGTACAATCACAAGAGTCAGTGAAGAGAGCAGATATTGCAATGGCAAAAAGACAAAAATGTGACATTTGGGAGGATTGTGGCAGTGTAACTGAAGTTATTAGAGAAGAAAACAGCATTGCTCTGAAATGCTTGGATGTATATAGAGTGAGCTAATTAGTCTAAATATTCCAAGTGTATGGAGTTCTGTAGAGGAAAGGGAATTGGGCTTCTAAACCTCCATGGTTATGACTATCTTGGGTGTAACCTCTGAAGTAATCTTATGTTTAAAATGTGTTGGTTGGCCAGTATTGATCAGCTACTTCTGGATCAGTTCCCTAAACTTTGGGACGTTTCTAGATTTAAAGCTGGATCTTCACCCTGCACTCATTTGCAACCTTCACAGTGACAGAATTCCTATGAGCAGAATTCTTTTCAGCCTTTTTTGTTTTGTAGGCGTTTGTTCAGGGTGAAATTATTAAAATAATGAACCTGGAAAAGAATGACTTAGAAATGAAAAGAAAATTCCTTAATATGACCAAGTATGGAAACTGTAAGAGAGGCAGAGTGGACCTTATTCTGGTAAGCAGACTTCCAAATGGAGATTTGTTTACTTTCTCTAAGTTTAAACTAGAAATTCTCATGCTTTTGTAAGAATCGTGTTTAGTTAAAATAACTTCAGAACTTCTAGTTATTGCCTTTTCAGTACACTTGCAGTGATCATCCAGTATTTCCAGTCCTTGTGAGCAATTTAAATTAATTAAATTAACAATGCATGTATAAAGTTGTTGGATTAGTTAGTGTCTCAGTACCTTTCAGAACTGATCATGGTCTTATTCTTGATGTAAACATTCATATCCACATTATATTTTAGATTCAGGAGCTCCACAAAGAAGAATCTCAGTGGACTTACTATGATGATGATGAATTATCTGTGAAGATGAGACTGACTGAAGATGTATTTGATAGTTTGATCCTAGATACAATCGGTGTTCTTAATAAGATTTATCTGAGAAAAGCCTGTGATTAGAAGTTTTCCCTAAAAACCCCTAATGGACGAATTTTAATCTCTGATTTTTTTAGGCAAGAAATGCATGATTTAAGAATTTTAGTTCTGAACTCGTACACAATACCAGTGCGGCCTTGGCCTAATTTATGTGTTCATGTTTACAGTGAAAGGATGCAGAGACTTAGAAAAATATTATGCAAAATATTCTCCTTGTGTTTTGTGCTTTTGGGAATGTTCATTGAGATCAATGCCATTCTTATACTGACTTCACACAGAATCTAAAGGGTGGAAAAATTATTCTTGTCTGTTTTTTTGGTCAAGATAGCACTTATGAATTTTAAGAGCACACATTTTAAAATCATATATGCATCTATATAAACAGGGTTCAAAACCGATATATGTGTAAATTGTCTTATTCTTTATCATGTTCAGGTTATGAATGATGACAGGTGAATCATATTTTGAAAATAATGTTCAGAAAATTGTAAGTAAGTGACTGTCTTAAGAACATAACTGTGCCGATGGAATGAAATCTTCCGGAAACAGAATTGCTGTGGACATCTGTAGTTTGGAATAAATTCCTGTAACTGGAAAAGTCTAAAACTTTTCCTGATGGGTGCAGCAGAGTTATGAAGGTTACTGTGCACCTTTTTATAGACTGTGGAACTGGTTAAAAGTAGCCTGAGATGGCTTCAGAAATGTGGCATAAAGAATGATCTTGTCCTGGCAAGATCTAGAGCCAGACAGTCAGTTTTAATTTCTATAACTTTAAGTAAATGAGACACATACTGATGTAATGCACTTTAAATGGGATACTTTTCTATCAGCAACTCCAATTTCTGAAAATTAAATATGTGCATGTGATTAAGTTATTTATCATGCAATTCACGCTAGCCCTTTGAATTCTTACGACATCTAAACATAAGGTGCTGAGGATTGGCAAAACAGAGGAAATCAGTAATGCTATTATTTTGTATTGGCAAAATTGGAAAAAATCAAGATTTTTAACAAGGAAATACAAGCATTTCCTGAGCATGTATACTGCTGTGGTCCCACTTATTTTGTATTAAGAGAAGACCAATGATAAATTTTTACTTGTTAGTTTTTTAAAAATAAACACTATGCAAATATTTCTTGCTGGAATTCAGAAACTGTTCATTATTGAATAAATTAAATATAAGTAGACCTGATTTATTCAAATCCCATTCATTCAGGATGTCTTTCAAATAAAATAAACAGCAGGACAATTAAATATAAATATATAAAAACTTATATTTAAAATCACAATATTTACAGTCTGGTTTTGGTGGGAAATAGAAATATATGTTATGTTTCTATTTTTAAAGTACTGATGGCTTAACTGTTTTCATACTGAATAGTTTGTTTTCTGAATAAACAAAATAAAACCCTATGTATCTCATTTTATTTTTACTGCACTTGTAATTGATTTCAGATTATATTGTATTCACTGCTATTCTCATTAGCGAATGGGAGTAGTTTTGTTGTTTTGAAGGCAGCTCCTGGGGACGTTAAAAAGCCCTGTCCTGCTGGTTGCCATATGAACCGAAGTTAAAAAGGCAACTTCTGCCCCAAGCACATTAACTGTTGATCTTATCTTGTAAACTATTTTTGTGTCCCTAGTGGTACATTTTCTTAAGTCTTTGATTTTTATCCTCATTGATTAATTAACCCAGATAAATTATCTGTTCTAAGATTAATGTTTTCTTGTTGTCAGTTTATAGTAGAATTTAACTCAATTTTTTTTTTCTCCTGGACTTATAGACACATTGGATACAACGACAAATCTATATATCGAAGCACTACAGTTTTTCAGTTTACTGTCACTATGGTTTTGCAGCAGCAGCAGGATCCTTGTTGTGTTTGGAATGAAAGCTATTAAAAATATCTCTTATATATGTGAATGAATAGATGAAGGACTCATTTTATTTCAGACTGGTGCCTCGTGTTACGCTGTATGTTACACTTGAGGAAGATAACCATTATATTTGCAATTAGGTTTGTGAGTGAAGCCTAAACCCTTGCAAGATGCTATATAGAGAAGGACATAGCTATAAAGTACCTACTGCTGATAAGAATAAAAAGTGTATACACAGAACATGTCAGACATCTTTCATTCTGTGTTCAAAACCTTAGATTTTGGCACCCAGATATATTGACCTGTTCAGTCAGTGGCAAGACTTCAATATCAAGATTACTCTCCTTCAAGGTCTAATATTTTGTTTGCCTTGGTTTTGATCAATATTAACCTCCTGGGTCAATAAATCTTGATACTAGCCTCAAGAGGAGTCATTATCTTTCATAGAAAATGATTATTTCTCAGTTAAACCCTACATTTAATTTTCCTGTAATCCATCTCTTTCATCTTCACACATTTAACAATTCTTCTGAATAAAATGCACTGTAAAATATCTTAGGCATTGCAGGTTTTAAAATCCTAATTAGCAACTGCCACAAGATTTTTCAATTCTTTGAAGCGGTTGGACTCCGCTATTGTAACCATCTAATTTTATTGCTCACAGTACCCAGGAAAAATAGAGACAGAAACCCCCTCAGCTGGGAGGTGATACCAGCAACTGGGTCACTTATAGCTGTGGCTACGGGTACAAGATGCGTGACCCAGACACGTCAGATACTAATGGTCAGGAAAAGAAGATCAGCAAAATGCAAAGGCGGTGGAATCTGTTACTCGGCTCTCAGAGGATTTTTACTGTATATAAGATTCCTGCCCTTGGCCTGTCTGTGAATTACTGGCCAGGAACAATGACAAACTAGATTTTAACCACTGAGTTTACATTGGTGGGCCTGAACTAAGAATTTTGATCCGTTTGTTTGCTATTTATTCCTGAAGGATTAAAAGAAGTGTTTGTGAATAACAGAAGCTGGAATTATCTTTTGGGGGACCTCAGTCTTTCATTACTGGAGTTTTAAACTCCTCTGAAGTCGTCCTCTGGGGATGTTTTCTCTGTTTGTTTTCTGTTAATGTAATGAAAATTCTTGAGCCTGTATTTACAAATGAGACTTTAATCCTCTGGCTACAGCTATAAAAGGTGCCAAAATCCATTACCAGTGCACAACCAAAACAAATTCAATAAAAGGACAGATTTTCTAACATCCTCCTCAGAGCTCGCAGCATCCCACGTGCCGCCTTTTATCGTCTCTTCAGTTCTGCAAAAAACCAGCTCTTTCCTGCTGAGTGATGTACTTTGGGATGAAACAGTTCTCAAAGGCTGCGTTATTTTAAACTCTTCTCAGTGAGAAGCTTCATGATGCTGAAACTTCTGTTTCTATAGCAGATTGCCCCATAAAATCAGCCCCCAAGCTATCTCAGTTGTTTTAACCTCCTTAGTTTTACTTTTTTCCCTAGTCTCCCTGAGGGAAACGTGGCTCTAAACACGGCAGCAAAGGTTTTTTTGGCGGTGTGTCCCTGTCACCAGGGTTTGGTAACCCATTTGGGCAATGAAGGGGGAAGGAGGGAGCGGCCTTACGGCCCCCATCGCCCTGCACCGCCCCGGCCCGGGGGAAGGACATGGCGGTCCGCGGCTGCCAACAGGTGCGTCCTCTTTGAACGGGGGACACCCCCCATCCCCGCTCCCCTCAGAGAGAAGCAGGGGCCAGGCCTCCCCCTCCGGCCGCCAAAGCTCCGGGACGCTGAGGCGGGAAGGAACCCAGGGGCTGCAGGTCGCAGCAGAGCCCCGATCCCGCCGGGGCCCACCCGGGCACTAGGCCGCGTCGCCAGGGCCGGCGCGNCCCCCTCCGCGGCGGGCTCTGACCGGGCCCCCGCACCCGGGGAGCGGTCTCCGCCGCCGCCCGGCTCTCCACAGCTCTGCCCGCTGTGAGGCCAGGCTGCCGCGGGCCCGACCCGCCGGCCCGCAGCCCTCTGCGGCCTCTCTCGGGTCCCCGGGCCGCGGCCCTCGGTCCCCGGTGTCGGGGCCGGAGCGTCCGTGTGGGCCGCAGCGGTGCCTCGTCGTGCCTCGGCGCACGTGGTCACCCGTGGGGCGCTCGGCTGCAGCGGGGCCTCGGCTCGCTGTGTCACCCGTGGGCTTTGGCGGTGCCACGGCACGAGCGGCTGCGCTTCGCGTGGGCCGCGGTGCCTCGGCGCGGCAGCGTCGCCCCTCTTCTTGCTTCTCCGGTGGCGGGCACGACCCTCGCCAGGACGGCAGGACGGCAGGCGGGACACAGTGAGGCACGGATGGCAGTGGGAAGTCTCCACATTAAAGGTGTTATAGGAATCCAGGGATAAAACATCACCTGTCAGGCACACAGCAGTCCGGCTGCAGATTTACACGCAGGCGTGTCTGTGTGCGTTGCAGCGTGCAAGTGGATGCGCGAGGGCACAGGAGGTATGCTTAGTCCAAGCTCTTAGGCGAGATCTGTATCTTCTGTATGTTTTGTAAAGAGACTGGCCTGGTTTCAAGGCAAAACAAGAAATAAATGTTGCAGTACTGGAGAGGCCATGCATGTGTTTGGTTTCTATCTTGCAAACGCAATATAGTGTGAATGGACTAGAAGGGGGAAGAGGACCGCTAGGAAATAATACAAACATGAAGCTAAGTGAGAGTCAGGTTTTCAGATTTATCAAATATTGACTTAAAAAGAAATGGTGTCCTCCGTGGTTTATACTGAGGGAGACTTGCATCGCTCTGTCTTGGTCTGCTCAGATTTTTTGGCAAGTGCTGAAGTGTTTTACTCTATTTGTAGATCTAAGGTAAGGAAACAAACGGCCCTCTCATGTATTGGTTAAATTCAATATCTCTGGTGAGGAGAAGACCTGAGATCAAATATGTAAGACATGTTATGCTTAATATAGTGGTGTTAAAGGCTTTTAAGCTACTCTTAATTTAGCGTTTGACCCCAGAGATGTTTTCAGGATGAAGACAGCAGTTCTAATGCATTCGTATGGTTCCAGTTTGAGAGGGAGTGAAGAGCTCTGGCTTTTCCCTGGAAGCCTTGTATGTGAAAAGTGTTAACCATTAGCATGAAACGTAGGTGCAGAATTAGGCATACGTGGTTTTAGATACATGGAAATGAAGGCCTACCCAAAACCAGGTCCTGGTGAACTCGTCAGACGCTGAGGATTGCTGGCTGATGAGCAGAAACTCAAAAACGGAGAAACAGAGCAGTAATGATTTCAGAGCATTTCAGATGCTCCTTAGTTGCACGGGGTTTCGTTTATTAAAGCAGTAGCTTTTCTCTGTTTTCTTTGCATAAGTTTATGTAACATTTTAACTTTCTCATTTGATTTGCTTATGGCCAAAATAGTATGAGATTTTCTTTTTTGAAGAAAAGTAAGAACAAGGAGGTGTTTGAACACTGTAGTGAAGATCATGAAGAGCCTGAACTGACCAGAGCTTTTGTCAAAATCAGTCAGGGACATGTTTATTTATTACTACAGCAGCGTGATACCTTTGTAGGCAATATTTTCTGTAACTTGTAATGACTTCTTTAAATATGTATTTTCTTTCTCATCTGCAGTCATGATAACTGCAAATGATGTTATGCACTTGTATTACTGTAACCAGTTAAAGGCCTGTCTACTCATTAATCCATTGAATTTTTAGGAAGACTTTTATATAAAAAGTGGATTTTTATGTTTGTGGACATTGGCACTACCAGCAAATGCAGTTGGCTTCTGATGTTATTTGTCAGCAAAATGTTTCTATTTTAAAGTTGGAATGAATGGATTTTAGTAGATTCGGTGAGACTGAGAACAGTCACACTTTTCGTTGGTAACTTCATCCAAAAAAACCCCTAAAAACGTTTCACCCACCTAGGCTGTCTCAACATTTATTTTTCAAAAATATTTACTCATCTGCTAGGATATTACAGCTATCTGCAGACTCATCTACATTGGAGAACTCCTAGGTCACTGTGGCTGTATTTACTAATTTGGTGTAGTTCAGTTAAATTGGTGCAACTACTTTGTCCATAAAAGGCCTGTGCTAATATACTTATTTTTTATTTCATTTCTCATTTGTTAAATCTTGGCAATACTCTCATTACAAACTTCATAGCAGAAGATAATCCTCCTGAAAAATAGGAACGGTGGTTGCTTTTGTGTAATTTACGTTTTGAGTTTGCTACTCCCTGTCCTCTCAGAACAGGCTTTAAGCTTAGAGTCATTGCTGCGGCATTCCTAATCACACATTTAGTTTTATTACAGTAGTGTCCAAAGTGGCCATTATAGTTAATCGTACTTTTTCTGTCTTAAAAGATGATTGCTTCTATCCACCAAAATGCTTGTGGGCTGGAATTATGTGTAGTAATTTTCTGTGTAGCAGTAACAAACCCTTGGAAATCCCATATACAACAACCCTTGAATAATATGCAGAAGTAATCCACTTCTGTGGGTTTGGAACAACTGTTCCAAATCTAGCAATAATTATTTCCTTCTAGCAATAGTTCTTTAAACACATTTGGTGGGGACCTGCAGAAACCTTGTCATTATTCAGCAGGCAGCCTATGTGTTAAAATACGTAACTCTCAAGTGGCATGCAGGGAGAGGTTCCTTGTGATGCATCTCTTATCTCCTTGACTGAAACTTCATAATGAAAACAACATGTGCTGGAGGGAATACACAAAGTTTACACAAAGGAACTATCTTCCTCGTAATACACTGACTGGTGTGTTGGTGTTCTGTAGCATTTCTTAAGTGGGAGGTTTGACCAACCTGCTGGATTTCCAGTTTGTCCAACACATTCAAGTCATTCATTGGAACTTGTTTGGCATAAACAGAAATAGCGTTGGTTAATGTGATATCGCTCATCTAACCCTTTCCTATAGTTTGTGAGTTAGTATTTAAAAAATACTGATGCTAATTTAAAATTCATCAGCATTAAAAGAAAACAATCCAGGCTACAGTGCCACTGTAAGCTTACACAGTCCAGGCTGTGCACTCCAGCAACTTTCACATCCTTTAAAAAGAAAAAGCTCCTTTTTAAGCAGAAGCGAATGCTAAGCAGCACACATCCCAGCTGGTGCTCTTTAACCCAAGTATTTAGCTAGCGATGGGTTTGCATTGTTGTGAGTAGGCTATTTGCATTAGGTTCATAGTGCTTCTATTCATTGTATGGAGGAGGATCAAGACAGGTGGAAAAAGGAGGAGGAATGGGGAAAGTTGAATGAGATAGATACCCAGAAGCCAAACTTTTTATTTTGCATTTTATTTGATGCAATAGACTGTTGTATCTTTTGTGCTCCTGTGAATACATGCCATCTGCTCTAGCATGCTTGTAGTTACTCCTGGTGCCTGTTCAGCTGTTGGCATGTTCAGCACAACTGAAATTCTCCATCAGCTGCCCCATCCTCCTCCAAAGACAAATAAAGGTCAAGCTAAATTTCAAAAGCAGCTAGGCATGCAGCTGTCAATCAGATCTTGAACTTGATGAAGCTTTCATGCTCTTTGCTATAAAAGCAAGTTTAATTTTAGTGCTTTTTTAAAGTTTATTGATACTTGGGAATTGTGGTGTACCTTCAAATTCTGCCCACAGCTGTTTTGATTTAGCTTAGCTTTAAAAAGTACCTGTCTAAGGAGTCTCTTGGAGAGATTCTTCCTTAAAGTGATTGCTGCAGCGGAGCATGGCTCAAAAAGATGAGTTCCTAGCAAAATGAGAAGGAAAAAGCTATAAATGAGTTGAAAGCTTTTATTGAAGTTATATAAGCATATTTATAGAAATACTTGAACTCTTGCGGTTATTGCTATGAAACATTTATAAAGGAAACTTACAGTGATGTTCAAACTCAACTATTTAGCACTCTGGTTAAAACTCAGATATTTTTTGAGGTGTATCTAATGTATTCCTGAAGAGTACTAAGAGATAAAGACAGCTTTCAGTAGACAATCTGTGAGCCTTGGGTTGCGTGCAATTCTGGAATTTCTGAGAAAATTGGAAGTTTGGTAAACAGCGAGTCCCTGTTAAAACAGCTATACTACCAGATGCATCAAATTTATGGTTTGGTAATTGACAGCCATGTGGATGAGTAACTTGGATTATATTTTATTCAGTTATATATATTCTGCATGCTTTATTTTATGAGTTTAGCTAATGGGAAAAGCTAGGGACTACAGTTTGGTATCTTGCAAGTGTTGGTCTGGTCCCTATTTCATCCTCCCAGATTCAATAAAATGTCTTCGCCCCTGGAAGCACTACAGTGTGTGTTGGGATTCCTCTTATTTAGGTGTATTGAAAATACTGATGCAGCTAAGAAAAACAGGGAGGTTTTAGTTATTTTAAAAATCAGTAGATTATGTTACACTTGAGGATAGAAATGAATAGCAAATGAGAATCGACTGAGGGCTTGATTTTTATGCCATTGGAATCTATCGGAGTTCTGTTGTTGATTTCCATGGGAAGCAGGGTAATCCATCAGCTGGGATCCATGATTGCTTCTGCTGAAAATTGAAAGATATCTTTGTTTTCAGACTGGGAGGCTGCAATTAGAGTTGGTGTGCTGGATTGTGGGGAAGAAGAGAACTATGAGACGTGCAAGGAATATGGTATTCACTATTACCCAACTTTTAGGGTAAGTGGCATAATATATTGCCTTAGGTAAATGACGCATGCTTTATAGTAACTAAAACCGTACCAAACTTGCTTGTGCAGTTCTTTAGGGGGACTTTTTCTTTGCTTTTGGTGAAAAAGCTGCAGGGTTGATAAAAGATTAATTCGAGTTCTTTTTGCTGAACGCAATAGCTGGTGCAGTTATTTATAGGAGTAATTCAGTCCTCAGTTCTGAGTCTGAAAAATTCTTATTGAAAGAAGATACCATTCTAGAAAGTGCTATGTTGTTACATTTATATGATATCTAGTTGTGATATACTTGTTACATAATAACAATTTGTAGAAATATTTTTCAAAATCAAATATTCGTGATTATTAATAGTGTTTTTCGTTTTGGTATGTGAAAGTAAAGGTAATACATAGAAATTGCTTAATGAAATAAGCTGATTTCATGACCAGAGCTCTCACTAAAAAATTACCCTGGATTGATCCTTCACTGTTTTTCAAATTAATTTCATAATTTGCTTAAACTGGCTTTTAAAAGGGATATTGTGTTTGCCAAAAGTATCTACCATTGTTCATCTGCAGGTCTAAGTGCAATTTTTAACTTCTCTGTCTTTTTGTCAATCAGTATAATCACATTATTAACTGTAAGTGTAAGCAGAACTTGAAGGATGGAGACAATTGAGTAAACCGTGTTTGGTAGGACAGGAGATGTTTCACTGTAGAATTTGTGATGCTCTATGCTGATAGAAAGAAAATATTCTTTTTTTTAATCTTTAAATTTTTGGGTGTACATTGGAATGCAGTCTTTATTAGACACTGAATTTTTATCTGTTTTATTTTTTATAGCAGAAAGCAGTCAAGCTCCATTATATGTCCTATTTAACCACTGGAGGGAGTTGAGAAAATGTGAATAGTGTTCTAAATGTATACGTACTGATTTGGTAATCAGTTAATTCGTGTTTGGGTTAATGTTTGCAGTAATGGATCAATATATAGTATTGAATTATGCATTGTGGTATTTTTCCTCTAAAAGTTGGCTTTATTGTATATCAGTGTTTTGACCGGTACCTATGAGCTACCCTCATATAGTTGAGAAGCAGGTCTTCAGAGCTCATAGGCTAAGAAGGAAAACTGTCTTCTGAACAGATAAGAATGTCTTGTAATTAGAGCTGTAAAAAGTAAAATCTCTTGAAAGCCATTTTTGTTTCTAAACTGAGCTTTCATCTTATGCAGTGAGTTATTTTCAAAGCAAAACTATTTTTTTTTCCTCCCACATAGTACTTCAAAGCATTTACAAAGCAGTTTACTACTGGAGAAAATTACAAAGGTAAGAATATCCTACTGTAAGAAATCCCTAAACCAGTTATGCTATCAGCCAGGAATATGTCACACAATAAGTAAAATCCCTTTGCCTGTCAATTAGTTTAGGCAGCTAGAGATGGGATGGATGCTAAATAGCTGTTTAAGATATGATATTACAAGTACTGTGGTGAAAATGGAGTGTCAGGCAGAATTTTAGACAGGCAAAACACTTTTTCAAGAACTTAGGGCTCACACACCTCTTTTTTTTTTTTTTTTTAATGTAGTTCTGAATTTTCACAAATGGCTAGATAATTTTTTTTAAAATTCCTTTTTTCCATCACACACCTCATAGGCTGAGATTCAGTTTGCTCAATCCTGACTGGTGCTTTTTGATCTGTCAGCCACTTTCCAGGCATCCTGAATCTCACAGGGAGAACCCCCATTTAGATGTTGACTAACTGAAAAGAGGCTTATCCTGTGTGTCTGACAGGATCACAGCTTGAGGTGGTTTGTCTGGGGACAAAAGTAATGTTGTCTTTTTCAATGGATTAACATTTAAAAGGCCAGAGGTCAGAAGAGAGACCACCTGCACCATTAACCCTTCATGTAGAAGTAGACCGTAGCTGTACCTGGGGTTTTTGTTTTGTTTTCATTTGTGAGATTTTCTGATTTTTAATTTATTTCTTTTAAAGAAAAATAAAATATTTCCTCATATTGTTACATGGATTTGTAATGCCACCTGGCCCATTTGGTAAGAGTGGTGGACCTTGGCAGTGCATCATCATGCATGATGAATATCCTTATTGCAAAAAAGTTACTGAAGTTGCCCACACCATGTATTGTGAAAATGAGCACAGATTTAGTATGAAGCATTGTTTGAAGAGAAAATCAGCAAGGTAGGCAGATGGTTCGATTTGGAAAAGTCTGGAGGTTTTATTAATTTTGGGGTAAGATGACAGCTTTTAAATATGATCTCATCTCAACATTAAAATGAAATCCTACAACTAAATCCTTAGTCCCTGTTCTTCAGCCAAATTGCATTCTGGTTTTAAGTCCAAATTTAAAACAAAAAACTGACACAGAGAAGCATGAGAATGTATGAAAACCTGCATGTGAGTCGTTTTTCCCCAGTTTTCTGAAGTGTTTTTTTTTTTTTGTAACCTGCCCTCAGCAGGAGCAGATCGAGAGCTACAAACAGTTCGTCAGATGATGATTGACTTCTTACAGAACCATTCCCAAGAGTTGAGACCACCTGCTTGCCCACCATTGGATCCAGTTTCGTAAGTTCCTTGTTTAAAATATAGCTGGTGTATGCTTACTGTGTTGTTTAAATAAAATGTAGAAGGTCCTTTTAAAGATGAAGTAAGCTTTTTTTTCTTATTATCAGTTCTGCTATGACACTGTAAAAGGAAATTCCATCAGTAACAATGGGTGTATTGCATTCTGCCTGTGCTAAATAGCTTTTCTTTTCTTAAAAGGTCCAGTGATATTACTTCTCTTTTTGACAAGAACAGCCACCTTTATACTGCCATTGTGTTTGAAAGTAATAACTCCTATGTTGGGCGAGAGGTAATGTATGACTTATGAGTATGAATGAGTGAATGTTACCATAACACAGCTCAATTATATGTTATTTAGCCAAACAAAATTTCTGATTATAGGACTGAATTAAAGGGTCATAAAGGGCAGCTCATGAGATATCACAAAGTCAAGGCATTATATAGGGCTGTTGTATCTAGTCACACAGAGGAACTTGCTTACAAATGAATGGGATGTCATGTTAACATCTTCCATTCATGTTTTCAGTGGAAGATTAATTTATCAATTTCATTGTGAGCACAATTCTTTTTTTCTTTGAAGATTTAGAAGATCACAACAAAATTGTTGTTAGATTATGTTATTGGGTTTTGTTACTGTTAGAAACCCATTCATAATATTAATTCTTCTGGGCAGCTTTTGTGATTTCAACTGTTTAGAGTAATCTAAATTCTCTGGTTCTCTTTCTTCACATACAGGTTTTAGGAAATTACATTCTAAATTGAGATGATAGCATAAAATTATTTTCACAGCTCTGAGGAAGTGGAAGTCTTTGGTTTTTTGTTTCCCCCACCCCCTCAATAAAATATTTGATTTGGCATCATTTCACCACCTAATGAGCCTGCTGTTAGCTTAGACAACTGTTACTTTTCTCTTCCTGCCAAGATCTAGGACAAGTAAAGAAAATAAATTGCATAATTGTCTAGGCATAATCTGTGTAGAAATATCCAATGTCTGTGAAACGTTTCTAATTAGATTTGATGCTGAGATGGCCCAGTTGCATAAGTGGAGGAGTGTGTGCTGCCAAAAGTGAGAATCACTTGGAGAAGCAGGCTGCTTCCAGACATTTGTTTTCTGGAAGCTGCTGTCTTGATACAAGTGGGCATTACTGAAGAGTAGAAATGTGATGATTATAAAGTTCTTCAGCTTTTTATCACACTTGCTTTAATTTTAATTTAAGTTTGCTTTCAGAAGAAAAAATATTTGCTAATGTTATCTAGTATTTTAGCTTTATAGAATAGTTTAGTGAAATAGAAAATAACATTGTTGTCAAATTTACAGTATAAAACAATATGGACAAACTTAATAGAAGTCACAACAGCTGAAGAAAGGAAGGCCATGATCACTGATGGAAGAAAGGGTCTCTTAAATTACAACTTTGAAAGTGAGGGAAAAAACATAGCAAAGAAGAATAATTACCTGAAAAGGAACAGTATAGTAGAAAACTGTGAAACAATAGGAAAAAGATATAGAAGAGGCAGAGAGGGGTAAAACTAAAAGAATGACAAGTAGAAATGTAAGAAGTCTCAGAAGCATGGAAGGTTTTGTAGGTAAGAATGGAACATTTGAAATAGTAGTATAATAGCATAGGCTAATGGAAGGATGGGAGGAGTGTGGTCATTAGCATGGCAAAAGAGGATGGCTTTAGCAGTGGGATTTTGAAGGATTTAAGAAGGAAAGAAATGAGTATTTAAACATTTTATTTTTAAAGGACAAATTTTCATTACCTATAACCGAGTCATCGTATTAGTAGGTGCAACTTTGGCTGTAGTTGGCAAAGAATTTTGATAGTTGAGTCCTGGCAAATCTTTGAGGCATCCTGATGTTACCACCCTCTGTTGCCTCCTCCACCCTTCGCTGAATTTTACAACTTGCAAATAAATTTGTGCCTACTCCCAGCTGCTCTAGTGCAAAAGCCCAGCACCAGGTTTAAACAGCTGATGAAGATTGGTTTGAGCTAAGATCCTGGACTGTGAACTGGAACTCATGAGATATAGGCACCTATTCCTGTATGGAGTCTCGGCTGTGGGCTTGGTAAACAAGAAGAACTGAACAGATACAGCTTGATTTGGCTGGGCTTGCCAGGCAAAGCCTTAACTCCTGTGAAGCCCTTAATCCTTTTCTAAGTCATGGACTTGGACATCAGAATGCTGTAAAGTGGTGGGACCAATGTTTCTTCACTAACTGAAAACTTGCCTTTAGGCTCTTACATATATAACATAAAACATAGACCTGTTGGTAGCTGTGGAATATCTTCTGGGCTATTTTGAGGTTTATGAGAACGTTTTGTTGTCATGTTTTCTTCAGATGTTAGACTTCAGAGGGAAAAGATCAGCACAGACCAAGGAAAAAAATGGAAGACAGAAGTAAATAATTTCCAGAGAAGAATAAATCTTCTTTAACTGAAATTTAGCGTCCACAGGATACTCGTAGATGTACTTCCTTGGTGAACAGCTTAATGATACTCTTAAAAGATGATGCACTTCACATATTTATATGTCTTGTCCTACAAGATTGGGTATTCCTTGAACAAGGTATAATTCATGTCATCTTTTCATTATCCAGGTTATCTTAGACTTGATCCAGTATGAAAATATCATTGTAAAGAGGACGTTGAATTTTGATAAGCCTTTTCTTGAGAAACTTGGTATTACCTCAGTCCCTTCATGCTATCTGGTGCATCCAAATGGGTCCCATGGATTAATTAACATGTAAGTAGTTATTTGAGGAATACGGGGAGGTTCACTTAAGCTATAAAACCAGTTTCCATAGCTTCCTTTCGTACAAAGTAAGTTATTATATAACCTTTTTCATGTATGTAATGACATTATGTCCTGGCATGTGATCAATACATTGTGCTGACTGAAGTTGTGTCTTCCATTTCTTTGTGTTTGAAAATTGCCTATCTTGAGCACTCTCCAGCAATTATTTAATAATCTAGTGGTCTTGTTTACTCTTTGTGAGTGCTTGTAATAAACAGACATGGGTTATGCCAGTGGAAGTTGGATTTCATCATATAGTAGGGACTATTAGTCAAAATGGTGTGGTGGCTAACTATAACCCTTGTGGTTTTTGACTACAAAACCAAGTTTATACTGCCGACAAAACGCACTTGTTAGTAGATGATTTGAAGTAGTGTTTCTAACTGGAAGTAAAAGCTCTAAGTCAATTTTTGTTACATGGAGTTTTATATGCTGAGAGCAATGAGCTGGTTGTTCTTAATGAATCATTTAATATTGTTACCTCTTTTTTTTTTAATGAGAGAGCTAATATTACTTTTGCTTACCACTTGCCTATTTATAGCTTTAACGTATTACTGTGGTACTTTGGAAAGGAAAACATTTTGGAATAAAAGTGGGGAAAAAATTAATGAAGCATCAAAATTCTTAAAAAAAACTTACTTCTACGTCAAAATACTTGTTAATTGTGTAAGGTAAACTGACATTTTGATGAACATGATATGTTCTTATTTTGAATGGAATTTTAAACAACTAATCCAAATTATTGTTATTACTATTATTAAATTGAACATTATTTCGTTTCACTTTGTATCAAAACATAACATGTTGCACTAGAACTGTAAAATGTAAACCAAAGTGAATATCTTATTTTATAAATACACTAATTTACTTTGGATTTTCACTTCATCTGAGATTAAAAGTAATCTTTACTTTGTCCATTTATGTGCAGTTTGAAGCCTCTACGGTCTTTCTTTTCTTCGTATTTAAAGTCACTGCCAGGTGTAAGAAAAAAACTTCTTTTGCCACTTCAGCTACCTGTTCAAGAAAACAAGGAGAAGAGTACAGAAATCAAAGTGTGGAAAGAGTTTGATAAGTAAGTGATACCCTCCATTTTCAGATGAATGCTTGGCTATTAAAATTTGCTTGCAGTTTTTTCTTGCCATGTGGGAAGCTGTGCTGTAATTTATTATAAAATCCTAGTGCAGTTCAAAATTTTACTTCTTTCCATCTCAGGTGATGCACCTTGAGTCAAATAGGCTGGTCACTACTGAATGATGTGCGTTCTCCTGCCGAGTAAAATTAAAGGCATTTGTGCTTAATACTGGAGAAATTGCGGCATCAAAGCTGTAATGCTTTCAGCTATTGCTTCAACTTTTATCCATTTCTCAGTATATTCAGATAACACTCCATTCCAGCAACAAGGTTACAACTTCTTTACCATTGTGAGCAGCATTTCAAACAATTCAGAGGTGAAATTGAGGGCTGCTAGTATTAGGTTTTTTGCAGCAAGCATGTGCACTGCTATGGCAGGAATGTTTTTTTTTTCTCTGAAAGTATTGTTAAATACTTAGATGACTTAAAAATGCCAAGGAGTCATCACCCATTACCTGAAGCGTACAGAACACTGATGTGAATTGTTGGAAAACTTCAGCAAGTAACCAGTGTCGCTGAAAAAATAAATAGTAAAATAAGAAGCTGTAACATTTCTGTAGAAAATGAGAATTCTCTGTGTGTATAATAGTGAAGTGGTGCCCACTAAAAAGTGCTTGTCAAATGCAAATATAATAGAAAATACAGAAGTCACTGTAAAAGATGTTTATCATACAAAATCCAGTAAGGTTTATCTTCGCTCTCTTTCCCTCTTTGAGAGAAGGATGCAAAGGCTTTGCAGAGAGATAATCCCTCAGCATCTTTAGATGGAAAAGATGTAGGACTGAGTGCTTCATTTTGTACTTATTTTCCTTTCATGGACACTATTAGTGTCATTTTCATTCAATGACTATTGTAACATGTTTTATATGAAACATTTTGTTACCAAAACAACTTAGTTAAATTGAGCTGCTTTCCAGGAAGATAAAATCTTGATGATATGAATCTCCAGTCCAAGTATCATCTAAATAGGATTCTTTGGGAGGACCTCATGCATTCACATGGATGTCTCTTTACTTAAGAAACTTGAAGCAGAATTTTGCTGTTTTTTAAGTTTTAAGTGAGTACCTTATTAATTAAGGAGATACATTCAGAGTAAGTCTGTAGTTTGAGTTGTTAAGAATATAGGTTTTTCTGTATTTTAATATGTTATTTCTTGCATGTTATTTAGGAGGTGGGGCCAGTCAGTTTCTTGAATGATTTGGGTTTTAATTCTATTTGTTTCTAAAAGCAATAGTGCTGCTGAACTCTTACAAAAATGATAACTTTATTAACTGTATGAACTTCAGTTTGTTCGCTTACATTACTCTGTATTATACTGTCTAAAGTTCGTACTGTGAAAGCACTGAAAGGTAGATGGTTTACTTGATGCACTTGTACTTTGGAAAGTGTTCTTTTGTTGTTATGAAGATAGTTGGTTCTGAAAAGGAACACTTAAAATCCTTGATTTGTTTTCCATGTTTTACTTGTACCTGTCATAAGGTACCTAATTCTGTCTTAAGAGCTGGTGTGATTAACTGTTAAACTTGTATGCAAAGAACCTGCATAAAGCTACTGCATTTGGGAGAGGATTTCTAGATTCAGTCCTTTCCAACATTGACCTTTTTCAGTCTTGTTTGCACTCCTGCTCTGTGTATAATCTACTTTTGTTCAACAAGTCTCCTTTTTTTCATAGCACGTAATTTTTCTATTTGTGGTCAATCCTGAAGAGAAGCTATAATTTCTTTACACTAGCTATTTCCTTGCTCACAATGTCAGGGTTATAATTTCATTACAAAGTAAAACTGACTGGGAGGCAAAAAGTTTAGACAAATATAAAAGAAATTCTTGTATGTGGTTATGCTTCATTTGTCTAAACTGAACAAAATGACCTAAAATTACTTTTTTAAGAGACTACAGTGAAACTCATTGAACTTGACATTCACCATACCCAACACCTGAAGTAACTGCTATGTCTTCCCATACTGGTGTAGGATATATGCAATCATTGTGGAGTGGCAAATGTTGAGGTTATAATGACACCTACTATATATCAAATTTCCCTTCATGACTGGTGAGAAAATGAGCGAAAGAAACCTGCCACTTTATAACATTATATATGTGTGTTTCAGATCCAAGCTGTACATGGCTGACCTTGAATCAGGATTGCATTACCTGCTCAGGGTAGAGCTTGCTACGCACAAGACACTTGAGGGAGCTGAGCTAAAGACCTTCAAGGATTTTGTTACCGTCTCTGCCAAGGTATACACTTCTAGTCTTTGATTATTTGTAAGAATAAAGTGAGTCTAACATAAAATTTATTATGTGACATAAGTCTCTCGAAATGTCTTTCAGAATGTTTAAATATATGTTTCCTCACTAGCTTAAAAAAATAGTTTTTTGGGTTTCTTTAAATGTTATTTTTGAGTTATTGTATGCCATTCTGACATACTTGTAGGGTTGAAATGCATTTTAATTTAATCTTAGTGAGCTCAAAATTAAATAAAGCTTAAGTAGTCTGCAGCATATTGAACAAACACTGTAAATAGAGTCCATTTATCAGATTTTCAGGATAAGTAGCTACTGTAACTGAGTGGGATTAAAAAAACCTTTGTTTTTCATTCTTGATTTTTGGATTTTATTAGGACATACTTGACAAATGGTATTCTATTCAGAGATATTAGTAACTTCTGTCTAAATTGGGAATATAATTGATGTATTGAATTTAATTGCATATTTGAAAATAATTGTATTAAATATAATTGAGTATTTAAAAAATAAAGATGCTTATATTACATTTGAGTGAAGAGACAATGTATGTAATATAATGTGATATGACTTGAAAAAGAATTGAAATAAACTAACTTTATAATGTCAGCCTACTGAAATGACCAATGTCACTTTATATTTACTTACTGAGCAGCTAACACTTTGTTTTGTTTTAAATAAAGTGAATCAATATCTGTTTAAGGGAATAATAAGGCCTATATGAACTATTTCCAAATATCTGGATTTATCTGAAAGTCAGACAGACAGCTTCTTGCCCCCCCGTGGCCATCAGAGGTCAGAAATCTCTAGCTGGCCTCATTTCTTTAAGAAAGTGTAGTGGTAATCTTTCCATCATATTATCCCTAAAACATCCTCTGGTCTTCCTGATGGCTCCTGGCCAGCTGATGTCATTTGCTTATTAGTGCATAAATGGGGAACGCTCTCTCTTGGTTGCATGCTCATCTCCAGACTGCCACTGCACAAGTGGGGACCGCTGTCCTTTGTCTGCATCCTCTTGTCACGGAACCCTTTCCTCGTAGTTCTCATTCATGATTCTCGGGTGGTTTTGTTAGGAAACTTTTTATACTATCCTCCTATGTAGCAGCATTTATAGTAATGATAAATCCTAAGTCACAAGGTCTCTGGTTCCCTACCTGGGGAATTTTCATTGTGGTAGAGTTAGGGGTTTTTGGCAATCAGTGCAGAAGTCCGTTGGTTTTTGAATCCTTAATGGGACTGATACCTACCTGAGATACTATTGTCTTTTAGATGGTAAAGCACGGTATTCTGGGATTCCTACAGGAGTAAATTTAATTATAGAATATGGTAGTGGTTCAGATGTGTGCTGGTTTTATACAGGCTATTTAAGAGTTGTCTCCGAACCCAAACAATGCACACGGCCCCTGGTGTTAGATACAATACAATACAGCGAAAGGGAGTTCCTGCCCATTAGATTTGCATGGTATCAAGTTAGAGGTCTGTGAATTAGAGATACTATCAATACTTGGACAATGGCTGCAGGATGACTAGCATATGTATGGCATGTTCTATCATAATTTGCTTTATGTATTTAACGTAGTGGATACAGGGACTTTATTTCCCCATCTGTTGAAATACTGCTCCCTCTGGAAGGGCACTTAGAGAATGGTATGCATATGCTACTTAATTCTGTAGTAATTACAACCATCACTAAAGCAAGATACCATTTCTAGTGTAAAATAATGGCATTACCACTGATTTACAGTTCCTCATGCTCATCTGCCAGGTTGTGACTTCTTTAAGTTGAAATTAAGGAAGTCATTATTTCCGAATCAATTTGGAAATTGCTATTACACATGTGAAAAGGAGAATGCCCTTCTAGATAACCAACATTTTGTGATTAATCTTCTAAAAGTGAGAAGGATTTCAGCCTCTCTGATTTGCTTAGGTCTTATGTTCCTTTCTGAGCTATACACTGAGCTGAATCACCTTAATGTGAAATTCTATCTAATCTTCCAGAAGTTATTCTGTAGCAGTGCTGCCTGCTACAGAGGCTAAGTAGCTTCATTTTACTGGTTAACATTTTGTGCGTGCAACTTGTTAAATTTTGTAAGCAAAAGTTAGTGTGAGATGGCTTTTTACTGGAAGCAGAACAAGTAATTTGCTCATAACCAAGTAAAATCTGAAGCATTTTAAAGACAGGAAAAACACATTTAGATAAAGATAAAAGTGTCTTGCCGCTAATGAGATTTGTGCTTTAAAATATGCATATTTTCTTCTTTTTTTTTCTCCCTCAGCTTTTTCCTGGCCGTCAGCCTGTGGTAAAGTTGCTAGAAACCTTGCAAGAGTGGCTGGTGAGCCTTCCATTAGACAAAATCCCTTATGATGCTATCCTAGATCTGGTCAACAACAAAATGCGGGTAAGCTGTTACTAGTTTCCAGCATAAAATACAGCTTTAGTAAAGGATAAGATTCTACATAAATCTAAGACATCACTTACTGATGGTCCCTCAGTCATAATGGAGTTATAAGAAGGTTAAAATGAAAATAAAGTGAAATCATTACCAGAAAAAAAATCCACACAAAGGAATTGAAATGAGAGAATTGAAATACACAATCCTGTCTCAGTTTTATAATGACCAAGCAATTGCTATACATGTGTATGTTCCCTAACGTTAGCTTCAAATGATGCAAGATTCCCAGCAGAAATTTTTGAGTTGCTTTTGCTTGCTATGCCTGCTATCAGCAGGATTGTCTTGAAGGTCAGAGTTTAAGTGATGGGAAATTTACCCATTGAAATGGGCATTATTCCTGAAGAGTTTCCCGAAATACTCTTTAATTTCCTGACACAGTAAATGCCTTCCTTGCTAGGAATCCCATCTCACTTTGGTAATGCCCTGTGATAGGGCCGTCTTTGTACAGAAGTTAAAATGAATCTTTCTTCCTGTGAAATGGGATTCTATCTGAAATTTCAAAACCTCCTGTGTGTTTTAGGAAACAGAGAGATAGGTCTCAGAAACTAAAATCTTGCACTGGATTTTGGTTATAATTAATAAGTAGTGGTTTTGTTTTAAGAAGTAATAATGAATTCTACATCTTAGCCTGTTAAGACTTCATCACTGTAATTCATGTAGATCTTGCTGAGTGATACGGAATTTTTCATGTGCCCAGGGAAACTAACTCTGTCAGAGTTTACAGTACTATTTGTTGTGTGTGTTGTGTTCATACTGTGCTTAAAAAACACTTTACAAGTTAAGCTACTTAATGTATTCTATCAGACTAATTAGACATTTGTGATGTGCATTTTAGTAGGTTTAACATCAGAGACTGTACATTGTACATCATGTAGTATGTTTCTAAGAGGCATGAGTTTTATAATGGTGCCTCAGAATATCTCAGATTTAAGGATTATTAAAAGTTTAAAATTTGTTTGCCCTAAGCATGAATTCATTAGCAACAAGTGCAGAGTCATTTACTGTTCTATATCGTTGGATCACCTCAAATTCAAGGTAGGATCAACTGTGACTGCTGATATGTTCAGTAGTGCATTTAAGTCCCAGAGCTGTTTATATCTTAAATATGGTTTGGTTTTGGGTTTGTTTTTGTTTTTTTTCAGATTTCTGGGATATTTCTCACGAAGAAAGTTCAGTGGGTTGGATGTCAGGGCAGCAGACCAGAGCTGAGAGGTTATACCTGTTCCCTTTGGAAGCTGTTCCATACCTTAACTGTTCAAGCTGCACTGCGACCAAATGCTTTGCTAAATACAGGTAAGCAGCAGTTACGTGAGACGCTTGAGGAACAGGACAAATACGTGCAGCAGTTCTGCTATGCAATAGAAAAAGTGATTAGAGCAATTTTTTTTCTGTATAAATACTCAACTAACACATTGGTGGAGGACAGTGGCTTTTGAGGCTTAGCTTTCAGGTTTGTACCAGCAGAGGTCAGAGCATAGCTTTGCTGCAGCGGGAAGGCTTTGAAGGAAAGCGGGTCAGTTTGTCCTTGCTTAGAAATGTGGTAAATAAAGTATGTGGCCTTAAAGATGTGATTGTAAATATCTGTAGAGATATGATTGCCTTCAGCAATAAAGCTGAAAAAGGAGACAATTTCAAACAAAGAAATTTTGAACTACCTGAAGAGGGATGAAGATTGTTCAGGTTACCTGAAGTTGAACTGTTAATTTGATTTGAGAAGAATGAGATTTGACTGTACAGTTTAGTAGCTATAAAAGATGTACCACCATTAGCCAATTTTTCTGTAATGTTATTTCTTATACTGAATTATACTGAATGTTATGACTGTTTGGAGTTTTTTTCAGCTGAATGTACCTAGTGACCATTAATCTGTGCAGTGATATACTACTTTGCAAGCACTCTGTAAAATTGCTTATTTTTAGACTTGCAGCATCTTGTGAAGCAGGTTGTTAATATTCTGGTGATGATTGCTATTTAAGAAACGTGCTGGATATATAATCTATTTTCCTCATACAATGGAAATAGAATTACTAATGCTAAAATACTGACCTTCGTATGTTTTTATTCTTGCCAGGACAGTGCTTTGTTTGGTTATAGTTCTATTTAGTTTTCATTTAAAACCTTTTTAATGTCTTTTCCAAGGAACATAAGGATGCTAGATGGACTGTTACTAGATCATAAAGCTCAGAAATTTTTAATTTGTCAGATGCCGATTGTATGTTACAAAGAAATTAATTTGATTATTGCAAATCATGGATGCATAACGTTTGTCCAGCATTACTTGCAATCACAGGGAAAATCTCTCAGTTCTTAATATTGAATATCTGGCAGAATAGGGTTGTTTGGGGGTTTTTTTTGATAGCTAATCATCCTATTGTTGATTTTTGTTTTGTCTTGTTTTGTTTGTTATTCATGGGACAGTAGGTTGAATCCCTTTAATTTAGTACTGTAATCTGCCTGGTGAGTTTGGGTATTTGGTGTTCAACAGGATCATGCAACAGTTAAATTTCCCTGTTTGTCCCAATTGCCAAAAGTATTGTAATTAAATGTACACAAAATTGCATCTTAAATCACTCGCATGTTTCAAGTGTGAGCTCTAGTCGTTCTGAAGTTAAAAATACGTTGTAGAACCTGAGAACTCTTTGGCACACTTAACCATCGATTTAAATCGGGACAGATATGTGATGATCACTTCTTATGGCGAAAGAATTGGGTCAGTCTGAGACTGTCGGATTATGTCTTGGGAGGTTTTCCTCTCCTTATTGCTTGTTTAAATCCCATCTACTAAAAAGCATGATGTACTCCCTAATCCTTCCCACCACAGGTAGGGTTTTATGGTTCTTGTCCACTTTAAAGATTAGGGTTACCCTGAATTGCAGTAGTTTGGGAGGAAAGAGAAAAGGAGGATTACACGATGATACATGGCAGATGTTAATAGAAGATTCATCTCTGGGCTGATAAAAGAAAAACAAACAAAATGAGCCATTTTGCAATTGTTTGTTTTCTTTTTAAAGCAGCTGTATTTTTCTTGATAGTTTCCTCTACTTGCAGAGCTTGGCAGTCAGTGTGAGCTTGCTTTCTTGATACAATGTTTTTATTGGTTTATATTTGATGTGTTCTGCTGTTGAACAGTGTAGTTTGAATCTGCAGTGGGATCAGCGTAAGGGAATCCAAAGGAACTCTGAACAGAACTGCTCGCATCAGACGGTGTATAAAATCATTGTAGAAATCTAGTCCTGAGCATGCTTAATTCTATGAATCGTGGGTTTAGGTAATAGGATCTATTGGTGTGAATAAGACAGGCTTGTGGGTTTTTAAAAAAATTATCTGAATTATTTTTAATCTGTTGCTGAATTTGAAAGACCACAAAATGAATTTTCAAAAGTGTAGCATTACACAGGAGAACAGATATAATTAAATTTGTGTGTGAGTCTCTCTTCCTCCATAAAGAGGTTGTTTGCTAGTAGTTACTTTTGTTGTGTTTATTGTGGGTTTTTTCTAAATACATATTTTAGTATACATGGTAAAACTGGTTTGCCTGAAATTCATTTCAACTTTCCAAAATTATTTTTCAGCCTTTCTTTTAATACTGTAATTTAATCTGCTTTAATCTCATAGCTTTTATTTATACATGCCTATTCAATCACAGATATTGAATGTCTGAGTAGAGATTGTTTGCTTTTTATGATTTCTTTTTGGCTTTAAAGACTTTTTTTCTGCCAGGTTTAAGAATATAATGTTGTTGTTCTAAATAAAGGTGTTTATGGCAATCTTCATGCATTTCTTATATACGTAACAGATCAGTACTGTCATAGCTTTGAATAGATTTTGTTGAGGATTTTTTTTTTCTCCAAGAAACAATGCATGTACAGAGGGCATATGTGCTACCAAACTGTTTGTTATTCACTACCAGAATAGGACAGTGAGCAAAGCACCGTAATCCTTTATTACAGAACCTACAAAACCTGCATTGTAAATTACTCGTGGTAGAAGTGTTCAACTGCAGGAGTCGGTAATTTGATCAATCTGCGTCATAAAATGTGTTTCGTTTGACAAGTGCATGTTCGTGATAACATATAGTACATTTGGAAATACATTTTGGCATAATTTACTAGGTCAATTAAGCATGAATCAGAAAATCTGTGAGACAGAGATGAAACCATTAGGATTTCAACGAATTATATCAGGTTTTCAAGCCACTTATAGACGTAGGGACTACCTGCTGTCACAATAAAGGCCCAGGACAAAGGTCTCAATCTGCAAAGACCTTCTCTTACTTCTGAATAAAATAATTATTCTTTTGCATTATCTTTAATGTAAAAAATGTGAATGTAATAGAAAGAATGTGTTTTGTATTTATTTCAGGAGGAATTCCTGAGTTATTCTTGAAAGTTCAAATGTTGCTAAGTAGCTGTTGTGTGTATGCATTCAGTGCCTGCCAAAAAAGCCGTGGAATTAAAAACTGTAATGAGATTCTGGTATTCAGTAATACCTCAGAGTTATGGAGTAACAAACAGATTTCACAGGTACCTTGTGAAATACTTGTCAGAGGGTTTTTGACTCTTGTTTTTTCAGCAGCAAGGTCACGATAACTAGTACCTGAGCACAAATATAATGGTGAATGCATAATGTAAATATTCATTTAGTTATTGGGCAAGATATTAGAGAAAGTCTCTACTTCCAGAAGAATTGTGTGAAGTATAGTCAATGTGGACTTTGCATGTTTTAACAATTTCAAAATGTACTTAAAAGGGCCTCTGAAAAAAAAAAATTAATGCCTGATTTTCATTTAGCTAAGTTTGTGTGTNATATTTCACTGTAGAGAACACTTGACTTTTAAATCTTATTTTAATGTGTTGTTCAGGGTAACTTTGAACACAATTGTACGAGACTAAATGTGTTAGTATGTATTGGTCTAAATAGCTGCTTTACATTTTTAATACCACTATTGCTCACCTGGCACTTTTTGAACTTTAGTGTGTTTGAAATAATTCCCTTGTAGTTGTCTGATATCCCAGATAAAACATGCTGGTTTGAAATGTACTGTCTGAGATCACTTTAAACTCTATTTATTGCTAAATAATTTGATTTCTAAATGTCTCACCTCAACTACTTAATGACAATTTTATATATGTATTTTGTTGAGGAGGAGTATTTATTCTAAGAACTGTGTGAAGCTTTTAATCCCTCTAATATCTTTGTGACTCACTGATGTATAGGTTCTTTATGATGGCACATGTGCTATGGCTATCGTTAAATTATAAAAGTGGCTAGTTTCTTATCTCTAAAGTGGAGGTGTAAATTTGCATGGAGCAAGAAGGTAGCAACATCTCCTTTCCTTTTCCCACAGTTCACTTTTATGTTCGTTATGTTCGTGCCTGTGTTGAAGCTATGTTTGTCCAGGCGATGCTAAATGCATCTTTCATCTGTCTTCCTAGGTCTTGAAGACAATCCCCAAGTAGTACTTCAGATCATGCGGAGATATATTCACCACTTTTTTGGATGCAAGGCTTGTGCTCAGCATTTTGAAGAAATGGCTAAAGAGTCCATGGATTCCATTAAAACCTTAGACAAAGCTGTTCTCTGGCTCTGGGAGAAACACAACGTGGTGAATAACAGGCTGGCAGGTATGGAAGACCTTGCTTTGGAAAACCCACCAAAAGTAGCTGTGTCTGAAAGACAAGGCTCTGGCATTTTATACAGTGGGGTTTGTATTTGAACTAAGAGATAAGCAAATTACCCTGTGTAACATGAGTTTAGAAACAACAGAAACAGTTGTTCCAGCTTGACGTTCCTTTATTAAATACTGACTTCAGAAGACTAACTGCATTTGCATTGGTGGACAAGAAAGGTTATTTGTGTATAGAGCAAAACCTCGAGCATCCCAATCAACTATAAAGACCCACGCGCTAACATTTGCATGAGTGAGAAATACACTATCCTCCAGTAACATAGTTTTCTCTTATGATATATAATGAAAAAACATCATCATTCTCAAAGGTCCTGTTTCTTCTGAGATTTCACCTGTTGCTTGGTGAGGGGATCTTTCCGAAGTACAAATTGAAGCTTTTTCAAAAAGGAGCAATACAGTTCAGCTATTTAGCAGTGGATAAAAAATAATTATATTTCTTTTGGTAACAGTTTAAATAGATGTTAAAACCTGTCTTCATTTGGTCTGGAGAGATGCTATATAGAAAATGATGATAATTGAACAGGAGACTTTCTCAGGATAAAAGAGCCTAAACTATTAGCAGATCAGCAACTGAATAAAATAAAATTACTGTATGAAGAAAATCTGTTCTCCTGCTAGATTGCTATGTTTTCAGTTAGACTAAAAGGACCATTAAAATACTGGTTGTATTTAATCCGTTCTGTTATGGGGATATCAAGTAACTAAAGCACTAAAGAAAATTGGTTTCTCTTTGCACTTAATCCCTGTCTGCTGTTATGGATCTCTGTAATGTAGCATTAGTTACAATTTAAATATGCTATATTGTGTTTATATTATGGTTATGCTGAATTCCCTAGATTTATGAAGTATTAAATACTGTTGTGAGCGTAAACAGTTTGTCTCCTTTCTGCAAGGAGAAAAAAAGTAAATGACGAGGTATTAAATAAAAACATCCCCTCATGTTTGTTACTATTGCCAGGTTGAACACAGGAAAAAAGTCGTCTTGTTAACTTGAAGTTGCTAAGTAGTGGAGCAATATACTTATTTAGAACATTAAGTTATTGGAAAACTCACATGGTTATTGATTTAAATGATGCAACAGCCGGCTAAAATACCCTTTTAGTAAGAACTATAAACATACTGGAATAAATAATAATGTTAAATTATGCTTTTTAAGTTTACTAGAATTTCTCTTTGGGACAATGACTTATTTTAATTCCTAAAAGCTGTGTCGGTATTTCTGGTAAAATATATAGAGCTTTCAATGAGAAAGGATGTGTGACTGGTCCGTTGGAAACACAGCCTTCAGGTGTGGGTCATGAGATTGCTGTATGTGGCTCTGCCCTATTTAATTATTTCCTGTGGCTCTAGAATGTACAGAATTTATAGCATTCTTCTTTTGGGCAGGAAAACATAAAGAACAGCAAGATACCTGTTTGTAATCTTAGTGTAAGATGTTTTGTTTCTACTTTCTCTACTGCAACAAATTGGTTACTGAGTGATCTTTACTTAAGATATCCGAAACACACACTCTCTTGTAAATATCAGAGACAAATATTTTTAAGCATCCTTTGAATCCCTAAACAATACTTTGTTCAAAATCATGGGGAAGCTTACTGCCTTTAGAAAGGAAAAAACAAAATAAGAATCTATATTTATTTCTGAAATATCTTAAGCATTAGTGTACCAGTAACAATCAGTTAAATAAATTAGGTTTTTTACTAGGTAGAAATTTTTGTTCTAAAAATTATCTCTATCCACATTCTAAAATGTTATTTTTAGAGCAAAATGCAACACTAGCTACAGTGTTCAACCAGACCCATGAGCAACTGAAGTGTTAAAATTGGATCTAGTTCAAAAGAGCATTATATGTTTAAATGTTGAAAAACAAGCTGAAAAATACATCTTAAATATGATAATGGGTTTTGAAGTACTGAAAATAGTTTGCTATAGTAATAATGCAAGCTATGAAAAAGCAAGCTTAGGATGGAATGGTTCACAATATAGAAACATGAAAATATCTGCAAGTCTTTGGCCTTGAAATGGCTTGCTGCAAACCAGGCTGCAGGATTACAGAGTACTGAGTGCCTGAGAGCGGTTTGTTTTGAACCGTAATTCAAGTTAACTCCTGAAAGGCCCAGGTGCTGGTGTTTTCCTGCCTTCTAAAACTATAGCAATTGTAGTATCTTGTTGTATTAGAATTTGAACGCTACAGCTTTTACTGAGAGAAAAGGAATGTAATTATGATTTTGTGTTTGTATTTTGAAAGAGGGAGCAATACTTCACAACGTAATTGATGCATCTATAAGGACACTTACGAATTCCCAAATTTGTTCATGATTGTCTTCAGTTTAATACCAATATTATTATGCTGTGGGGTTTTTTTTGCCAGCCTCACTATTTGCAAGTAGAAAATGCTTTCTGTAGTTTCCAGTGAAGTGTCTGATGGTTCAGCTTTCCTAGTTCATTCGCTTCTGATATTTTTGTTTTTCTCCTCCCAATTAGGTGATTTGACTGAAGATCCAAAATTTCCCAAAGTTCAGTGGCCAACTCCAGACATTTGTCCTGCTTGTCATGAAGAAATTAAAGGATTACACAGCTGGAATGAAGCCGAAGTTCTACAGTTCATGAAGTATCACTATAACAGTGAAAATATTCTGTATAAATATACTGAAAGCCAGACTGACTCCAGTGAAGCTGAACAGGGAGATACAAGGGAGCTGAAAGACAAAAGCCTGCTGAAGAAACCAAGTGGAAACAGAGAAAATAAGATCCAGGATAAAGAGAACGTACTAGATTCGGAATCTAAGGTGTTAGATAAGCTAATAGCAAATCATGGACCTGTCAAAGATAGCGGTAAAAGCACAGTTGAGTTGGCTAACCTTAAAGAGACGAAGCAGGCTGTGTCTTTCTTAGGGATTGGATTTTCAAACTTAGACATGAGTCTGTGTGTCATACTGTATGTAGCGTCATCCTTATTTTTAATGATAATGTACTTTTTTTTCCGAATGAGATCTAAACGGTGGAAAGTGAAGTATTACCGTTCATCTGTATAGAAGTTTAAATTGGAAACAAAGTTTTCATTGTGTGTGGCTGTTCAGGACCAGATACAGCTTTAATATTTATGATCAGGGATTTTATATACAGTATTCCTTCTTTAAAACCCCTTTCTGCCCAAGTCATTTCACAGGTGTTCTAGCTTAATACACAGAGTTCACCCGTAAGAACCCTAATCCTTAACTGAGGCACATAGTGCTATCATAAAATGTCCACTGAAGTAAGCATTGCATTTTTTCAGTTAAGATTTTTCCATGACTTAACCACCTATGTCCTTTACTCATTTTCAGAGTAAACATTACATTATGCAATCAGCTGTGCCTGGTTTTAGAAGGAAATTGGATATTGTCTTGTGTTCTTCAAGTCAGTTGTTGAGTGTTTTTTTTTTTTTAATTTATCCAGAGCTGATTTTACCTACCAGAGTACTGAACAGTTATGCTGTTACCTTGGATGCTTCATTTGGAGAAGCAAGAATTCTGATTTTTTTTTTTTCCCCCCCAGGAGACAAGAGTTCTATTCTGATTAAATCAATTCTAAACCTATGTTACTTTCTTAAATATTACTTCCACTGCATATTTAAAATAGAAAGCATTATGTGTTCAAATAAGTCTTCCATTCTTCCATGCACTCCAGCCAAGGATGTATATGTCTCTGCTAGGATGAGAGTTTTGGGGCAGTTTGTATCTCAATAAGCAGCCTAATTCTGATTGCTAATGCTGTCATCTATTTTAATGGAGTTTAGATGTAAGCAAAGGCAGACTCAGACCCAGTGCTTTACTTGCTTCTCTGTTGGATGTGTTGATGGAGCGTTAGATAACTCGCCTCACTCATTTATGAACCAGAAAAGTAGCAGAGTAATTATTGTGTTATCCAGACAGAAGCCAATTCTGATGAACTCCAGTAAACACTGGTTTTAGTGAAGGATGGTGAGATTTACATGCCAAAACAAATTTACAGATCTCTGTTACAATATAGTAATTTTTCTTCCTGTGAGGTGGCATAAACACTTCACTTGGTACTTCCAGTTCTGAGCTCACAGAGAGTATCACCTGCTAGCTCTGAAGTTGTCTGTACTTAGAAGAACAGCCCATCTCTCTTGCCCTTCTGCTGGAACACTCCTCTGTTTGGGTCAGGGAGGGTTTAACTAATGGTTAAGTCCGAGAGCTGCTCTGTTCTGGGATGTGGCAGCAGTTGGGAATACAGCAGTTGCCTTTATGGGTCTGCCTGGGGTCCTGGCTGGCAGCAGTTAGAAGAAACTATGAACGCAGTTATAAAATTACCGTTCGGAATAGGAGTTCCTTTCTGATCCTAGCTGTGGGGGATAATTCACGTCCTGGATAGTGAAGTTTATAATCCTATCCAATGTAATTGAGCATGTTCTAGTTATCCATTACCTAATCTTTAGTTAATCCTAATAGGTTTTGGCCTCAATGTTTTCTTGTGGCAGTGAGTTCTACAGATTAATTATGTTATATAAAAAGGCTTTTCCTTTCAATTCTACACTTGCAACTTTTAATTTAATTGAATGTTTGCTAGCCCTTCTGTTACGGGAGAAGGAATATATAGTCCCTGGCCAATTCATTGTATTTACACTGTTAGTGTCTCCTCCTCTTATTTCTATCATAAGCCCTAGAACAAAAAGTTTAAAGCCTAGCAACAAAAATTATCTAAAAGCACAAAACCTCAACAGGGATATATTTTCATAATCAAATCTTGTTTGTTAAAACAACTGAACATTTCTGACATGAGTTTCTGCAGCTTCCAATTGGAATAAGAAAATTGAGCTTCAAAGATTTACTGTCCCTTGTTCCTTGAGTTTATCAAAATAGCATACACAAAGGAATAACCTTCCGTGGTTATTGTAAGCATATGTCAGAGAGAAAGTCTCCATTGACATGGAGTCTGACGTACATAAAGAGGCGCATTATCTGTGCTTTCCTAAGCCAGTTTATTCAGGGTTCGTTGTACGCACTCGATGGCTCTTGCTCCAATGGGAGAAACTTGACTCCGTGCTCCCCGTGAATCTGGAGGCCAGGTCCTGCTGTCTGCCAGGCACAGCTTCCGTGGGGCCGAGAGCTGCTGGGAGCACCTGCGGAGAACTGCTCCTGCCTGTGGTCTAACGTGGAATCTTCCCTCTCTAGTTCTGCGACATGACGGCAGTCTGTGCTTTTTAAGGACCCTCACTATTCAGGAGCTCTAGCACAAGGAGCCATTGGGGGGGTCTCCCTTCTTTAGGAATTTAGGAGTCCCTATATTTATAGCACCTGGGCTTGAATGGTAAACCAGCTTGTAAGTAACTAGGAGGCTAATGACCCAGCGGTGGAAGGTGCTCCCGGCTGGCTCCTCGGTGCCACTTGCTTTGTGCTGGAATCCAGGGAGGGGTCCCAGGAGGACGTTAATTCAGAGGAAAAGCCAGAGTTTTCAAATTTAGTTTTGAAAATCAGACAACTTCTAAGTGACCTATTCTGGGGAGATGTTGATATCAGCCAAGAAGCAAGGACATATAGCATCTCAAAGAAAATCACCCAAAAACCAAAAAAACAAAACTGCAGCATAAGCAAGTATTGGATCTGAAAAATTTGGCCAGTTTCTGTGGCCAGATTTCCCTCTGTCAGTATTGTCACATGTTTTGAAGTTGAAAATCAGTCATTACTGCTGCTGATTTGAACTCTACCAGGTATATAGACCTGAGTTTGTCTGCTTTGACTCATTCTGCACTTTTTCATTTGCGTATGAAAAGAAAAGGCATTGAAGGTTTGTAGGGATGATTTTATCATTAAAACAGCAGCAAATGTGGTTTTGGAATAAGGTTTTTCATAACTTTCATGTTGCTGTGACCTTGCTGGAAACATGACAAAATGAACCAATACTCTAACTTCCAGTGGGTTTGGTTTGTTTGTTAAGAGTGTAAAAGCATGGAATTGGGATGTTGATTACCCGTGTCCGTGCTCTAACGCTGTTGCCAGTTAAAAGGCTGTGGCTTTCACTGTGATTGCTAGTAGTGACCTCATCTGGAAACCATTGGTTACATCAGTTGTGTAAATCTTGGTTTATTGGCTCCTGTTTTCTATCTTTATAATGACAAATTATATCCTCTTATGTACTCCGGTTGTAAAGATGTATTACGTCTGCTGGGGAATGTGTGATGTTGCTTTGTCATGGTACGTTATCGGTGGGTGAGTTACAAGAAGGTGTTTCCTTTTTAAAGATTGCCTCGAACCACCATCTGCTCAGTCCTGGCGGGTTTGGGGCTGTATTGTGTGGGACCACAGACGTTTCTGCAATACCACATTCACTTGTGGATCGTACCGTAGTGGTGGCGTGCGTTTCCGAGAAGGATTTCTTGGCCCTTTGTAATTCATGGAGCCGTCCTTGCTCTTCAGATGTTTTTAAAGAGGAAATATTAAACCTGCAGAGGAAATAAAAGGAGTACTGTGGAATGTGCCAGGAGAGAAAGAAAAGCTGCAAGTGCTAAAGCAACCTAATGAAGTTATTCCTGAGAAATCTTAATTTTCAATTTCCAGCAGTGTCTCCATCCTGCAACTCCAGCTCAGAACTGGATGGGAACTATCATTTTAACAAAAGGCCAAGTGTGTTGTCCAGGTGTGTGCATTGCGTACGAGGTGTTGAAAATAGTGAATATAACAGTTCAGTAATTTAAATATTTTATTTATTTTAATTCAATAACTTGACATTTTCAAGTCTATTCTGTTTTGGTTGGTTTGGTTTTTTACTCCGTCTCATACCTCTCTAGGAAGGAAAAGTGACTGTTTTGTACTAAATTGTAAACTAATGTGCTTGTTTAAAATAAATGGCAAACGTTTGGACAAAATGGTGCCTTTTGGCTTTTTGGCTGTATTTTCAAGTTCTTTTCAGTCAAACTGTATTGCAAGGATGGCTTGTATACATGTCTGTTTCAAACCATATTGGTCATTTTAGGTAGGTACTTAATTTTGAAAAGTACCAGGAACTGGTAAACTTTTATTCTATTTCTTTCACTTCATAAAATGTCACTGAATTTTTGCAGGAGTGATGGAAAATTATTTGCACATTATATACGCACACACATACACAAATCTTCCTTTTCCTGAAACCTGAACATCTCCTCCTTGGCCGGGACGGTGCTAACCTCCACAGGGTGCTTCTGCATCTCTGCAGCTTCTGCTGGCGTCCACAGTGCTGCCGAGGTTCGGGGATGGGTGACTCGTGAAGAATATTGATCATCTACCTGCAGAAGTACTCCAAGATATTTTTAGAAATCAGTAAGATTTCTAAATCTGTAGATAANGAATATTGATCATCTACCTGCAGAAGTACTCTGCAGAAGTACTCGAAATCAGTAAGATTTCTAAATCTGTAGATAAGGTTCTTTGAAGTTTGGTGCTGCAACCCGCTTCTCCAGGGACAAGTGTTTCCTTGCTGGCCTGTGGCCTTGCCTGGAAGACAGAGAGTTCCTCTGGGGAACCTGACGAATGGGCTCATGGCCTCAGTGTCCTGAGGGGAAACGCAGAGGTGGTCCCTGCCGGGGCAGGGTTGGGGCTGCCCTGTCCTTACCACCCAAAGTTAATGCTTCTGCTGCCCCATTTTAAAGAGAGCTGTCCTGGGAACTCGCTGATAAACTGTTCAGCAAGGTGGTGGGGATGAGGACTGTCATACACAGGTTCCTCCGAAGGTGCAGCTGCTGGCTCTGTCCACAGAAGAGCTGACAGAAGGGAAGGGGGAGGAGAATATGCTTGAACCCAGACTTCTCAGGGGCTGCTAAGCAATCTTCTGAACCAGGGAAGAGAGAGAAAAACAAATATATGTTTGGGGGAGGGGGGTTAATGGTGGTAGAACCACAGTGAAGAAGCTGGCGGACGGGGTCTGATACCTGCTGCAACCTGAGCAGGAGGGCACGAGAGCGTGTGTCCTGCAGAGATCATCCACAGGGGCTTTTGTGGAACCTGCCAAGATGGTGTCGCAGTGTGAGTGACCCATGGGGCTGAAAACATGAGGGGTTGGCACGTGCTACTGATGGTCCTTAGCAGGACATCAGCCACCGCTGTCCTGCACAGCCACAACTGCTGCAACCCTGACCCATGCCACGTGCACTGGGGAACAGCCACCACCATGCACGCTTTCTTAAACTGCTTCCTTAGAGGATCAGACTAAAAATCCACTTATAAAACTGAGCTTAAAAGAGACCATATGGGTCATCACCTACCTCCCCCACCCGCCCGAAGCTGTTCATGGCCCTAGGGAGGGTCGGGGTGCCCCAGTACAGCCGGTGCTGACAGTACCCAGCAGGACTCGCTGCAGTACCTGGCGTTATGGTACTGGTCACGCTCCACCAGTGTTCCACCTGTATCCCAGCTGTACCCCAGCCTATTTCCAGGTACTTTATTTGGGGATCCCAGATCCTGGTCCCCAAAATCTCTCCCTGCATTATTTTCCAACCATATGGGTCTGAGCAGGCTGGGACCTGTTCCCTGTCCAGATGAACCATTTGAGGGGACAGTCCTGACCCAGCCGTCGGTCCCTGCAGCCCCGTGCTGTGCGGGATCCAGAGCAGGCAGGAAGGCAGCCTGGCACCCAGGGGTGCTCAGCAGCAGTGCAGGGTCAATGTGGGCACCACCTGGTCGGGGATGTCAGGAGCTCGGTGCTGAGCCCGCTCCCCGGCCACCCCCACGGGCAGGCGAAAGTCCCCGTGCTGCCGTCCGGCAGGAACATATGTGTGTTTGGAGGCTCCCGCCCCTAAGCTGCTTTTATTAATTTGTAATCCCCTGCGAGCAGGAGGTAAAGGGATTCGGGGGATTAACGGGCTCACAGTAACAACCACAATTATCAGCTCCGGCTGCCTGGGGCAAGCAGTGTACACACGCACGGGGCTGTCCACCCCGGCACACACACAAGCACACAGACATGTGCTCACACTCCCCTGCACACACACCAACACCTCTGCACACACAGGCACACAAGCACACACAGAATAGAGCACAAGCACACAGGTACAGGCACAGGCTCACACACATGCTTGCACACACACACAGAAACGTGCACACCCGTACATGCACACCCACACAGATACACAGGCTGGCGCACAGACCCCTTGCACATGCAAGTGCGTGCAAACAAACTGCGTACAAACAAGTACACACCCATGCATGCGCATGCAACTACACATGCAGCCCCACATGTGCCTGCCCCTGCACCCCTATGTGCACACACGTACTCCTGCACACACACTCACACGCACTGCATGCACATGCGAATACACACATACGCACACACACATCCATGTCTGCCCCGTCCTCAATTAGTACAATTAACCTCCCCCAGCCACAGGGCGCTGATTGCCATGGGTCAGACACGAGTCCTCACCCACTACCTCTCCACGCTCATT
>VXBL01002760.1:304663-316716 GCA_013400195.1 Aramus guarauna | reverse complement strand
GGGGGGGTGGCAGAGCCGGGTCCGGGGCAGCGGGTCCGGTCCCGGTGCGGGACCGTCCCGGTTCTCCCCAACATCGACCGCGGCCGACGGGGGCTTAAAAACAAAACAACGAAGATCCGGGGCGGGGACCCCGCCGGGCTGCGGGGGCCGAGATGTCACCAGGAGCGGGACCGACCCCGCGGGCTGCCCCCCGCCGTCGGGCTGGTGCCCCCGGTCCTGCCCCGCGCTTGTCGCCCGGTTTGTCTCTCTGTGGCAATCCCCGGCGGCTCTCCGCGGTGCGGTCACTGCGGCCGCGGTAGCTGCGCGTTTCACCCCGTCCATTAGGAGATGCTTTTGCTGTCGGGGGGAGGAGGCGACACCGCCGAAAGAGAACCCCCCGTAGGAGGAACGACGCGAAAACGCCGTTTGCCCGCAGGACGCGACGCCCGTTAGTGGCACCGAGAGCTCCGTCGGGGCCCGGGGAGGCAGCGGGAAGGAGCGGCGGGGCTCGCCGGGGCTTACCGGGGCTTACCGTGGCGGAGGGCCGGGGCAGGGAGGCGGCAGGACCGGGCCCGCCGGGGGTTCCGTGCCGCCGGAGCGGTCGAGCCGCGCGGTGCTTTGCCCGGGCCGGGGGCAGATCCCGGGGTCTGCGGCTCACAACGACCTCCTGGCAGCGGCAGGCACTCCCTCCCCCCCNGTGCCCGGGGCCGTGCCGGGCTGTGCCGTGTTACCGTGCCCGGGGCCGTGCCGGGCTGTGCCGTGTTACCGTGCCCGGGGCCGTGCCGGGCTGTGCCGTGTTACCGTGCCCGGGGCCGTGCCGGGCTGTGCCGTGTTACCGTGCCCGGGGCCGTGCCGGGCTGTGCCGTGTTACCGTGCCCGGGGCCGTGCCGGGCTGTGCCGTGTTACCGTGCCCGGGGCCGTGCCGGGCTGTGCCGTGTTACCGTGCCCGGGGCCGTGCCGGGCTGTGCCGTGTTACCGTGCCCGGGGCCGTGCCGGGCTGTGCCGTGTTACCGTGCCCGGGGCCGTGCCGGGCTGTGCCGTGTTACCGTGCCCGGGGCCGTGCCGGGCTGTGCCGTGTTACCGTGCCCGGGGCCGTGCCGGGCTGTGCCGTGTTACCGTGCCCGGGGCCGCAGCCCAGCCCTCCCCGGGCAGCCCGGGGCCGGGGCCGCTGCCTTTAGCGCTGCCCGTTTTAGAGTTATTTTTTTGGACGCGGTGAATTGTTGAGGAGACGATTAACACCTATAACGATATCATCTCCACCTCTACCCCAACGCACAGCTATACATCTCTATATATCTATATATAGTTATCTTTACATATAGATACTCTTATGTCTGCTTCTATCTATGTCTATACAGCCGTGTCTATATATTTGTCCGTGTGTATCTATACCGATATATCTATATTTATGTACCTCTATATCCACATTTTTACCTACCTATCTCTATCTATACCTATATACAGATATTTATATGTTTGTCTATATATCTGTACGTTTTCGTTCTCTTTTTACTGTATCTGTTTAATTTTATCTCTCTATTTCTTTATATCTGTATCCTTATATCATCTCTTTCTATATCACCTCTGTCGGTATCTGCAGGGCGACAGGACAAGCCTACTGCGTTTTTATTTTCAGGGCAATTTTCATAATTTTTGGCAGTTTCTTTCCCCACCCCGCCGGGATTACCTCGCCGTTATTTGCAGGTGAATTTTGGAAGTGTAGGAAAAGGAAAAAGAGCCTGGAATAATTGCGTTACAACTTCGCCGGCGGCTCGGTTCGGGAGTTAATTCCGTTCCCATCACTTCCCTTCTCATTTTCCCCAGTGCTGCTGGGCGCTTCCCCTCGGTGTGCGCAGCCCGGGGAGCACTGCTCTCCGCGGAGCGGGGAGAGGCTCACACGGCACCGCGCCAACGAATTTAAACGAATACTGATTTTTTTCGGGTCGTTCCCCGGTCCACCCCCGGGTCCGCTGTCGGGCGGCAAGCAACCCCGGTGGCAGCGGGCCGGGCCGGTCTCGGACGGCGGCGGGGAGGCAGCGGGGCCGTCGGGGCGGCGGCTGACGGGGGCTGCCTCCCCGCAGAGATCCCGCTGTGCGCCGGCTGCAACCAGCACATCGTGGACAGGTTCATCCTCAAGGTCCTGGACCGGCACTGGCACAGCAAGTGCCTGAAATGCTCCGACTGCCAGACGCAGCTGGCCGAGAAGTGCTTCAGCCGCGGGGACGGCGTCTACTGCAAGGAGGACTTCTTCAAGTGCGTGGGGACGGGATGCGGACGGGGATGGGGAGGGAGCGACAGCCCGGGTGGGTGGCAGCACCGCGGGCACGCGTGGGGTTCAGCACCGCGGACAGCGGCGCGGCGGGAGGGGTTCAGCACCGCGGACAGCGCCGGGACGCGCCCGCCGCGCCCCCCCCTTCCCCGCCGCGCTCCGCGGCCGCCGCTTGGCCCCCCCCGCTCAGGCGCTTCGGGACGAAGTGTGCCGCCTGCCAGCAGGGCATCCCCCCGACCCAGGTGGTGCGCCGGGCCCAGGACTTCGTTTACCACCTGCACTGCTTCGCCTGCATCGTCTGCAAACGGCAGTTGGCCACCGGCGACGAGTTCTACCTCATGGAGGACAGCAGGCTGGTCTGCAAGGCGGACTACGAGACGGCCAAGCAGAGAGGTACCCCTTGCCCCGTCTCTCCCACCCCCTGAGGGCAAGAGGGAGACGGCCCGGGGCTCTCCTGTCCTCCGGGACACGCTCATGCAGCGGGCGGGAGGGGTGCCGGGAGCATCTGCCGTCGGGGGAGGTGGGGGGGTGGCTGGAGGGAGGACGGGGGTCCCACGTCCCCGGGGCCACTCCGTGGCAACTTCGCCTCTAACTCGCACCGTGTCGGCAGAGGCTGAGTCCACGGCCAAGAGGCCCCGCACCACCATCACGGCCAAGCAGCTGGAAACCCTCAAAAACGCTTACAACAACTCGCCCAAGCCGGCGCGGCACGTCCGGGAGCAGCTTTCATCGGAGACGGGGCTGGACATGCGGGTGGTGCAGGTGAGACGGGGCGGCCCTCGGGCCCCCGCCGGGTCTGCGCGGGCTGCGGGGAGGGAGGCGGTGGGGAAGGAGCAGAGAGGGAGCTCCCCCGCCTGCCCTGCTCGCAGGTCTGGTTCCAGAACCGCAGGGCCAAGGAGAAGAGGCTGAAGAAGGATGCGGGGAGACAGCGGTGGGGTCAGTACTTCAGGAACATGAAGCGGTCCCGGGGGACCTCCAAGTCCGACAAGGACAGCATCCAGGAGGAGGGGCCCGACAGCGACGCCGAGGTCTCCTTCACAGGTCGGTCCCCGGAGCCCCGTTCCAAGCCGGGGCTTTGCCAAGCGCGGTCTGTGCCCTCCCTGCAAAGCTGCTGTCCGCCCCTAGGCTCCTTTCACCCCCTCGGTGCTACGTTAATAATTTTCAGCCATAACACAATGAGTGAAAACAAGTGCCCAGGGCGGGAGAGGTGCAGAGCTGCGGGGATTTACCGCGGTGCGGCCCCGGCTGCCCGCTCCGGGCAGGGCTGCGGGGGGAAAGAGCCGGAGCGGCGGCAGCGAGGGGCAGCCGTGGGTGAGAAACTGCAGGGGAAACTCCGCTCTTCCTCCGCGGGGGCTGTGTCAGGTCCAAAAAGGAGCGGGGAGAGCAGGGAGAGCTCCCCGGGCAGGCACCGCGGGTGTTAGAGCCGCTGCTCATGTGCAGGCTTTTCAAGGGACTCTTGGAAATACGAAAAAACAGAGTTCGGAATCACTGAACGTTTCTGGGGGGAAAAATACGTAGAATTTGTTTTCGTCCTATTTAGAGGTGGCTTTATTTGCGTTGTTACTAGTTAGGACTCCCTTCCCGGTTGTGTGGGAGTTGTTAGTTCTCCACTGTGCTGTAGCGGGGAGACGGCTGCGCGTGAGGAGGGTCCCGGTTTTGGAGCAGAGATTTCTGCTGACAAACCCCAGGACACAGCTCTGCTGGTTCTTCTCCCGCAGAGCCTCATCCCACACTCTCTAGACCCAGGGCATCTGCTGTGGGAGCAGGATACGGCCCTGTGCTGGGTGGGGGGATTAGTGCCTGCAGCGCTGTGTGGGGGCACATTCTGCACGGCCACAACTCCAGCCCAGAGCCGAGCCAGGGCCAAACGGTCTCTGCGATGTTATCTGGTCTGTGCTACCACAGTGTCCAAATGTGCGTGTGTATTGTTTTTAGGAATACAGGAGAGAAGCTGAAATGCAAACCTGTGTACATATTTACCCAGACACACATCTATAATGCACGTATGTTTATACACACACAGCTTTGCATCTCAGCTTCTCTCCCGTGTTCCTTAAAACTATTTGATTTTCAAGTCTGTTTATACACACTGTGCATTAGCGTCATTAAATATGAATATACTATAAATAATAACTAAAAATGTTGAACAATTATAGATAGCTTGATGCCACAAACAGGTTTGTATCCTAGGCAACAGAGCGGCTCTCACTGTCCATAAAGCCCCTAACAAATGCAAACAATTTTTGCCGGTAACTTAAAAAATATTGCTCATTTTTCAGAAGTGTTTTTAAGTCATATGAATACATTTCATTAGCCTGTTTCTGAGCAGACAAATACTGCTGAGATTTAATATCATTTTTTCTGAACAACGGAGAGCTTTTCTTGTATCGGTGAGTGTTCAGGTAGCTCCTAAAAATGACATCAAAATTCAAGATAAACCTCAAAGCCAAATAGAAATGCAGAACAAAAGGTGGAAAGACATTGAACTCACATTCTCCTTTAAAGGATTATTTTTTAATCACAGTCTTATATTTTAATATGTACTTTTAATGCATATTTTTAAAATCCAAAACATATTATTAGATGTTTGTACTCAGAAAAAAATAATAATCCTGTGGCCTTCTATGAAGATCCATCAACAAGGACGGGAATAATAAGGAATTACAAGTGGCAAGTGTGTGGCTGCTCAGCTCCCATCCATCCAATCTATTTATACCCTGAGCTTGCAGGAGTTCCCGTGCAACTGCTGCCAGCCGTGACCACTGCTCTCCCAGTAAAACCAGTCCGTTTCCCTTTCAGATGAGCCCTCTATATCTGAAATGAGCCATTCCAATGGGATTTACAGCAATCTCAATGAAGCATCCCCTGCCCTGGGGAGACAGGCTGGGACCAACGGGAGCTTTGCTCTGGATCACAGCGGCATCCCAGCTCAGGACCAGTACCACGACCTGCGATCCAACAGCCCCTATGGGATACCCCAGTCACCAGCTTCCTTGCAAGCACTGCCAGGCCACCAGCCTTTAATCTCCAGCTTGGTTTACCCAGACAACGGCTTAGGCATCATGGGACAAAGCGGACAAGGGGTGCCCCAGTCCATGAGGGTCCTGGCTGGGAACGGACCCAGCTCTGACCTCTCCACTGGCAGCAGCGGGGGATACCCAGATTTTCCTGCCAGCCCGGCGTCTTGGCTGGATGAAGTTGACCACGCTCAGTTTTGATACAGGGTCCACCACCGTGCAGTGGGAAGGGAAAGGACTCGGTGCTGTTAAACGTCATCTACTCTTGGAAATGAAGGAGGGACAAACTGTGGTTGCCGAAACTGTGACGACATGGAGAGAGCGGAGGTGCTTTCGGAGAGTGACCCAGCGGCGGGTTAGCAGAGGACGGTGGGCGAAGGCAGTGACACGGAGCGTCCAAACGGAACTGATTATTGTGTCTTTACTAAACACCAAGACTTGTGCTTTACAGATTTGATATAACGTATTTTGCTTTCTGTTGTCAGTGCATTCTGCAAAGCAAGGACTTGCTTCATCACCCATCCACACCGAAACCTTTTAAAGAGAAAATAAAGTCCTCATCCACGGTAAAAGGTGTGACAATGTCTATATTTCTATAGGAAAAATGTTAATAGTGAATCACCTCAGAAATCCATGGTAGAAAACTTCTCTGTTCTTCCAGCAGATTTTTTTAAAAAGCGCACCGATGCGGTATGTTTTGTTTTATTTTGAATTTACATTAACTTTTCTAAAATGAAATGCTCTTTGATATGCCAATCATTTATCACCAACTCTTTTCCTTTGTAAAATGAAAATCATATGTTAATTCTGCTTCTCATCTTTTTAATTTGTAGATTGCTAGTTTTCTTCTTCTTCCATATGAGCATTAAACCACAAATAGATGTATTTATTACCAAATAACTACACTTCTATCACGAGGTCCAGAGGTGATTTTCCTTGACCCAGGAACACTAGTGGCTCTGGGTTGTGAATCTTATGCTTTTCTTTCCAATTCCTTTGCAACAGTTTTACTGCAAAGGGTCTCAAAAATTACCCTGATGTCTTGTTGCCAAATTACCTTCTCGAGGGGTCTCTCAGCGGGGGGGTTCGGCTGGTTCAGTTGAAGCCATTCTCCAGGCACCGCTGGGAGTGTGTCAGGGCGAGCACACGCTTTCCTGGTGACACTGCTCTGTTCCAGGCATTTGTGTGTTTCCGCAGATACAGTGCGAGCTGATTGTGAGGAAAGGCAAGACAATATGTATATTGTTCTCTGTAAAAAAATGACTGAATTAACTGTAGATTATGTGAATGTCCAGTGTCTTTTATTTATATTCTCGCTTTCTCTCTGATGATCAAATATTTCAACATTGCAAATAAATTTGTCAGCTAAACTTTAAATAGTCTTTTGCTAAATTCACATCAAAAGCATCAATATAGGCAAATACAGTATGGGAAACTAAAAGGAAAAGCCCTCAAAACTCGATGCCAGGACTCAACAAAGTGTTGAAATACACTCTTCCCTAGAAATACAGTAGCAAACCCACCAACGTTAAAATGTTTTGATAAGCAGAAACAAAAAATGACAGTTTTGGAAGCTGGCAGTCCTTGGGAGATCCATACGCATGCACAGGCTTTGATTGTTGGCAGGCTAATTTTGACGGGTGATGGTTGTTTTTCAGCGATCATCGCAAAGGTGTAAGCAGAAGTCTGTGCTGGTGAAGCAATAGAAAATAGCAGAGCCTGATATTGTCTGTCTGTGAGCAGAGAGTTGTGCACATGGGACACTAAAAGTCAGGTATTGGAATATTTCAAAGAGAAATCAGAAAGAAAATAAAAAACCCCCGATGGAATTAAGTTTGACCGAACATATGCATCCCGTGTGTGCGCACACACACATGAGAGGTGTGTGCACACGCGTATCTTCATACACAAATGTCTGTGGTCATGCTCCTCAGAGCAGAGTGAAGCACTTTGCTGAAGTCTCTGATTTAAGAATCAGATGGGAGACAAATTTTAAAGCACGTGGGCTTTGAGACTCTCACTCCTCCGGGAAGTCGGGGAATATTTGTACTGGGGTCTTCCATGTATCAAGCATCTTGGAGAGCATGTGGAGACCAGCAGCACCCTTCGGCAGGGAGGCAGCGCCGGGGTTGGGGGTGCAGCTGCCTCGGCCGCCGGCCCCGCAGGCGATGCTCTGGCACACGCCGTCCTGCGCTTTGCAGGGACCCCAGGGAAGAGCCGTGCTGTCCCCGGGAAGCTGCCAGTGCCCGGCACGGCGCGCGTTGCCCCGGGGACTCACCAGATGTCAGGCGGCGACACCTGGAAAGTCCAGGCTTTTATTCCGTACCTTTTCTAAAGGAGACATCGCCACTGCCGGAGCAGGGAGACGTGTCGGTGTCTCGGGGCTCTTGCTGTAACCACCCTCGCTGTTTTGCCGCTGCAGGGAGATGTGTGCTGGCTGTAACACCCAGCCGTCACTCCCTGCTTTCTGGCCGCTCTGGGCCTTTGCTCGGCGAGGGTGGAACACTGACGTCTCGGGAAGCCAGCAGGTATTGATAATATTTGCAGAAAGATTTAGATTTGCAAAATCCTTGTTAACCACCAGCGCTGTGTAAGCATCTTAATAGCTTTTCCCCCTCCAGTTACACATGCATTGCACCTGAGGAGCAGAAACATGTCCAATTGCTGCTCTCGGTGAGCTGTCAGAAGCCTGCCCAAAGCAAAAGGGGTACATGCATACTGCTCAGTGTTCCAGTATTCACTCAACAGAGAAACTCATTCTTTTTTTTCAGGAGACCCAGTCCAAGAGCTATGGCAGGGAAAGGAGAAGCCCCACTGGGTGACACCATGGGGCTTTTGGGGTAAAAACACCAGGCCAGTTCGGACCCAGGGGTGAGACATGCAAATTTGCTCGTGTCTCTGCTCCTGGGGGATTTTTCAGATGGGTGAAGGTGTGTCTCCTGCAGCCAAGGCAGAAATTTGCCTTGTTTGGGTCTAAGCTCTTGAGTCTGAGCCCAGAGCTGGGCTCAGCCCTTTTTCTTCTTTCTCCAGAACCGAGTAATAAAGAGACAACTGTTGCTGCTAGCCCACAGGTATATCGCAAGGACAATTATGAATTAATTAGACAACTATGGGATTTTAAAAAGCAGATTACAAAACTTCACCCAAACAGAGAACAAGAGTTTGTGTTTTCAAGAATTTTGTGGTTTCTATTATCTTGCCCTATGATCTGGAAATACCTCCAGCAAATCTGGATAAGTGTTTTGCATCAAAACATTTTGACAGTTCAAATATAGAAAATATTTTCCTATAAAAGACTAAAAAAGACTCTAAAAGACTCTTATTTCCTAAAAAAAAAGAAGGAAATAAGATCAGAAAGATGGAAATGTAGTTATTTTAGGATGCCTGTTATAAAACCACTGTCTAGAAACTGTAGTAACTGGACACGTATTTTATAGATCTTTTTCTCATTGTTTCCCTCCCAGCAAATAACGGGCGCTGTTGTTCCTCTCTCTAAGGAAATTCCCAGCGGAGGGCTGAATTTAAGAAAGGAAGAAATGCAAATTTCCCCCTCTGCCTTTGTGCTTTGCTCTGAAAGGCAGAAAGGGCTGAAAGTTGCCGGCGCTTGTACTCGTCTGACCATGGAGAAGAGTTCCCCGAACGTCCTGATATAAAATTCAGGGATTGCATTTCAGCCTCTCCTTTCAGGGATTCCATTAATATAAATGCTTTCTTCCCCTTAAAAAAGAAAACTAATTTGAAAGAAGCAAATAAAACTAACACTGTCCACCTGACTGACAGCTTGTAAAACCCAAACAGAATTAGGACGAGGGGTTTTGCATTGCTCAAGTTGGAGGTGAGCTTTACGACTGCCGCTGATTTGCGTGAGTGCTTGACATGGGAGGCAGGAAATTTTTTGTGCTCTCGGTGAGGAAAATCTAACAGCTGAATCTTTTTTTCTGAACAGCACCTTCAGCCTTTAGCAGCAGTTGTGCTTAAACTCGCGTTCCCTACAGATGCAGGAAACGATTCGATTTTGTGTCAAACAGTAGCAATAACTTTCTTTTTCTCCTCATTCTGATCTCCTGGATGAGGCCACTGAAAGCAAACCCCTGCTGCTAGGAGGGACCGACACCACCTTACTAGTAAATATTTTCTGCAATTTCTGCGGGGGTGTCAGCTCTGCAAAGGAACCTGGTTATTGCAGCGGCTGAGGCTGCCGGCGCTCGTGGCGAGCAGTAACCCAACGCCCGTGAACCCGGCCGGGAGCAGCGAGGCCGGCGGGACCCATGTGCCGGGAGGCCGGCTGATCCACCCGGCTCCGCTCCCACGGCTTCTACACGAGCTACAACGTGAGGAGCCAGCGCGAGCCGAGCCGAATGATGCCGGGGCATCGGGTTGTATCCAGCCTGATCCAGGGGAATGAGGTGCAACCCGCCCTGGCTGGGGTCCTGGGGCTGGCTGGGGGACAGCCTGCTTCCCGTGGTGCGGGGTTTGGGGACGTTAGTGCCCCTTTGGGGACGTGGGACAGGTGAGACCCCTCGCCCCCCGGGGAGCAGGGAAGGTGGCCGGGCCAGGTTGTCCCCGGGCTCCCCGCCGGTGGCTTCTCCCAGGTGCGTCAGAGCATCCGAGCAGAGGTGTCACCGCCCCGCGCATCCCGCCTTGCCTCTCCCTGCCCGCACCAAGGTCCGTGGGAACCGGGCAGGAAAGCGGAGACCTGCAGGATTTATACACTGAAATAACATTGAAAAGCAGCAAATGACTTTGTTAAAACCTGACAAGAAAACCAAGCTAGCAAAAATATGCCAAGAAAAAAAAGCAAAGGTGTTTAAATTATTATTTTTTTTTCCTTTCTGACATCTTTATTATGTGTCTAGGTGGGAGTGCATCTTGCACTAAACCGCACGTGCAGGCGCGTTTGTTGGCACACGGTGCAGCGGATAGGGAACAGAGCCTGGGGAAAGCGTTGATTTAGGATGCAGAAAGCACTGCCTTTGTGCTCAGCATTTTGCAATCTGGGGATGAAAAATAATTTAATAGCCAAATATGCTAGGCTTCTGGATTTAAATGAACTTTTCCATGTTAGAACACAGTCAGTTTCTGCACAATACCTCTCTTGCAGGATACACACATATATACGTGTGTGTGAGCAGAGTGTCAGGAAGGTCTACATACCACCTGCAGAAAACACAGACTGCGATCCTCTGACGGAAGATGCTGTTTAAATGGTCTTTTTCTGGTTTATAAGCAGAAACTCCATATTGGTTATCAGGGTGTTTTGTCTTCTTTCCATTTCGAATGGAGACTCGGGGAATTTCTAACAGACGAATAAAGGAGACCCGCTGTAGCCCTGGGGTCCCGGGAGCGGTGCTGCCTGGCCCGGCTCCGGCCAACGCACCCTCCGGGCTCTGGGAACAGTGATGCTCCCCGGGGAGGAGTATCCGAACGGAGGGGACCTGGGTCCCTTCCCCTTCCTCTGACCGGTTTGCTGTGTGTGAAGCACTGAGATTCTTGCTCTGAACCCGGGGAAAACACAGAGGAAAGCTGACAAATGGCTCAGCCCTGACTCGCCAGAGCTGGTTTTTGACACTTACATAGGACCCAGACCCTCCTCCCACAGCGCAGGCAGAGCTGCCTGCGGGGCTGAAGGAGACATCCCAGAGATTTGGGCTCAGTAAATATTCCAACAAAGATGCTCCATTTTCACAGGCAACTTTGCTCACCAGCAGCCCCCTGTTCAGACAGAAATAAACCCTACACCTTCTTAATTTTTCTTTTAGCTCCCCAGTTATTTTTCCACTGTGCTCTGAAGAGCATCTCTGTCTCTCCGGGGAGGGCAGAGCCACTTGCTGCCGGTGCCTGCCCGGACACACGTCCTGCATCCCGCTCCCACCCGGGCACTGGCCTCTTCCAGCTCCTACGCAGGAGCCTGTAAAAAGTCTCCGAGTCAGCTGGAGGTGAGTAAATCATTCCTGACAGCTACATCTCTACAGGGCAGTTAGAATTAATGTAACAATTTGGCGTTTAATGAAGCAACAACATGCTGGGCTGCAGAGAATAGCTGGGACCTGCTGCAGTCACATTATAATCCCTGAGGGACCCAAACGGCAGAGACTTCATCAGATGCTGACTTGTTAGGCTGAGCAAACTGCCATGTGGGAGGAAAAGCGGTACGGCCGGGGCGGGCAGCCCCCTCCACCTGGGAGACAGCCAGCGTCGGCCAGCTGAGCGCTGCTCGCAGGGACCAACCTGCAGCTCCGTGCCCAAAACCACGTTGCCTTGTGCTCCGGGGATGGGCATCGCGCTAAGCAGAAGGAGCAGCCCAGGGGATGCGAGGGCACGTCGGTCGTGCGTCCGTCCCTGCCGCTCGGCCGGCCGGGAGCTGCGTGCCGAGGGTCGCGGGGAGCCCTCGTCCTGAGCAGGTCACAGAGATGCTGAATCAGTGTTGTTTGTGTAAAAAATTATCTTCTGATGCTTGTCAGAAGGGTAGAGAAAATAAATCAGCGTTGGAGGTGCTGGGCAGGGGGGAACTGGCAGAACAATGTGTTTTGTAAATAAACATCAGCTTGATCAGGTGCTCTGCACCCAAAAGTCTCCGATTTCTGCAGAAGTTGCAGGTATTCCAGCCGTCTCCAGGATAAGTTCTTTCAAAAGCACTCCCTGCATGAGGGCGGGAGGGAAGGGACAAATGCAAATGACATTGGAGACAATCTCCTATTTTCCATGTATATACATATGCTCCCAAAGCATTGCAGTTTGCAGCAGCTTGGATGCTTTAGAATAAATCATGCAGTGCTTTTTTTTTTTTT